>VXBO01011838.1:16254-46265 GCA_013400135.1 Rhinoptilus africanus | reverse complement strand
AGGAAACCAGTGCAGTTTGTACAATGTTAAATAAAAACTTTAATGCACGTATAGTCCATGAGGGTCAAAAAGAGGCTTCTGCTTTAGTGTCTGTGTGTGCATGGATGCCTAAGAGTACAATATCCTTAGTAACGATGACGAGAATTAAGGAAATATATTGCCAATTTTAGTTTCTTCTTTTAACAAAGAAGAAATAAATTAAAGCATAGCTGTTAGTCTGTTTATTGTAAACTGTACGTAACCTTAAATAAATTTTTCTGGTAAAAGTCATATTCGTGTAATTCTTTTGCCTCCTTACTGTTCTGAGGGCTTTTGAATTTCATGTTGCATTTAGGAGCTCTTTCAAAGATTCATGAGCGTGACATACTGCAGTAATAACTGAATGAAACTACTGAAAGTTTATCTGCTTAGTCTTTGCAAACTTGAAGTAACTCTTTCTAACTGGATTCTTTCCTGCTGTGGAGGAGCAAAGGGAGATTTTTGGAACCACTTTGTCTCCTTTTCTGCAGTGTCTCTTTCTGGAAAACCAGTTATTCCTCCCGTCATTCAGTTCAGCTAAGCGTTAACTGATGAAGTGTAGCTGCTTGGCTTGCAGCAATAGCCTTTTATATATTTCTCTTGAGTCCCATTGACTTTCTTCTTGTCTCACTCCTGTTACAGGTGTCTATGCTTATCACTTGAACCTTCCGTTAAGTCCTCTCCATGCTTTTCTGCCCCTCCTTACCCACTTTCTGTCACTGCTGCTAATGGTTTATGACTGCTTCCCTTGTTCTCTTGTCTTACGGTTTCATATATCCTTACTGGAAATTTAACCTTGTTTATTTTGTGTAGTTTAAAATACGGTAGTTAGTTTTTTGTCCTAAATATATTTGATTTTGGGTATGTCTGGTTTGGGTGGGTATTTTGGTTCTGTGGGTTTTTTTGGTGGTGGTTTGTTGTTTTTTTGTTTTGTTTTTTTCTCCTCTGTAGGACACAGCAGGACAGGAACGCTTTAGAACACTAACTCCCAGTTATTACCGAGGAGCTCAAGGGGTTGTTTTAGGTAGGACACATATGGAAGAAAAACACAATTATGAAAAGCGTGGTCTTTATTACTACCTATATGTGTATGTCTTTACAAGGGAAGTTGAGAGAATCGCAGGGACAATTACTGTTTTTACAACATTACTGCGTTATTAGCTCAAACACTGAGTATGCAAATCCACTGGCAGGAAATAATGCTTCTTCAAAATATTTTAAATTAAAAATACAGAGATATCATGCTGTGAGATGTTGAGTGGCTGAATTATTAGCTTTGTCATAATTACTTTGGTGAGTTTCTGGTAATAAGGCAGACTGAGTTTTGTGTTGATATTTTCCCCCCACAATGTTTTTACTTATTTTCCCAGAAGCTATTGATGTGATTATTGTACAACCCGAGCTTTGTAGCAGAAGCAGTGGATGGTTGATTCCTTTCTGCACAACACCACTAATTAGAAAAAGACGGGATTCTTATTCTCGGGGATTGTGAAGGCTGAACACCTCACTGAACAAAATAATCTTTCTGAGTGTGATGCAGCTTTTTAAACCATAGTGATTAAGTGAATGCAGTTATGAAGTCACCAGTGACCAAAAGTCACTTCTTGCTCAGCATCCGGGTTTTTAGCAGCAGTGCATGCATGTAGTTATACATGAAATAAGGTGACAAAATACCTATTGTAAAATATTCCATGTGGCCCAATTCAGAACTAGTAATGGGTAGAAGATTTCAGCTGGTTGGTCTGATTTCCAGACACGCATCTATTGCAGAGGTGCTCAGGGGCTGTAACCTCTGGTGGCTTTGGGTGAGCGCAGCCATCGTGTTCCAGCTCTGGGAAGAGGATATGGTTTATGCATCCTTCTGTAATTCCCTAGTGCTGCTTTTTGTTCGTGACGGTAGTTAGCTAGTAGGGATTAAGTTCTGCCATATTGAAGTAAATATCGTTCAAGACTCTGCAGCTAAGCTCCTTTTCCTCTGTTACCAGTGTATGATGTTACAAGAAAAGACACTTTCGCAGGACTAGAGAGCTGGCTGAATGAGTTGGACATGTATACCACCAAAAGCAACACAGTGAAGATGTTAGTTGGCAATAAAACCGATAAGGTCAGTTTAGAAATGCATCTTCTTGCACTCTTCCACAGATTACTCAGTCACGATAGAGTATAAATGTGAGATAAGTGCTGAAACTAACCCATCTGTTGTGAAAGAAGGTCATGTGCTCTGTAACTGAGGAACCTGGGCTGGGCAGACTCCCACTTACTACCTCACTTTTGAGGCCGATCTCATTCAAGATTTTAATGGAAAATCTAGAGAAATGCAATTGTTGAGAGAGATTCTCTGAAGAAAGTGAGAGGTTCTGCCTTAAAAAATGCTGTATGCCATTAAAAACTGCAGTGCAACAGCACAGTCGCCGCTTTCTTTTTGACCAGCCCGTTCCCCAGGCGGTGGGGGAAGGAGAATTGAGCTCTTCAGATTTGCTATAGAGTATGTGTCTGTGTGGGTGGGAGGTGCACTGGTTGCTGTACGTTTTTGGGGTGTTTTAATGCATCTTAGAGGCCTGTTGCATGAGAAGCCTCACTTTTGCTTTACTATCAGAGGTTTCCATTGTGGCATTGAACTAGGTTTTCTTCTGCCCCTTTCCAAACTGTCGATTTGCACATCCTTTGATATGCCTTTTCGGCTCTTTGACTACTGGAACCTCCTTTCTGGCATATAACTTACTCTTAGCTGATTTAGCAGACAGCAATGTGTTCATTTCCTACTGATTTGATGTTGCTGCTCTTCAGCTTGATGCCCTGACAGGCTGCCTAGCAGTAAGCTGCCTGTAGAGTGGGAAAGTCCAGTTGCTGATGCGTGGTTTTACAGACCTTTTTCTTTCCAATAAAGCTTCACTTCTCCAGTGGTGCTTTTCCAGGGACTTCCTAAAAGTGGCGAGTGTAGCTTGTATCAGTCATGTTCTTCATTCATCTCTGCAGCCTGATCGTGAAGTAGAGAGAAAGGAAGGACTCCAGTTTGCTAGGAAACGCTCACTGCTTTTTGTAGGTATGTAATTCTGTGCCAAAAACTTGAGTATTCGTAAGTTTATTTTGGTATTCCTAAGTGTGAATGAAGCGTACAATTGTATTTCAGGTTGATGGGTTGATTTACTTTTTTCTTTTTTTTAGTACCTAATTAATTTGGGTTCCTTTTGCTGCGTTAGTTCATGTGCATGGATGTAGGTTTGAACTTTTTTCAGAAATGCTCTGCATTGACTGGGAGTAATTTTCTCTGAAAGAGACCTACTTCATATACTGTGTAGGCATGAATTTTATATTCTCTTGAAACTAGCAGGATTTTTTAATTCAGAGCCTGGAAGACTGGAATTTTTCTCCTGATTGATGTCATAAGCACCTTGAGTAATCTCTTTTCCATTTCCAAGTTTCTGTTGCAGCAACATAAAAGACAATATTAGAGCAACAATAAAATGTACAATGTGAAGATACAAAGAGGGGAAACAAACTGTGTTTGAAAAAAAGAAAAAAGTACCTTTTAGGTGAAGCTTCTTGAAAAGATTTCCAAAAGGAACTGGAACAAATGCATAGGGGAAAACATGTAATTCCATCTGCATTCTTTGTTTCCCATCTTAGTTACTGAATAATTATCTTGTACGTTTACTGTCACAACCTGAGAACAATTCCTTTTTCTCCATTATGGAGAGAATGGAGAACTGTGAAATTTTTTTACGTGGAAAAATGACATGCTTCAGACTGGGATGCGTTTCTGTTCATCATATTCAACTGAAGCGTGCCTTAAGGGAGAATAGAAAGGAGGTTCATTCATTTAAAAAAATCCTATCTTCTCCCTGGTCCCAAAAGAACTTCTTACAAAGTGGAATACTGCAATTAAGATAAAACACTTTTCCCCCCTCCTTTCTTCCCCCTCACCAGAGACCAGTGCCAAGACACAAGATGGAGTGCAACATGCCTTCGAGGAACTAGTCATAAAGATCCTGCAGACGCCAGGTTTTTGGGATAAAAGTGCAGAGAAGCGGGGAGTCCAGCTAATGGAATCTTCAGCACAGCAGGATAAAAGCTTATGTGGTGCATACTGTCCCATTTCATAAATCTACAGGTGGCTGTTCTGTCTGAATGGAGTAGACTACTTTTTTTTTGTTTGCTTGTTTAAAAAAAAAAAAGGGGGTGGGGTGGGATTCCAAACACTAGTCTGTGCCTTGTTTGACCTGCCATTAATTGTGTAGATCCAAAACACAAGCTGATCGGCAAAATCCATTTTTGTTCATTAACAGAATACAGTTTATCATCGTGCAAAACTGATGGCTCCAGACATTTTTCTGGTAACAGTCAGATTTTTCACTATTAAAATCATAATGCTGCTGTAAGTATTGTGCTTTTGCTGTATGGCAAGATGACTTCTGAAATTCCTGCCTTGGCATAAAATAAATTAGTACTCCATTTTTGGATATTATTGAAAAGCTTCTCTTCCCCAGAATGGCATGGGAGTCTTTTAGGCACCCAGGTTCCATTAAACATAGTTAACAGTCGGGAGTCATGCTGAGCAGTGGCAGTGATTGCCTATTCCAGATGGTTTTAAGCAGTTGAAATTGCTACTTGCCCCCAGATAGTAAGTTGAGTTACTACTTAACATTAGGGTTGTAGTGAAGAGGCCTATCTGTTAGCATTTGGCAGGAAAACCCCCACTTTTTGTGGAGTATGCTGTAGGGTACTCCTTGCTGCTCTTAAATGCCTTGTGCTGAGGATCACTGTTGCTGCCCATTGTTTTGGGCTGCCTTACAGGTTAGGTCCTTTTTGCGGTTAACAGGGCTTTCTGCAAATCCGCATTCCTGCCCTCATTCAACAATCCCTGGGATAAAACTAAGTTTAATATGCAATGTGCTGGTTATGGTAGACTTTCCACTAGGATGAGTGAGTCTGTTGCCAATCCCATGTTGAAGTTCTGCCAGATAACTACCTTTTTTTGCCATTTCCCTCCCCCGTTACGCTCACTGCTTGGTTGTTAAACTGCTGAGTGTCTGTGAGCAAAATGGGAGCATGTCACCATTGCAGATTGTCTGGAATCTCCAGGTGTGACTGCAAACAGAGCAGGGACACAAGAAAATACGCCTAGGAAGTCAAGTTCAGAGATGGGAGGCCACAGCAGCTGCAACAAAGCCATAAAACCAGGCGGCAAGGAGACAATCAAGAGAAGACAGAGATGAATGACTTCTCATCAGCAGGCCAGACAGTGGTCTAGCTGCATTCTCTGCTATTTGTGTAGGGTTTTTTTTCCTGGTGACGGGCATGACTTCGGCACAATGAGTCTGTCACCAAGGGAGTCACTGCTTTCCTACCTTTCCTAGGGTTAAGAAGAAACTGGAGAGAAGACTGTGTTCTCTTGCTGTCCTGTTGAATGTAGGCAAAACTGCTTAACTGGTCTGCGCTGCAGTCGGTATCCACCTGCCTTAGGAGGCCTCGTTAAGAATGGCATATTTTTTAGACATCATTAAACAGCTGGCAGCCCTTTTAAAAGTCACTTCATCCTTCTTTGTATCATCCTTCAGTTTCCTGCAAATGCAGTCCCACTGAATGAATGCTCGCTCTGTTGTATTTGAGGGGGGAGGAAGAAACCCAGAACCAAAATCTACCTTGATTAATTTATGAATTTTTGTTGGTTTTTATAGCAATAGCAATTTTTGAGGGACATGAGCTAAATGAATCAGTCTTTCATTCAGTTTTGAATATACTCGGGTCTGAAAGTAGTAATGTAAATATATACACTCTTACTAGAAATTACAAGAAATATGTCTACAGTTCCAGATTCGCAAAATAAAGTGTAAAATTTAGTGTTTACGTCCGAGTGAACTATTCCTGTTATAGAATGCTTATACTCAGTGAAAAAGGTTATCTGATTGTCTAACTTGGTCTTTCTAACCTCAAATATCAAGGAAAACAAGCTGTATTAAAAATTTAACTGGTGGTATTACTGAGGATCACATAGATCTTCTTGCTAGGATACCGGATGCATACGGTTACGTTTTTAGACCTTATCTGTGGGGTTAGATAACGGGAGTTTGTTTGAGTGTGGGCATTTGCAGCTATACATATTATATACATGCCTTACAGACATCATTTCATTATCCAGAAAATGTGTTTTCAAATGTGTTCATTTTTGTTTATAGCTCAAGTAGAGGCAAGCAGAGTAGGAAAATAATGAACATTGCTGTGGAAAACAAAGGTATTTTGGAGAGGCTTCTTGACTGTAAGCCTGCCTGTGCTCAGAAGAATTCTGAGGCTGGTTGGCAGGGATGTACTGAACTTCTGTTTTGTATAAAT
This sequence comes from Rhinoptilus africanus, assembly GCA_013400135.1. Lineage (NCBI taxonomy): Eukaryota > Metazoa > Chordata > Aves > Charadriiformes > Glareolidae > Rhinoptilus > Rhinoptilus africanus. The sequence goes on along the minus strand of VXBO01011838.1, from coordinate 39,917 downwards.
ATTATTTTATCATAACTTCAAACTAAAGAAATTTTAGTTAGCGGTGTATCAGACTGCAAAAAACCTATACCTTAAAAATATCTGAAAGTAGTAAGAAAGCGGTAGGTAACTGGAAAAGGGAGCAAGGGCAGCATTTTCTAGAGCACAAGTTAGGAATTTCGGTGGAAGGACTGCCTATATAGGGAAAAAAAAGGTTATGTGTGGTCTTCGTGCTAATGGCTGCTTTGCTGAAGTTGCATTTTGTTGCTATTTTATTCTGATATTCTCAATAAATATTGCCAGTATTTTAGTATAAAGAAAATGAGCCAGTATATTGCATTCAAGACGTAATCTATCGTCTACTCGCTCGCATGCATAATAAAAAATACTATTTTCAGTTAGGGCAGAGCAATAAATCCTAATGTTCTGTTTCTTTATACAAAAGATCACCAGAAGAAGAACCTTGCTTTTACACTACACAAGTGGAAGCTCATTTGGTAACAGCTCCAGTCAACTTTTCACTGAAAGTTTAGGAAGCCATTGGATCCTAGGGAGGTTTATTTTTTTGTTCTATCTTTTCAACTTACTAATTAGGAACTTGAGCAGCTCACAGGTTTTACTACTTATAAGTGTTGTCTTTTCCCCACATGAGACACAGCTTATGATGGGTTGTGCTCAATTAGCAATCACAACTGTAAGGGAAAGCATTTTTGTAACTGCTCCCCATATTCCCTTTGTTCCTCCTCAGCTTCTCTACAAGTTTTTCTATATTATCTGAAAGGGCAAAACAAAGTAGTAATTTAGTGCATTCTTAATACCTCAAATGTGAGGTGTCTGGGGTACTTGGTTGTAAAAGGTAGCTGATGATAGGTGTTTTTTGAACTCGCATACTTCGTGTCCCATTCTAGACAAACTAAGATGTCTGCAATACAAAAAAAAAAAAGCGCTAATCTTTACTGGTTAGAAAAAGGCAATGGTGACTGGTCATTGACATGTGTATTAAAAAATCTGTAGGTATTGCTACGATAACCTGTGGTACATTCTCAGGCAGGAGGTAGAAGAATGTACAGTCCATATTAACAAATAGTGTTACACATTCTCCTACACAAGACTTGATTGAGAATGCTAATAAGTCACTGGTAACACTGGTATGTAAGAAATATGCTTTTAATACGCAATGCTGTTAGTTTTCCTAAATGCAGTGGAACAAGAATAACATCGTACCGTTAAGACGCAAAGAAGGAGAGTGGTGCACGAGACGATCTTGTTGAAGGGCACAGTACACAGGACAGATGAGACATCAGCAGGCAGTGGAAAACAGAAACTCATTTCAGCTAACATGCACCTGTACAATACTTAGTTTTTTTCAAATAATTATAAAACAAGGTGCTTCCAGAACCCTCTCTCTCTGCGTTTTCTTATTGACACCCATCTAAAAATCCTGGATATTCAAGTCTCCTGAAATATATAAAAAGTCCTTTAACAGTTAAGATTTCTTCTTCAGGACTTAATGTAAGTGATTAGATGCTCTGGAAGCCTTTACTCGATTTAGAACAAAGGTAATCATAAATGCTGTAAGGATGATGATTGGGACCTTGAGCCTCCTCCTTTTAGTGCCCTTTTTGAAGCTACTCCGTGGGTGTCAAGGTGGTATCCCATCAAGTAGCTTTTGCAAAGACGTCTTGTAGAAAATAAGCTGCTTAAAAGTCCTGTTTCGAAGATGCAGTTATTTTCACAAAGGCTAAAAAATGTCTCTGGCTTATGAGCTCGGTAGTCACGCAGGTGCGCTCACAGGTTGTTTAACGTTTGTCCTGTGTCAGTAGGAGGAGATGGGAAGTGAGCATAAGCTATGGCTGAGCAGGCTCCTGCCTGCGCAAGACAACTTGGAAGCATCAGGAAATGTGGGATGAACATAAAAAAACCCCCACCCTCAGTCACTAAAATATATACAACTTACATCACTGTAGGCCTAGTTTTAGTGCCTGATTGGAAAGGATTTGCAGCTAATGATCCCAAGTGAAGGGAAACATGTTTTGCTGGCCTGGCAGCCAGATGAACTTTGAAGTAACTGACACGGTGTAAGCAGTCTCCAAAGGACATCCCTCCCGCCAAGCTGAAGACTGGTTCCTGAAACGTATCTTGTTCAGATGCCTTAACGCTAACCACTAAACTTGTGGCCCAAAGATGAAAATTCCAGGTGGTTAGTGTCCTATCACTACTGAAATGCTTCGGGAGTGTGGGACCCTTTGTGGAACTTTACTGTACAAAATGCACTATTTACAGTCTAAAAGCCACTCCAGTCTTTTACTGATCTGTTGAGTATTCACTTTTAAATGACAGCTGCTAGTCAAGATTTTGATTCAGGAAGGCAGTGTCAGCTTCTGACTGTTTAGTTTTTCTTACAGTCTTTATGTATTACCTTCTAGATAGACCAGCTGTTTTGAAGTGAGTTTGACATATTTCCCTCTTCTAATCCATACATTTACAAGACATTTTTTATACAATCTTTCCCATAAACAGACGATAACAAGCTATGACCTAACCCAGTTGACTGGCACCCAAAATGAATCCTTGTTTAGTTTCTCTAACACAGTTTTCAGCTGATTACATGCACTCTGGAGATCTTCTTTTACCAGTACAGTGTCAATTAAATGGCCATACTGCTCTTCAATGAATGCTGCTGAATTAATAATTTCTTGCTGTTCTTCATCCTGCTGATCAACAGGAGAAGATGGTATGAAATTCACAGCATGTCTTTTTAATTGGTAGCGTTTAAAAAGTATATTAGCATAAGAAGTCATTACGTTGAAAGGCAACGAAACAACAGCTGCTACCATTAGCAAAGGGTGTGTAAGATACAACAACCAAGATCAAGGAGTGGTATGCTACTGATGGAGTTTGGTAGGCTGTTTCGAAAATGCAAGAGATGATGGGATGGGGGGAAAAAACATGTTACAGGAGGGATGTAAGATGGTGACACTGCGTTTTATGAAGTTCAAGTTGTTGCCTAACCTAACACCTGGAAATCATACTCCTCAAAAGCTGAAAAGAAATGCTGGACCCACTAGCCTCAAGTTCAGTAATTTTAATGGCTTGAAAGTTTACCAGGTGAACTAAGCTGTTATGTACAAATTCAATTTCAGGTTACCCAAAGTAATGACATGAGTCACATTTACACATCACCAGTTTGCTGCTGGTTTGGGTTTGGTCCTTGTAAGACCCACATGCTGCGTTTTGTGTCTATGTGATTAACAGCCCAGGGGGGTGGCACTCTGAAGGTATCAGGAATAGATGGCTACCGTTACCATTTGATGGGGCTGCTCATCGGCAATATAAAATTATTAGTCGTTGATCAGAGTTCAGTAGCAGCCTCCCCTGCTGCGCCCTTCAGTGATGTACACACAGATCCACGTGGAAGATGTGCACTCTGCTTCATGTTACTTACATAGTCAAGTTCTAAGGGGGTCAAAAATCTCATTCTAAAGTTCCAGCTGAAAGGCTAAATGTGCCCAGGGCCCCACTCTGACTCTTGCTCTTTCATAGCATAGAAATGATAGCCCAAATACTTCTTTCATGTCTATAAATAAGAGATTAAGGTTAGAATACTTACAAGGGGGGATGAGATTTCTTCTGACATGGCAGATTTCAGGGTATGTTTTTTCTTTTCTGGAATGAGAGGCTTCACAAAGATAACATAAGGCTTAAATTCAGGAGTCCTCAAGTGCTTTACTGCCTGTGAACAGATTTTTTTTGTTAGACCATTTTTTAATGTTTTTTTTTAAATATGTTAATGATCTACTCAAGCTGGGTTCAACAGTTTCACTAACACACACTGTGGTGTGAAGTCCTGTGTACCACACATGTGACCCCAGTGACCTTTTGCTCTTCAAAAGAAAGGTTAATGTCAGTGTCCTGGCTAGCTTGCAAGAGTATGTGAGCTTACTGTAGCATGCTCTAACTGCACATCTGCCTTGCTGTGCACTGCGGTACCAGGAACAAGGCCATGGCAAAAGATACTGAGAAAAGTATAAAAAAATCGACTTGGCAGGCAAGTTATGGTTTGCTTTGCTTAAGAGGACAAACACTGGAAATGTTAAACCTGGAATTCATCTAAGGTAGTATTACAAGTCTTCTGGTAACCCAGTTACAAAATCTGAATCAAAATTTCAAAGATCTAGCTGCCAGCATGAAGGGATTATGGAGCAGGTATACTGCCACTGGTTACAACGCTAGTAACGCTTCGGAGGCAATAGGAAGGAACAAGAATGAAAAGCCCATCCATGCTCTAAGTGTTCTCTCTAGGACAGGATAGAGATGCGCATTCCTCCCACAGCAAAGGAAAAATCCCACAGTGAGAACTGATAAAGTGTCGTCTGGGCTGTTACCAACTAGACATCTGGGAACTGTNCCAGCAGTTCCCTGTTCTTCTGGAACCGAGGAGCCCAGATCTGGACACATAACTCCACCTGTGGCCTCCCCAGGGCAGAGGGGGAGGATGACCTCCCTCCACCTGCTTGACACACTAAATAACACTGCACTGCTTTCTGAAGAGCCCCATTCCGCTTAGCTTGCAGTCAGATCACCTGTCAGAAACACAAGTTCTGAGCGCATGGCTATTCTTTGCAGAGCAAGCAGCCACAAATAATGAACAACATCACTAACTCAGGCTGGTGCCTAGTAAGAAATGTTTGCTTTCTTTAAAATAAGCTGCCGAACTTACTTCAGGTACCACATCCACCAAACAGACCTTCTTTTTGGCCATCACGGACCGGATTGCCTCAAGACTTGTACCATACAGATTTTCTTTGTATTCTCCATGTTCCACAAATCTAAAAAGTCAATACATTTTTAAATACCATCCGCAAAGGATATTTAACTTACAACATTTGATAGCTGTTTCCTGAAGTCCCAGTAGTCAAATGGGGGGAGGGGAGAAGGGCGGGACATCGGGGGAGAAAAAAAAAAGGGGTGTGTGTGTGTTCTTTCTTTTTTCTTATTATTTTTTTCATTCTGGTTGCTTAGTAGCAAGAGTTGTCTTCACATGTCACTAATAGCTAATCACCACTACTGACAAACAGAGGAATAATCTGCATCAATTCAGCTGACTGATGTTCAAGCCTAATAGAAGAAAGAGGATGTTTTTCACAGAAAATAGAACAAAGCTGGCAAGGAAAGGGACTCTCATTTCTTCCATGTTCTAGGAGACTAACCAAAAATCTGTACTTTCACAAAACACAATCTTACCATAAGTTCTTTATATTCACAGATTCAGTCTACAACACACTTTAAAATGGACTTACGACTAAAACTTGCTACCCATCATATTAAATGGAGAATAAGTAGCCTTAAGTATTTATTGCTTTCACTAGATTCAATTCTGACCAGTCATACTACTTATTATATGCAGATTTAAATTCTAATTTATGATCCTCCTACTAGTCCTATGTTGTTTCTAAATTTCTTACTAAATTTCTGAGTTCATGCTAACAGTGTAGACTGAGCTTTTTACTTGGAAAGCAGAATCCTCCTAGTACAGCTAGTCCAACTTCACATCTGATTTTGGTATTCATATGATGTAAGACTTAACTAGCAGTATTTTTGCAATACAGTCAATTATGCCAGTATTTTAAAATTAACTCACTTGTTCTGCTGTACATCTGTCTCAAATGATTGCTTAGAGACAAAATTATATTCTACTCCCTCTTTCTCATGACTTTTCTTTGATCTGGTTGTATCTAGAAGAGAATGGAAGCGAGACACAGGAGACAGGTCAGCCTTTGCAAACAATTGTATCTTTGTTTAGTTCCAGTCACGTTTTCATGACCTCAAATAAGACAGTTACATGCTGGCAAATTCAAATTAACATAAAATATAAATCAAATATTATACTTTTGGTTTTAACTCCATCTCAAAAAATTGTGAGACCAAAACTGATGTTGTTTTGCTCCCAAGCAAAACAACTAGTGCTGTAGTACAAAAATTAGGAGGCATAATTCTTACACCTCGTAGAAGCAGTGGAATATATCCTATGGAAAACAGTATCTCTTAAGTGTTTGGAATACTGGGCTCTCATTTTCTTTGAAACTTAGAAAACAAAAATAGGATATATATAAAGTAGTATTCTGTTGCCTCTGAATTTAGAGTAAGAATATCCCTGGCTGTTTTCCCACTCTACTGTGAATCTCACATAATTATATGTGTCCCTTCCCTTTGATGTTGTAATTTCTTTTAATAATTGTTCTTACTGTAGGAGAAGCTTTGGTGATGATTCTACAGACCTATGCCTGACCATAAAAGTGATGTCTGAGATTTTTTGTGTACATGTTTAAATTCTGAGTAAAAATAACCCATTTGAGTTCTACCGCTAAGTAACTGAATGTCTGCCTGACAGATGTTTATTGAAAGTCTTAAATAACATATGAATAGTGCCCTCCTATGTGTTAATTTTTTGGTTTGAAAAAGTAGCTCGTTGGTGAATACAAATATTGATGGATTATTTGTTTTTTGACAATCCAGCAAAAAAATTTCAGTGTAACCCTCGCCACAAACCCATACAGCAGCATCACTAATTTCTCTATCACTGTGATGGGCTTGTTTGAACAGCCTAGCTATACAAATCAACAACTTAAAACCTGGTAAGAATTTTGACTTAGTTTATTGCTGTCTATTTTTTATTTATGTATCTATTTTACACTCTAGCTGGTAGGATGGTCTGAAGAAAAAATCCTCATTTAAACATGCATAATGTTTTGGCTAAATCTTACAGTACTAGTTTTTACACTAGTTCTTTTTGCAATACTGGGAAAAGACAATTCAAAAAAACCAACTGAGTTGATGGAATTCCAAAGTGCCTATGTGCCAAGTTATGCAGTGATCTATTCAGCTACTAAGGGCAAACATAGGGTATTACAATGAAAAAAATAATTAGAAGTACTTCTGAAATATGCATATAAGCAAAAGTCAAAACACAAATTACCACTCATCAATGCCGCTAGCACTACTGTATTCCATGGCATTTATGGAATAAAGCGGCGACACACAAAAGTCAGTAAATTTTACTTACGTGGAACTGCAACACCATACTCCTGGGGGTTCTCCGACACAACCTTCTGCTTGAGCTCACTTAACTTGGCCCCCAAGCAACCTAATAAAACAGAACTGACTGACAGATTTCTGTGTGGGATGAAATACCACAAAGAGAATAAATAATATCCATTTAACACAATAATATGATACAGGAGTGTGCTTGAAGAAAGCTGGACATGAGAGATCTCATGACCTGCCACATTCTGCTTTCAAGAACATTGTCAGGAACAAACTGAATCCTTGAACAGTTGTTGGACAAACATTTGTGAGGCACTGTCAGAAAATCTGTAATCTTAGCAGGCATTTTTATGAGATACTCTCGATTTCTATGACAAGCTGGGAAACTGGCTTAACACAAAGCTGTTAAATTAAAATTGCATGTAAGATTTTATTAGATAATTCTATCTACCTTTGCATCAAGTGTTCTGACAGCACAACTATGCACATGTTTGAGTGAGAACCAATGGAAAGTCAGTCAGAAAAATGGGAAATGGTCCTGCATCATTGTTTTTCATAGAATAGTTTGGATTGGAGAAGGGCTGGGTTTTTAGAAGGATTTGGTGAATTTGGTTGGGGGTTTTTGTTTGTTTGTTTGCTTTTTAAATGTAATTTAAAAGAAGAGAACAACTCCTGATCAAAACCAGAAAAAACTTTGAAAAAAATCATCAGAACCACAAAACCCCATACCAAACACCTCAAGAAAGCCTCTTGGGATGCATGTGATAAGAGAAGAGGGAGACAGATGAAAAACTTTGAACCAATTGCATATCTTACCAATCAAAACTACCAGCCTCTGCTGGTCACCAGGCTGCTGCTGGTATTTTGTGACTTCTTCGTATGTTAGGAACTCTGCCTGCTCTGCTTGCTTTCCATCATTCAGGTTGTTCTCCTTCTCTTTACGACTTAATCTAAAGCTCCTGCGTAAACCAGCTGCAGAGGAAAACAAGAGATATATTAAACCGTGTTATCACTAAACTTACCTAAATTTTCAAGCTTGTTCAACTAGAAGTCATTCTGTCTTTGAATATGAGTTACTCTCACAAATTTTTTTTATAATTGTCAGTGCATGTATGCTAATCTCACAGATGAAAAATTTGCATATCATGTAGAAAACCAAGCACCAAATGTATAATATAAAACCCCTCATATCACCTTGAGTTGCCAGGTGTTGGCTATGTCCAATTATGCCTATGCCCAGAGATAATCTTTCTTATTGATGTATGAGTAATTAATTCTAATGTAAATAAGCTAGTTTTTATTTTTTAATGTGGGGGGGATTTGGATTTTTTTGCTTGGTTGGTTGTTTTTTTGCAGGGAAGTGTTAGGAAAGAGGAAAGAGATTTTGGTTTCTCACCTATGTACTGTCCGTTGAAATATCCTTCACAGTCACAGTCTCCTGTAAATGAAGAAGAGGGGGGCGGGGGTAAGGGCAGAGGGAAGAAGAGAGTGAGTCGGGAGCAGGGAAATATCTTAAACAGGGCCTGTGATATGAGTCTGGCTCATTGGTGAGGGAAGGAGAAGTTTTATATCCTGTGTTGTATCCACAGCTAAGGTCAAAGCTATTTTCTGTTGTTGAAGGTAGGCTCTGGTTTCACGCTTGTGCTTCGACAGGGTATACCAGTTACGACCAGTTAATTATAGAATGTGATTAGTACTTTCACTGAAGTTTGGGGAATACCAATACTTGGAATATTATTCTCAAGAAGCATTTGCAATGTCAAAAAAATCACAGCATGCAGAATTCAACAGAAAATACCTGATATTTGGCAAGGCATGTGGTACAGCGACATATAAATGGCATGAGCCCACCACAGTTGCTCATAATGAAAATAACACAGAAAAAAGTCCAAGCGAACAGTGAAGAAAAATCAACTTGAATTGATACAGGTGCTCTAAAATGTTAAACCCCAATATTTCTTTATTTAAAAAAAAATACCAGATACAAAGATTTAATTTAACTTGCAACTCTATCAACCTCACTTGGAAACCTACAGAACATGTAAATGCATACCAGAAAACACAAATCTTTTCTCTTGAATTGGGAGTAAATTTGGAAGTTATCATTACCGAAGTCATCAATCCAAATTCAATTAGTTTAAATAGTAACACAGGAAGAAACTCCTGTAGGAACACATTGTACCTACTATTGCCTTTGCTTGGGAGCTTAGCAATTATTTTAGAAAATGCATTGGTTGTACCTACCTTTATCAGAAGACTGATCATCTGTAGTTAGCATGAAAGGCAGAGTTGATATGGTATTAAAACACTGGCAAATGACTCAGTAAAATTAGAGAGAATGGCAAGGAATGTTCTGCTGGCCTGATTTGCTTAACAGGCTCTTCTGTCTTAAAAAAAATTATGCAGTAATGGACCCTTATCAACTGATTAGGGACCTTTTTTTGGCTAAAATTTAGTAATATAACCAGTTATCAGCTTCATTGTCTTGAGAACGTCTGATAAAAAGCCTAAGTATCAATCCTCATCACATGCCTCCTAACATTGAATGTAATGGAAACTGCTTTGGAAAAACTTAATTTAAGTCAGTAATACTATTTTTTAATTTGCTTGAGCACCTTCCCTCCTCTTTGTTGCATAAGAATACCTGTATCTCCGTAAAAAAAACCATATCTCTCCGTGAGACCCATGCAACACACGTCAGAAGTTCACTTATATCACTGAAGATGGGCAATTTCCAGATTCCTAGTCTACAGGAGGGTGGCACTCCTAGCACAATGCCTGGCTTCACACAGTCCCAGGGCTGCCCCACACATCATTAACAGCTGTGCTGAAGTACACAAGAGCAACAGGAACATTATATTCTGGGATACCACAGAATGCCTTCTGCCTTCAATCACTGCCTAACAATTTCCTCACAAGTAGTTTTTGTGCGAATAATTCACTGACAGAGACTTCAGAGCTGCAAACAATCACTTTAAAGTCTACTTAAGACCAGCCCTGTAACGCTAAGCCTGAAATGCAGATGGTATTGCCAGCTCCAGTGATTTTTTATCCTCCTTAAAGCTATATTTTATTTTCATACGGGTTTAGTGTCATTTCATGCACTTACGTAAGAATTTCTAAACGTGTGCGTTGCATTACTTTTGCAGCTTTCAAGTTCCAAACTGCACAAAAAATGTGAACACTAGCAAATTTTAAAGCATCTAAACAATATGTAAGGCCTCATGTTCTGGAAAGTAGGAAGAGAGGGGATAAACACGTATTTTGAAAACAACAGGCACTAGCAACACTAGATAAAGCTCAAACTCAAATCTTCTGATGTAGCAGCTTGTATCCATGCAAATCAATCAATGACAGATTGCACAAAGCATATTCCAACACACCATTACTGAAATAACAGACAAATAGTGAGAAGTTGGTAGCAACTAAGACATCACTGAAGGAACAGAGCAGACTTACACAATGGTTTCTTCACAGTTCTGGGATTCTGCAGAATGCCTATTGTTCTTCTGTAAGTCAATCGTCTAAATAGAAAATAATTGTATTTTAGCCATGTAAGCTCAGAATTATAAAGAATTTATAGCATGTTATACATACAGCATTAAAAATAAAGAATGAAACAGTGCTTTTCCTTGAAAAATATAAAATATTTCTGATTCAACATTTTAAAAGACTTTTTCTTTAAAACTATGACTGTCCCAGATTGCTGCTGACAAGTGACTGAGAGAGAACATTCTAAAACATTTTAGGCTTTCATACATCGGAGCACAGAAACCAGTAGCAAGTTACTTTTATCCATGTAATTTTTTTTTTTCATTTCCTTTCCCCCACCCTATGTTTTTTGCAAGATTAGGAAAACAGCAACTATTCTATTCTAATTCTATTCTATTCTAATTCTATTCTATTCTATTCCTGATGAGAATCCAATTTCTATTTGCCACTTTGACAAAGGATGGGCAAAATTCCTGTCTGCCACAAGAGACCCCCACCTTCATAACACTTACAATACAAAAAAGATAACACCCAGTAATTTGTATTAAGAATCAGACAATGAGAACAGTGGACTAAATCAGATTCCTTCTTATATTTAAGACTTCTGTAGTGTAAATACAAGACTTGAAGGATATTTTTGCTTTAGAAGATAGGAATTTCTTGCTGTAAAACTGGAGAAACTTCAACCTCTACAAGGTATCCAGGTGCAAGCTAAATACTCTCTTAGGAGACAGAGGAAAGATCAGATACACTTTTTTTTACTACTACTGCATGTAAAATTTCAAAATTGTTACAATAAATCAGCATTTCCTCTTATATGATGGAAGCCAAAGTCTGTGAAATACAGGGTCTCCACGTAAGCCAAGATTGATATTCCACATTTAATTTCATACGTGTTTGTTTAGCAAGTGCTTTTGTCCTCATGCTACAAAGCACGTCAATGACAAACTACCCAAGGAAAGCTAAGTAGTTTATTATATAATTGGAGAAGATAGAGATTTTTAGCACTTTCCTCTAAGCACCTGGTATTCACCCTGGCATGATCCTGCCCTTCATTTCCTGGGGGAAAAAAGCGGCAAAAACCAGTGTGACACTATACGTGTGAAAAAAAAATCTGTAATCTTCATTGACAAACCTTTCTTGGAACTGTTTTGAGGGGATCAAGCCTGCTCTGAGGTTGGTATCTCCAACACGCTTTGCTTGCCACCATGTGGGATCATCTTGGCTTACAACTTCGAGGACGTGTCGTCTCTTAAATGGCAGCCCAGCCTCCTGGCAGGGAATGGCTCTGTCTTCTTTGGGATTATAGCAGAAAAGTGCTCTCATAAACACCTTTAAAAGAAAGTAACACATCCTTTCTTCTTGTCCTATTTGGAGTTTCAAGCTACCTTTAAAAGGCTTCCCCAATGCTTGTACTTCAAACTATATACTTCATCTCTCCTTTACACTTTATGATACTCAAAAATACTGAAACCTAGCAATCTGCTGCATTTTTTACTTACCTATGCAGAAAAATAAACTAACTTTCAAGCACATACCTAACCATTGTTATTTGGCATTGTGGAATGTGAGACTCAAAGATCAAAGATCAAAGCCTCAAGAAACTCAATTCACAGTCTATGTAAGAACAAAATGCAACAAAAAAGGAAAAATTAAGGACAAAGGAACAATTAAGGAACAATGCAACAAAAGGAACAATTAAGGGGAGTGAGAAAACAAAAAAAAGTATTTATGTCAAAGTTGCCTGATTTTAAAGACTGTCCTTAAAATGTTCCTTTAATGCATCAAAACTTACTATTCAACTTTGGATTTGTACGTTACCACTACTTAACACATCACAGCAGAACTCTACTGTTTTAAAAGAGATTTGTGGGGCTTCAAGGAAAAATTCGGCAACTGAGAGCAGGGAAGCAGAAACAGAGGTTGACAAAGGAATCCTGGAAGGGACCAGTGGAACGGCAAGTCATTGCTGATCAAGGAGGACAAATGAAGCACTCAGAGAGGCATGGTGATGTTTAATGGGGTCAAATGATGAATGCAGCTCTGTTTGCAAATAGCTCTGCTGTGAATCAAGCAAGTGGCAATATGCCCAGAGATAACGGACAGATAGCAGCTGTCATGGTAAGAGGAGACTGGCAGGGAACACCAATTTTAATTACACGAACAAAAAGAAGAGACTACATTTCAGAAATGCTATGAAAGAACACGTGCAGATGATGAAGAGAGAAGTCATCTAAGTAATTCTACTGAATAAAAGGGGACTGCGTTTTACAACAAGAAACTGCTCTACTACCTTTTTAGTTCAATTATGGGTCTAGGGCACTCCTCACTGAAACAGCAGTAATCTTGCACTTACAGAGATGCCAGATTGTGTAAATATGAAAATGCGTACTTCAGTATTTCACTAAGTTGCGTACCTTGCTGTCCTTTAGACGATCTTCTTCTTTGATGGCTGGAATTATTTTTAATGTTATTGATCCCTGAGACTGAGCCTGAGAACGAGAGAAATGTTTTTCACTTTGAAAGCAGGACAAGGACACAACGCAGACTATTCAAGTTCCAGTTTAGAAGCTAGTGTCTGTCTCTCCTCTGAATTTTAATAGGCCAAGCTAATCCATTATTAGCTTGGAGGCATCCAAAGTAACTACTTGGCTCGAACATTTAAGACCTGCATTAAAATTCCTTCATTTGCTTTTAGCAACTACCTTAATTTCTGGATTACAGTTCACAGGGCACTAAATACTTCCGTGGCTTTTAGTATGACACTAACTTAAATTTTTCCAGACTAAGTATTTTAAAGTGGTCCTTTGAAAAATATTACTATATTTTCCCACACAGTGGCTAATTCGGTTAGGGTGAAATGTAAACATCTACAAAGTAAATATCTACTTTCACTTTAAAAATCATTGCTAGTAAATTAAAAAGTCCTTCTACGTACTTTGGAAATCTAGAAAAGGTTTATTTGATCTATTTTAGATGCCTTACTTTGGAGGAGATGAACTGTGTACTAGAGAAGGCTGCTATTCTGCACAGATTAAAAAGGAAACCTGGACAATCAGCTTGGAGAAACTTTTGTAGCTCTTCCTCAAAAAAACAAAGTGTGAAAAGGAAACTATTACATTGCAGGCATTTAAAATGGGACACAGGAATAGCATCCCAGGTTCCCCACAAACAAAACCTTACACAGTATTTCAAAATACAATTTTGATCCTCCTACACCAAGTTAAAAGCAGCGATTCTCCTTATTCAGGCTTATTTTGGTCTAAATTTAAATTAGGGGATGGAACTGATGCCTGATACTTCACTCTCCTGGTGTTGCCATTCTTAGTGGGTCCCTAACTCCACTCCACACCAGGACAAGGGGGAACCAAGTCACAAGAGGGAAGTCAGAGACAAATAAGCTTCAGAGCTATGACACTTTCTGCAATGCAGCAGGCTGAGCGCAGATGTGGAGGTTTAGAGTTACCAAGATTTGTGGGCATTAATGTTAGAGAAGCTTGAAGGAAGAATTTGCTAAAGTCGCTGGTAAAGAACAGCTCTATTCAACAATCAGCCGAGACTTTCTTCAGCTTCCCAACATATGTATTAAGAATAAACCGCTTATCTTCTAGGAACGCACTTTTAATATGCAATTTGCTTGTCGTACACAAAGCATGAAAGGGAAGTTCTTGACAGAGCAATATGTGACTTTCTATTTCTATCTTACTTGGTAGCGATCCAGTTCGCAGAAGTTTCTGACGTCAAAAGGAGACTAATCCACTGGTAGAAGAAAAACTCTTCATGCAAAGACAAGTAGGGATTGCATCTTATAGCTGCCTCTCTATATTTTAAACTTATGGTTAAATTTCATCACCTATTGTAATTACTAGATCATTCAACAGAAAAGATTTTGAAATTAAAATCAGTGCAGACCAAAATCTGACTTATTTCTTCCGGTCGTTTGTGAAGCACAGTAATACCGTTGACTTCCCTTAGTTCATCTCCAACATGGACAAGACCTGAAAAGACGGTAAGTAAATTAAAGTCAGTCTACAGACTGGAAAGCACCAATCCTCTGATGCCCGACCTAAGTCAACAGCATGTACCTCCTCTCCTCCCTCCCCCAGCCTAATGGATTTCCTACTAGAGCCAAGTGCCTCTCTTGGCAACCTGCTGTGAAGTCTCCTGCCCTTATTCCATTTTTTCATGCAGCACAGTCTCATAGGAGACCAGTGCAGAGACAGAGAACACGTGGCAGGATACTCTGGAAAATCACTGCCTCTATATTTGGAAAATCACTAAGAACGCAAAACTGAAATAGTTTCATGAGGATAACCAAATCTTGTAGAGTCAGAAGACATGCTGCTGACTGTAAAGGCAGGAAGGACATGGCCAGCAACTGAGAGATCAACACTATGCAGTCCCAGAAGGTTAGACTTGACATTTAGCAGTTGCCTATTAAGATTCCTGTAAGTTGTTATCTTTTTTTAACGAAGCAGTCTATACATATATTAAATACCCATGTCCAAAGGACATTTTGGAATTAATAACCATCAGATTTAGTTAATCACTCCAGGTATGAGTATACAGTACGTGTATGCATGCATAATTTTGGAAATTTTAAAACGGTTTACAAATGCAATTTTAGATCCTCTTTTCTTCAGAAACTTACCACTGCGATCAGCTGCACCACCTCTCATGATCCTTGCTACAATCACAGCTCCTGTATGCTCATCTCTTCTGATGGTAGCTCCCTGAAATAAAACATACACCCCTCAGCCCCCCAGGAAACTGTCATAGGAAATTAGCTTTGAATACAGTGAGAGGTAAAATAACATGTAAACTAACATGTCTTTTAAACTAGAATTAACTTCCTCTATAGATTTTGTCTTCTTCCTTAACAACTTTCATCATTATTCAACTTTTGCCTGTGCCCGTGTTACGTGATTGTGGGAAGGTGCACACCTTCCTTCCTGCTGATTTTGCCGAGTGCTTACACTACCTACATTACTGTGATCAAAGTCACTCAAGCGTGCAAAACAATTTCTTATGAGAAGCTTTCCGTACATGTATTTTGAATCTTTATACAATACAGACAGCACTTTTACGTATAAAAGCAAGGACAGCCAAGTCATTAGATGTTCTTTTTTTTAAATTTTCCTACCTCTGCTGGCAATACAAAGCTTTAATCAGGAATTAAGTCACTGCTCTCTTCTACGACATACTGTCATATACAAAGAGCACATTAGCAGATTTCTTCCCTGATGCAGTTGTTTTTTCTTGGGAAATCAATTCCTCCATTTCCATTTGTATAAAGTTAGTAGCTTGTCAATATAGTGTTTACATACAGCTATCAAACATACTGTTACCACACATCACTGACTTTCATGCAAATGAAGGTATTAATTACTTGAATGTTAGCTACAGTATGAAAAAAATTAATACGTATAATAGGCATAATTGTTTCAACATATAGTTCATTCTCTGTGTTAACTGGCATTATAAACTCATGCCTATAAAGCGTGTCATACAAAATTGTGAAGGTGTATTTATCAAAGTTTTCTTTTAAAGTTATTTTACTAGCTTCAGAACACTCCTAGCTTTTGCAGACTATCTGAAGACATCTTCAAGAATCTCCTCCATACTCACAGTAATGCTTTTGCACTAGAGGGTTTTATGACTAGAGATGGGTTATCTTATATGTACCAAGGGTTCTTTATTTTTCACTAGCCGAACAATTTTCACTGATTCCTCATCAAAATCATCATCAAAGTTATCGGGTAGAGGTGGAAGGACTGGGTCAAAGTTCTTCTGTGCTACAGTGTCGTGTACTACAAGCATTGCCTGCATAAAGGAAATAAGAAACAGTAATGCAATGGGGTAATATTACAGTTCCCAGTTCTCATGTTTCCAACATTAAAGCAAACAAATCACCCTCCCCAAAAGCTTTAGCATTTATCTTACCCATCATGTAAAGTATATATGTGTGTGTGTGTGTGTACATATATATGTTAATATTTTAAAGTAAATCTAGGCAATAACAGCTCAGCCTAAATAAACTTACAGAATGGAGGTAGAGTATAGAAAGCAAAAAGCTGAGAAGTTGAGTTGCTTCCTCAGAAAATATGAAGGAGGAGAGGGAAGACAACATGGTGCGTTACGCCTGAAAGGCCTACACTGTGTCTTCTCAACCCCCTTTGCATCCTAAAGCCTGTGCAAGAAATCACACTGGAATAGAACTACAGTTTGTAGGAGGTTTTTCCTTTCTCTTAGGGACCCTCCAATGTAACTTTTCCATTAAAAACCAGTCTATCAGAATTCTGTAAAGGAATTTCATTAAGGTCTCTGGTGTGTTTTTTACCCTGAGATGTGGTGTTGACAACAGCTGAAGTAGCTCTTTTTCTTCATTATTCACTGGTGCAGTCTGCAATTCTTCTATTACCTTTAAAATAAAAATGAACAACGTCAAAACAAAAGGAGTGCACCAAACAAGATCATATATTTGCAAGTGAGTGTTTCTGGTGAGTGTTTGCTAACTTCTACCATCCTTCAAAGTAGTGCACGCACAACAAAAGAACCCCCAATCAATAGCACAGAAATCCTAAAAGAAATAAAAGCTTTTTTATCTATTTTACTTTTATTTTACTTTTACTATTTATTTTACTTTTACACTTGTGCGGAAAACTGTTTGTTCTGGGAATGATGGGACCTATGTTCATAGTTAATGCCAGGGAGTAGTACGTAGAGAGGCTCTTGCTTATACTTATTGCTGTGGCAACCAGGGCCAGCTGAGTGGGTTGTTTGCCCCATGGAGGGGTCGCACCTGTGGGGAGGTGACCTAAACTGACCAAGAGGGTGTTCCATCCCATCTGCCATGCTCAGTAGAAAAGCTGAGGGATCAAGGGGTTGGCTTCTCCAGTGGCGGATGCCCGAGAAGGACTCTGTCTGTTCGTCTGCCTTTGATCCTGATCTGTGCGTTCAGAATCCAGTTCCCATTCGTTGCCGAGTCCAGTCTGGCACTTCCCCAAGGTCTGCTGGTGACGTCATCCTGGGAGCTTGATATGGTTTTGTATATATTGTATCTATTTAATTATTTTCTTTTTATTTTATTATTGATATTTCATTTAAGTAGTTTAGTTCTTTCTTAACTCACAAATCTCTTGATCTCTCTCCTCCTTCTCCTTGGAGTGAGAGGTGGGGGAGAGCATCTGTTGTCTCGTCATTGGCCAATCTGTCCCAAATCATGACGCGATCCAAGGCTGGAGCCCCTCTGCTCTGGGGACAGGCTGACAGAGATGGGCTTGTTCAGCCAGGAGAAGAGTAGCTCCAGGGAGACNCCATGCTCAGTAGAAAAGCTGAGGGATCAAGGGGTTGGCTTCTCCAGTGGCGGATGCCCGAGAAGGACTCTGTCTGTTCGTCTGCCTTTGATCCTGATCTGTGCGTTCAGAATCCAGTTCCCATTCGTTGCCGAGTCCAGTCTGGCACTTCCCCAAGGTCTGCTGGTGACGTCATCCTGGGAGCTTGATATGGTTTTGTATATATTGTATCTATTTAATTATTTTCTTTTTATTTTATTATTGATATTTCATTTAAGTAGTTTAGTTCTTTCTAAACTCACAAATCTCTTGATCTCTCTCCTCCTTCTCCTTGGAGTGAGAGGTGGGGGAGAGCATCTGTTGTCTCGTCATTGGCCAATCTGTCCCAAATCATGACGCGATCCAAGGCTGGAGCCCCTCTGCTCTGGGGACAGGCTGACAGAGATGGGCTTGTTCAGCCAGGAGAAGAGTAGCTCCAGGGAGACCTTATTGCTACCTCTTAATACATGAAGGGGGCTTAAAAGAAAGATGCAGAAAAGGACTGAATGCTTTTTGCGGCCTCTCCCTCATGGAGGCCATTAAAAGCATCCTTCTGTTGTACCTGCCTGTGTTTGTCTTCACTGCACACTTAATGTTTTTGAGCTCTCATTTCCTTGATCAATGATGAGTGAAACTAACCAACAGATTCCAAAGGCAGTTGGGGAGGATGAGAAATATGTACACATATAGCACAACTGCAAAGCTTTGATTTGTTAGAAAAGCTGACTTAAATAGTAGGAAAATAAGGAGGCAAGAATTTTTACTCACGTCTTCAACTAATCCTGCTGCACTATGTAAAACAGGAGTTGGACTCTGCCTTTCATAATGACGGAGTTTTTCATGAATCTGGAAAAGATTATTCAGGTATATTACTACAGAGATACAAAACTTCATAAATATACCTACACTGGAATAATTTCATATTTAAGGAATATGATTTTTCTGAGGTGTCAGAAAAATAACCTCCCTTGGGGTTACTTTTGTTTTGTTTAGGTCTCTGTTTTCTTTTTTGCTTGTGCTACGTTCACAGAGAACCAGAAAATCTGTTAAGAATTCAGCAGCATAAGGGAAAAAACTAAGCCATCTCACATTGGTTTTTAGGTACGGGGCACTGCATCTGCATTTTGGTAATCAAGGCAGAAATTATTTTTCTAAACAAAATATGCTAATTGTCACTGAACGTTCTTTATATTTGTGCTTAAATAAATGCATGCTTTGGTCAGTATAGAATTCTACCAAAAAAAAATAGAAGCTTTGGCAAAGTAAACAGTTGATAAATCAAGGCAGCAGAGAATAAGTAATCTGTAAGGAAAATGTACGTTCATAAATGAACTTTTACCTTCATCAAGTAGCTGAGGCTCTTTTCACTGAAGACGTCCCTAAGGAATCCCATTTCCTCTTTATGATTTGAATCAGGTCTTAGCTGAGATGTCAAAAGGGCCAAAGTTTCATGCAATCCTATATTTAAATTCAAGACAGACCAAAAGCTTTGTAGGTAGCATGTCTCACAGGATCTCCTATTGCAGACTTAACATTAACTGCATTTACTTGGGTACCACCTTGGTGATCATTAAGTTTGCAGAGATTGTGCTTATCTTCCACTCATTTTGTAATGATCCCTTCTTAAGCGGCAAACACGGTGTAAGATATATCATATTAAGGAGGTTCACTCCTCAGTTCAGCCTGGAAAAAAGGAGGCTGAGGGCAGACCACCTCGCTCTCTACAGCTCCCTGAAAGGAGGGTGTAGCCAGCAGGGTCAGTCTCTTCTCCCAAGCAACAGGCGATAGGAAAGAAGAAACAGCTTCAAGTTGTACCGGGGAGGTTTAGATTGGATATTAGGAAAAATTTCTTCACCAAAAGGATGAAGCATTGGAACAGGCTGCCCAGGGAAGTGCTTGAGTCACCATCCCTGGAGGTATTTAAAAGACTGGTAGACACAGTGTTGAGGGACATGGTTCAGTGGTAGACTTGGCAGTGCTGGGTTAATGGTTGGGACTTGATCCTCAAGGTCTTTCCAACCTAAACAATTCTGATTCAAGGATTCCAAGGCAAAAGCTACCAAAGCAATATATATTTTTAAAGACATTACTTTTGAAGTTTCCCCTTTCATGTTAATTACCCTTTATTTCTAAAACAGTTAACCCTCAAACATACTTTGAGTTATTAAAGTGCCACACAGACTTGCAAATGACTGAACTACCTCCTTTGTTGCACAAGTGTTATCCTGCCCTTTCTACCTCTGAGGCACCTCTTAGAGGTCAGGTCTGAGCACTGGGGGAAAGGACTGGTGTAGATTTCCACTGCAGTAGAAGCAAAGCTTGTGGTAAGTTTTCTAAAAAGTGCTTAAATCATCAATATAGCAATTTTTCAGTATACAGGGCCAGGTAAATGCTGGGGAAAAAAGAAAAAAAAAGGGGGGGGGGGGAGGTAGGGGAGGCAAAATCTGCTCATTTGGCTATTCTCTCCTTGAGCTTTAGAGTGCAGTGGATCCAGGAGGCTCAAACTCACTTCTGCATTAAAACCCAGTATCATTATGACTCCACCCTGGGTAGCATACTGGAGAAGCTGGTTAGTAAGCCTTGAATGGAATCACTGGGGTTCTTTTAAGTCAAAAGGAAGAATATTAACAAACTTTACCAACACCTATTCAGAAAATATTAAGAAGTAGCACAGCAGAGGTCTACCAGCTGATCTTTAATAAGCATGCGTTAGAAGCCAGTGTTACACTGAGAGGTCCAAGTTTGTTTTTAGGAGCCTGCCTACCAGCATACCAGGGGCTCTAGGATTCTTATGAAACTAGGCGTTTCCTGAGATCGGACTAAATTTATTAATTTCCACCTTTGATACTCCACATTCCTTGTTTTCTTTTAGGTAATTGCTAAGGAATCTATTTGAACTGTCTTAATTCTATGTTACTTAATTCATTTTAATTCATTTCTGGTGTGAAATACATACACTAAGATTTCAGTCACTGGTCTGTTGAAAGCATGCAGATTAGTTACCTGAGTCTTCCGAAAGCACTGGCATGGCTTTGTTCTTAGTCTTTGAGACAACTGTTCAACTTAAATCAGCACGATTGTTTCTTCTTTCTGGACTGCGATTCAGAGGCAGTCCTGAAATGAGCAAAGATAATATCTAAGCTCAAGCATGCGAGAAAAATGGCAATCATGTAAAAAAATTGTAAATTCCTAGCACATATGTCTCAAGTGTTCAGTTTAACCTGAATCATGCAGAGTCCTGCAGTTATTCTGCTACGCAAGTAACAACACAAAAAATATTGTTATACAATAACCATATGGTATCTTAGATAAAGCTGATGCTGAAGAGAGCTTCCCTACTCTAATTTCAAGACAGACAGTTTTAGAAGGCCTTAGCAACCTGTCTGAAGAGACAGACAAGAAAAAAAGCATGCTGCAGAACAGATGGCTAAAAGCACCCATAAATACCCTTTGCACAAAACCAGCAAAAAGGTTACTTTTGTTGCTCAAAAATTCCATTAGATGCTTTTATTGCTGATTTTTCTTGTCACTGAGAGCAAATGACTCCAGCACAATTTCAGCTCAAACTGCAAAACTGAATCTATGCTTATATAATCGCCAGTCTGGGATGAAACACTTTGTGTGTTACAAGGCATTTAAAATTTCATTCACAGTCACAAAATTCATCAGACTAATGTTTGCAGAAAAAACCCCAACCATAATAGCACTCAAAAAGGGTTAGAAAGAAATTTGGGACACTCCAACTCTTTGCTAAATGCAATAAAGGATGCTCCTTGTGTTTCTATTTGCAGATGAATATCTGATACTTTGCTTGCATGTCACAAGTGTGATGGTTTTCTAATGCCACTTTATTTTGATTAGCTGCCTAAAAACACCTTTCTACTGCGTGACAAATTAGCATGTACCAGTTTAGAGTTTTCTAGGTTCCCGAGTTTCTCTACAATGTACTGAGTGAGCTCAATAGTCACCTGTGTTTTAACACCCCTTATTTTCTACTGCTATGCTTAATTAGTCAACCTAGGCATCAAAACATAATTGAGTTCTCTAAGCAAGTGACCTGAAAGCGTGTTGAAATTTCACTCTAGTGCATGGATTCTACTCAAGAGTGTAACATATACTACACATTTATTTAAATAACTTTCAAAGGAATTCACCAGAATTAGATTAGTTAGGCACAGCTAGCAAAACATTTCCCTAGAGGCATTTCCCATGTTCTGTAAAAATACCGTTAGCCAGGACTGACTGGAATGAACAGTCAGAATAACGAAGAGCGGTCTATATCCAGCGACCTGTCACCAGCATGCTCCATGGCAATGCTCAGGCCTAGCTCCAAGGGATTAAATTCAGCCCCAGCATGTGGTATTTTGCCAGAGGGGCTCAAAACCATGAATCTGTCCTTTCATCACCGTAGTATAAAGGGGGTCAAATACAATTTTCCTCACTAAAAACATCTACCCTAAACCATAATTGATTTTTCACCCATATCTTTGCCCAGCTGTTCCTGAGACAGAATGTTTGAGCCACCTTCCCTGCTGAGGAAAAGGAGGAAAAGGTTGATATTTGGAAAGGGCTAAATGTACTGAGCTGATGCTGTAGCTGGGATTAAGCTTAAGTGTAATATGCCTTCGCATATCCCCTCTACTTTGGAAAATAAACCTGGTGTGGGTCACAGCCTAATACAACATAAAGCTTCTGTAATCCAGATGAACTGGTCAAAGCAGTGGAAGATCTAATTTGAGAAAGCAGTTGCATTTTAACATCTTTCTGGGAGATCAGCCCAGTGATTACGTCTGAAAATATATCTGCATGCTAATAACATCATAGCTGATGGCTATGACACTGGACTTCTCTCTTGGCTTCTGTGGACAAAAAGTGTCCAAATCTGACCGAACTAGTCTTCTGCTGGGTACTAGGCCCACTTCAGCCCCACAGAGCGACTGCTCCGATGGCTGAAGGGCACACGGAGCTGGCCGCACATCGCTCCGCTGGGCACCGCGGGGACGGGCTCTGCCCCCGAGCCCCCACAGCAGGCGCCCGACTCAGGTGGCCCCTCAGGCCCACCGGGGGCTGGCGGGGCCCCGCGGGGCAGAGCACGGCCAGGCGGCCCCGCTCCCCCGCCACGCCGGGCTGCCTCCCCCGCCCCGGAGGCAGCTCTCCGTGCGCTCCACTGAGCTCGAGCACCGATGACTCTGCCGGCGGCAAGGCTAGCGCGGCCGACCCTCCTCACGGGCCACCCGAGGGTACGAGCCGAGGTTACGCCCCGGGCCGGCCTTCCTGCACGCCGGCAGCGAGACGTCCTCTTCCAGACCTGCTTCCCCACCCGCCGGACTGGGCTCTACGACCCCCTCTCCGGCCCTGTCTCCGCCGCCCGGAGGGCTCCGCAGGGCTTCCGCCAGGCCCGGCTACCGGGGCATCGGGCAGAGCCCGCCAGGCAAACGCCTTCGGCCCCACAGACTTTCACCGCGCCGGGGCCTGTGCCTCCAAGGCAGCGTCAGAACTCGGCTCGGCTCGGCTCGGCTCGGCCCGGCCCGGCCCGGCCCGGCCCCGCGCCGCCCCGCTGCAAAATGGCGCCGCTCTGGCCGCCTCTGCAGGTACGTGGCCGCGCCGCGCTTCGGGGGCAGTGCTGCCGCCGGGCGACCGTTACCTGCCGGTGCGGGCCCGGGCCCAGGCCCAGGCCCAAGTCTGGGCCCCTGCGGTGCTGGCTGCCTGCCCCAGCAGGCCGCAGAGCCGCTCGCCCGCGCTCGTGTCCCCGTAGCCCGCTGCGCGCCTCGCTCATGCGCCCTCAGAGCCATCCTACGCGCCGCCTCTTCCCCC
>VXBO01011838.1:0-14825 GCA_013400135.1 Rhinoptilus africanus | reverse complement strand
GCGGGGTGCTCGGCGGCTGCTGCGCGGAGGCAGCGAGGTGCCGCGGCCGCCCCCCGCCCCCGCCGCATCCTCAGCGCGCCCGCGGAGGGCCCGGGTGGCCGGCGGCATGTCTGCCCTGCGCAGGAAGTTTGGGGACGAGTACCAGGCGGTGGGCCTGGCGTGCAGCGGTGTGCGCAGAGAGCGGCAGCGCTTCGTGGACAAGAACGGGCGCTGCAATGTGCAACACGGCAACCTGGGTGGCGAGAGCAGCCGCTACCTCTCCGACCTCTTCACCACGCTGGTGGACCTCAAGTGGCGCTGGAACCTGCTCATCTTCCTGCTGACCTACACAGTTGCCTGGCTGGTCATGGCTTCGATGTGGTGGGGCATCGCCTACCTGCGAGGTGACCTGCACCGGGCACATGATGATGCCTACAGTCCGTGCGTGGCCAACGTGTACAACTTTCCCTCTGCC
Source organism: Rhinoptilus africanus (assembly GCA_013400135.1). Taxonomy (NCBI): domain Eukaryota; kingdom Metazoa; phylum Chordata; class Aves; order Charadriiformes; family Glareolidae; genus Rhinoptilus; species Rhinoptilus africanus. The sequence goes on along the minus strand of VXBO01011838.1, from coordinate 14,371 downwards.
TTCCTCTTCTTCATAGAGACTGAGGCCACCATTGGCTACGGGCACCGCTACATTACCGAGCGCTGCCCTGAGGGCATCGTGCTCTTCCTCTTCCAGTCGCTGCTTGGCTCCATTGTCGATGCGTTCCTCATCGGCTGCATGTTCATCAAGATGTCCCAGCCCAAAAAGCGAGCCGAGACCCTCATGTTCAGCCACGCTGCTGTTGTCTCGCAGCGGGATGGAAAGCTGTGCCTCATGTTCCGTGTCGGCAACCTCCGCAACAGCCACATGGTGTCTGCCCAGATCCGCTGCAAGCTGATCAAGGTGAGGCCTGGCGCGACAGCAGGCAGGATAGGACATCTGCGTTGCAGACAAGGCACAGGCCAAATGCAACCATGTGCCCGTAGCACAGGTGGCATGGGGCCTTCCCCTTTGCAGCCCTTGCTGCTGCTTGCTGGTGGGCTCTGCACTACCCCAGGGACAGCTTCCCTGTCCCTTGGCACCTGGGGGAGTGCACATGGCTGGGGCGGTAAGAAGGGCTTTGGAAAAACTTGCCTTGGCTGCCCATAGTGGGAGCCATGAAAGAGCCAAGCAGGCAGAAGGGAAAGGGCAGTCTCATCAGAGAGCTCCCAGAGGCATCACAGTGGATTGTGAGGCTTGGCAGGAAGACAGGTCGGGAAGGGTGGATGTGTCAGGATACAGGATAGCTGTGGGGAGGGATACTAAGGCATGCCCCTTAGCCACGTTATGGCTGGGAATAAGAAATTGATTATACCCGTTTTGTGGTGACATTAAATTAGGACCAAGATTAACCTTGACCTCCTCTTCCCCTTGGGGAAATGTGGGGAGCTTTAGCTTGCAGTTGCTTACCCTGTGGTTCCAGCCAGTAGCCTCCCAGTGTTTCAGAGGGATTGTGCAGGTGCTTTAGTGGAAATGTCCTTTGATTGTCACCGATATCTATTAATCACTGACAATGGTCCACGTAATTCAGAATGTAAGAAAACCGTAATTCAAAGGCGATCATAACAAAAAAAAAAATAGAGATCATCAGGAGACAGGAGGGTTAGGCAGGCACTGAAGTCTGAGGAGACATTGGGTGGGAGTAGAATGGAAGGAAAACGCTGCGTGTGGCATGCCAAGATGAAGCAGCGTAGCAGCTCATAGCAGCTACATCTTGTCACAGGAGCACGCTTGATGGGGAGCATCAGAAGCTGGATCCCAGTGATGATGTTAATTGCAGAATATCATATTTGAATGTAGTAAATGTTCTGTATTCTCTGTGGTAGTTCTCTCTTTGGAGCAGTTGTTTGGACATTTTAATAACCTGTAGAAACAAGCATGATACAACAGGTGATGAGGCAATGATAAATGTGAAACGCTGTTTTCCTTCTGTGCAGAAAGCTTGACTGAACTGTTAATTCTTCTTGCTGCAGAATACCATTTAAAATGGAGAATCTGGTAAGATTCAAAAAGAGGTCGTGTATATGTATAGGGGAACAAGCTGTCAGGAGTTACAATGGAGCAATTTTTGTAGGAATCAGAAAGACAGCTAAACCGTTATTTTGTTAAGCTCCAACTATTAAAAATTAGCAGAAAGCCTCCTCTAAAGTGTTAAATTCTGTCCATCATCCAAGACAGAATGCAGGTCAAAGTGGAATAAAAACAATGTCACAGTTGTGGTTTTGCAGTAATTTGCTATAAACTTCTTTTTAAATAAGACACTGATCCCACAACGTAGTGCACTTTCTGATGGTAGTTCTATTGCTACACAATGCTGGTATGCAGGTGATTAGGACAGAAGACACAAGCACAATTGATGGACCTGCTTGACTGATCCATCTTATGATAGCTATTTCATAGACTAGACAATGAATCAGTGAGTAGTACTTAATTTCTTTTGAATGTTCATCGTGCCCATGACTTGTCTTCAAGCTACTTTGCAAGCTTTGGCAAATATAAGCTGTGGACGCAGGAACATTTAAAAGTGAGTGTCTCTGTACTAGCTGCCCCCTCGGTCCTCATTAAAAGGCGTGTATTAGTTCCTATGTCCTTCTGTAAATCCTCCTCAGTTCACTGAGGTGCCCCTTGAACTGGACACATCATTCCAGCAGACATAGCAGCCGTTCCGGCAGCCTGTGAATTTACATCAGCTTCTTTGAAGTAGCTTTGTGTATACCCTAAACCTACGATGAATATGCTGGAACTTGTTTACCATTTATCTTTAGCAAGTTCTGCCTTTTTGTGTTTTGTGCTCTTTCCACTGTTGACAGCTCATCTTGCTACACTTCTCCTGTACCCGATTAGATAGCTAGAATTTTTTTTTAACTTGTGTCACAGTGAAAGAATGTGAAGAAATACATCTTATCATACTTTTGTACTTGAGATGGGAGCCGTATTTAGTAGTGAACATAGTGTTTCAGTGGGAGCAATGGAGGCCTGAGGATTTACATTTGTAAAGAAAGTATGCCAGTCTAAGTCTGTCTGAATGGCATTTACTGAAAGTGTGATATACGCCCAGGATATTCGGTAGATTATAGTGGTGCCACCATGCTGTGATGGCTGGTTTTGGGGTCCAGGGGACTGCGCAGCAGCATGGTGTAGTGATGTAACAGAAAAATCTGAGTCCCTTTTATAGACTGATTTAAGGAGAGTTTGGAAACCAGAGTTACAAGATTAAGCGTGTGTGCTTCAGCAAAAACTTTTCCAGAACCCCAAGTCTTTCTAATTTAAATTGAGTGCTCGAAAAGCAGGAAAAAACAAACTCCTGGGGCAAGAAACAATAAGAAGCTGGTTGGAACCATCTGCTGAAAATGTGCCATTCCAGATCCTGGCCTGTTCAGTATCAGGGTGAACTGAATTTTTCTGCCTGTTAATTCCTGGAGCTCACTAGTGTGCCTGAGCGATCTGGTGATAGCAGCAGCCACCAGCATCCATCATGTGGTGATCGGTATCGATTTTTTAAAAAATTAGTTATGGTACCTATTTCTGTCCTCTCTCGATGGGGCTACAAATATTGCTGATAAGCATGCTAGTGTTGGTGTGTAAAGTGGTCTGGAAAGTGTTTCAGCTAGTAGCATAGGATATTTTGATTCAGAAAGCTGATGAATGTAAAATCATTGTAGCCTGTTTTCAACATGTGCTAGGCAATAGTTTTAAAAGTGCAATTGTGAAGCATAGTAGCCACAGAGCTAGTATGCATTGGGTTGTGACCAGAAGGCACCTATTCTTTGAGCTGTACTAATTAGCAGCTTTGAAAAAGCTGAAAGCAAACAAAATTGTAAGAGAGAGTTTGCAGATGGCAGTCATGGCAAGTAAGTAAGAAGACCCATTATACCGTGATCTCAATAACTCGATAAGCAGGGCACGTGCAGAAAGTGCAAACAATATGTTTTTTTAATATCACAGAATCATTTAGATTAGAAGGGACCTTGGGAGGTCTCTAGTCCAACCTGCTGTATGGTGAGCTAGGTCAGTCCAGGTTGCTCTGGGCGATTTCCAGTCTGGTTTTGGAAACCTCTAAGAACAAAGACTGCACTGCCTTGCTGGGCAAGCGCTTCCACTGCTTAACTGTCCTTATGATGGAAAAGTTTTTCTTTGATCCAGTCAGAACTTCTCTTGTTTCAACTTAGGCCTGTTGTCTCTCTGGCTCCTACAGTGCACTACTGTGAAGAGCCTGGCTCCGTCTTTGTGATTACCTTCCTCTTATGTGGTTTTGGAAGGTTGCTATTAGATTGCCTCTGCGCCTTCTCTTCCCTGGTCTGAACAAGCTCAGCTCACTTCAGTTGTCTGCACAGCTTGGGGCAACTATAATCTATTAAAAATAAAGTAGCAATTGTCCTGGGAATCTCTTAAGGCAGAGCTCCAGATGTAATGTCACTACCGAAAACCCGTACAATTCTTTTAACAGTGGTATCAAAGTAACAAGTTCATATTATTTCTGTAACGTAATACATAATAAATGTTCTTGCAAGTTGATAATCTAAGGGTGGGGCAGAAGTGCAAATAGGTGAGATCAAGGTTTTTGCTCTCAAATACGAGAAGTGAAAATACTGTAGTACTGTATGGTAAATTAGCATGTACCAGTTGAGCATTCTCTAGATTCCAGAGTTTCTCCACAACATACTGTGATATTAAGCTCAATGATTATCTGTCTTTTGCACCCTGCATTTTCTACTCCAATGCTTAATTTAGTCTACCTAGGTATCAAAACATAATTATGAGAGTTCTCTAAACAAGTGAACTGAAAGCAGCTTAATAATAATAATAAAACTGTGTTGTGTCCGGTTAAAGCAGGATGTGCATAAACAACAGGGTTTATAAAAGCACCAGGAATGAAAAAAGGATAGGAGCGAAGACTCAAAGGGCATAAAGTGTTTGGTCAACCACAAAAACAAAACAGATCAAGTGATTATGCAATGGAAGTCTGCCTAGCAGTAAGAAAAAAAACAAAGATCCAGTGGCAGAAAGTTAAAGGTGGAAAAATTGGAACACAGGAGGAGTCTTCTTTTTTCTTAGGTGCGAGGCAGTTAATCTTTGGAGCATCTCATCTAGACCTTTGGATTGTCCATCTCTGGACGCATTTAAAATGAAAGCTGGGGCATTTCTAAATAATTGTGCCCTTGTTCAAGCATGTATTAATCGGCGGAATTTATTTGGCTTTGTATTATACAGGTGATCAAAATAAAGAACCATGAGTGTGCCCTGCATAAATCCATCCTGTATGTAAGATACTGAATACCTCAAACGCAACCTTTTCTTTCTCCCAGATCTGTTACCTCTAATCATCCTCGCTGGATTTGTTTACTGTTGAGTGGATTTGATCGAAGACTTTTCCACAGAGAAAAATGGTTTGTAGATGAAACAGTTCTTAAGTCATTCAGGCAGCAATTTGTGCAAATATGCACATCTTTGTCTAGGCAATTGTTTTTGATTAAACTTTGGGAAAAAATCAGGTTTAGCTGTTCATTTGTACAGCTCACGTGGAGCCTTGTTACCTTGGAGCAAAGATCATACGTTGCCAACCAATTTGTGCGCCTGCTGAAAGAACAGTAGCCAGGCAACAAAAGCCGTGGCGTAGTCTTCAGCTCGGTTCTGCAGGGTCCCTCAGGAAAAGAGAAAGGATGTTTTTGCAGTAGTTTGATTCCACCTGGGCATATAATGGCGACTGTCACGATTGCAACGCAGTAGTGGTTTTGATTGCTTTTATTTTATGGCAGTCTTTTACCTTTCAAAGCAGAAATAATCTATGAGAATGCTTTTACAAGCAAGCAGTTGATATTTTCCTCTCTCTGTCCTCATCAGTAGCAGAGAAACTTGACTCTTGCGAAAGGGAGAACTTGGTTATTTAGATAGGAAGAATTTTATTTTTCCTCATGTCCTGGTTCCGGCGGGGATAGGGTTAACTCTCCCCGGGCTCGGGAAGGGACACAGGTATTCCATCCCATGGGAGCCATGCCCACCCGGAGCTGCCGGGGGAGGGGGCAGGAAGTCGCCGCTCGGAGCGGGCTGGGGCGTCCCGGGTTCGGTCGGCGAGGAGCGGTGGCTCCGCGATCGCGTTTGTATATCCCTCTATCTGTGTTATTGTTGTTGTTCTCTTGTTACCTTTGCTGTTCTGTTAAATTGCTTTTGTCTCAACCCACGAGTTTTGCCTTTTTCTTGTGATTCTTCCCTGTTGAAGGGAAGGTCACACGAGCGACACGTGGTTCTTTGTTGCCGTCTGAGGCCAAACCACGACACTCAGCAGAAAACCAGACACATAGCACATAAATGAAATAATGTATTGTATTTAGTAAGGAGCTGTACTCTACCGGCTACCTAACTGGTTGTGTAATCACCAGTAAATACCAGGTAGTTAAAATTCATCATTTTTAACGTATAGGTGAAGATGAGAGACAATCTGAAGGTACACTAGTTGCTTAGGGATTTTTTTTTAAAGATAGAAACTTTCTTAAAAGAATACCAATCAGATCAAAGTCATTGGGAAAACTGCGAGCTTCGGCTTGCTCTCATGACATGGATAGAGTTTCCAAGCAATGGAATTAATACATTTGTCAATACCAATGCAACACAGTTAGAACTATTTAGTAACTACAGAGTAATCTATCATTTATAATCAATAGTCGCCTTCCTAAAGAGTTAAGTGCTTTCTAATAACCAATAAGCAGAAAGGATTTTAAATGGGCTTTGCAAAGCTTTTAATTTTAATGGGCAATTTCCACCAAAGACCTTTAAAGCAATCAGCTGAGGAGCTGCCTGGCCAACTGATGTAATTGTTAGTTATACTTTGAATACCTGGAAAATTTTGGGATAACACTGGGGCGAGGGAAGCTATCATAGCAGTATTTTTATTGGACTTGTGAAATGATGGGAATAAAAATGGGCCACTTACTTACATGATTGTAAGTTCATTATCAATGGTACATGCTAATTGGCAAGGAATGATAGCATCGTTAATATCGATTCAGATAGTTTTGTGGAAGTATCAGTTACTAGACTTGTGTTTACTGTACGATTGCTAAGATGCTTGCCTTTGATTTAGTGTCTGACAAACAAAATTTAGTAATGTATAAAAATAACAAAACATGAATTCAGGCAATGGACTAAAATGTGTCTGGCTTGTAGATTTTGTTCTTGTTAATGGAACTTTTTGCTGCAGGCTGTTCATGGTGAACATCCGTTGTGAGGCGTGTAGTGTGGTACCTGACATTTTTGTCAATATATATATATCTCATAGTAAAGTTTGTAGGTGATGATAAGATCTAGTGGCATAATAAGAAAAGTCAAAATTGGTCATATGTAGTATCCTTATAATAGTATTTAGCATTATTCATATTTCCATTATGAAGACCCCAGACCTAATATGTAGATGAAAGAGGTAGTTTTAAACTTCATTGCATTGCTTTTCGTGTTTTGCCTCATATGGTGATTACTAAATCATCTTTTCATCTTTAGTCCCGACAGACACCGGAAGGAGAGTTTCTGCCACTAGACCAGTGTGAACTGGATGTTGGATTTGGAACTGGAGCTGACCAGCTGTTTTTAGTTTCCCCACTAACCATCTGTCATGAAATTAACTCAAAGAGCCCCTTTTTTTGTCTCTCGCAAAGATCACTAAGAAGCGAGCAATTTGAAATAGTTGTCATCCTTGAAGGAATCGTTGAGACTACCGGTAAGATTTAGAATAATATGCATGCTCTAATTTTTCATCTTTGTTTTCAGTTATGATATTTTTAGCCAGGCAGCTGTTAATCTTTTCAGGATGTTAATCCTGGATGCTCCAGAGTATCCTGCCGTATGCTACAGGGCTTCAGTGGCTTTTACCTGTCCCACAGGGCTCTGCATTACAGATGCCCAAAGTGGCCAATACATCCAAGAAGAGATGCACCCTGGCTCTCTTTGAGTGTGCCATGTAGAGGAGTACGACACCCTTACGAGGCTTCTGTTTGAAGGACTACCACTCCAAAGCAACATTGAGCTTTAAAATTTGCCAGTACTGCAAAATCACTTTCAGCCTAGCTTGCATTAAATTGAATGCAAAATAACAAATCCAGTTTTACGGTAGAAATACAGACCACGTGGTTGTAAAGACTGTGGGAACACGTCATTATCAGCACATATGAGCATGGCATTTTTAATTTTTTTTTTTTAAATTTTGATAAGGTGTTGTCCAAATGACAGCTGACTTTGTGACCTTGTGTTTTGAGGACTCAATTCTTTTATGAATCCGCAGCACTATGACAATGTGCTGCGGTCACATAAGAAGCTCCCCATTGAGGATCCATGCATGCTGGTAAAGTCCAAGTTGTTTAGTAGGTTCATCAATATTCTGACCTTCCTCTCCCTTCTTCTGAGGATTTTTTACACTTTGATTAATCAAGGAGCATTTTCATTCTTCTTTCAACAAGATTACCAGTTGCCCAGTAATGTCCTTCTGGCACAGCCAAGTGCAGTCATCTCATGCTGGATAGGAAACAGAACTGATGGATTACTGTCCGTGTGTTTTAAACAAATACACAAGCCACTGGGGCAGAACACTCTCTTACATCGAGTGCGACAGTCTTTAGTTGCTCACGGAAGCCTCTTCTCGTCCCACAACTGAACCGTGTATCTTAGATAAACATGCATTCATAATCACACTTAATGCAATTACCTAACTGGGTATCACAAGGGAAACTTTTTGCACTGGGTTGAGAATTAACATAGCAGTAATGGGAAAGCAAATCAGAGTTTATGCTTACTGACTGCAAATTCTGCCTCTGAAGATCACCGTGACAGGAAGTCTTAAAGGTCTGCTTATCTGGGATATTTGTATCACCAGCACGGTTGTGCTGAGATTGTGACAGCTTTTTTGGGTTTGTTAGAACATGTTTTAGGTGTAAGGTCACACATGTAAGTACTTGCCAATGGTGTGTGTATTAAGTGGAACAAATTCTTCTACAAGCTTTACAGCAGTACCTGTGTCTTAGCATGGAAGACAGCTGCAGCATCTCTGTGCCGCTTTTATCTTGACATACTATTTAGATAAAAAGTAGCCTAGCCTATAGAAGGAATGGAATATTACATTTTTCATCTAGTTTTCACTACCCCCATGCCCGATCTTTGCCAGAGAATTCTCTAAGTCTCTGCCAAGCAATGGTTCTTTCTCCCACAGTGTTGTGTCTAGGCTGGGCTAGCCACTAAATGAATCTCTTTTAACCTCTCTCCCTTCCCAGAAGAGAAGGGAGAGAGACTTATGGGCTGAAAAGAAACTAAACTACTTTAATGAAATATGAAACTAAAATATTAACCATGAAAAGACAAGACAATAATGTTAATAAGAAAATAATGACATATATACAAACCCCCTATTGATCTCCCAGGATGAGGATCATGTCACTGGCACGCACTGGGGAAGTCCCAGACCGGACTCGGGGATGGACAGGAATGGATTCTGGATCTGGAGTCAGGAGTGCACGGATCGGGATCAGGGGCAAACAGATAGAGTCCTCCTTCGATGCTGGCCATTGAAGAGAGAGGCTGACCTTTTGATCTCTCAGCTTTTGTACTGAGCATGATGCAGATGGGCTGGAATACCTTGCTGGCCAGTTTTGAGTCACCTCTCCTATCTGCTTCTCCCTGCATGTGTGACCTCTCTATGCTCTTCCCACCCTCCAACGGGGCATATAACAAAGTGAGCTGACCTTGGCTGTTATAGCAATAAGTATAAGCAAGAGCATCTCTGCACACCATTCCTTAGCGTTAAGTAAAAACATCAGACACGATTGGTCTGGAAGCAGACACTGTCTGAAAAGCACACTTAATTTTGGAGAGTGCAGTCAGTGAGAAGAGACTTCAAAGTAAAATCAGCAAAAAGAAAATTGGTTTTGTTCTACCTCAAATCAGGACACAAGGTGGCTTCCAGGAAACATTATCACATACAAACTGTGAGATGATTGTTGCTAGCGAGCTAACACTGCCTTAATTTTATGTTTTGCTTTTATCAAAAGCAGTTTGCTTGGTGTGGGTCTGCAATATTTACTGCAATAATAGCATAAAAATGAATTAGACACTCCACTGAGTGTCGAGAGATTGACTAGGAACAATCGCTCCATTTTATAATCTATAAATCTATTATCTTACATGCTACAATTGAATTTTATCCGTCAGCCTTACCTTGTATTTTTTGTCTGATACGCCAGTCTGCTCGCTTGCATTGGAATGTCATGCTCTTGTCTCTGTTTCCATAGGAATGACGTGTCAAGCTAGGACCTCATATACAGAAGATGAAGTTCTTTGGGGTCACAGATTCCTCCCGGTAATGTCCCTAGAAGATGGCTTTTTCCGTGTCGATTATTCTCAGTTTCATGCTACGTTTGAAGTCCCCACTCCTCCTTACAGTGTTAAAGAGCAAGAAGAAAACCTGTCTGTGTCATCTCCTTTGAATAGTCCTGCCGATAATAAAACCAGAAGAGAACAGGTTTATTCACTTGACTGTATTGATATTGCAGGAGAGAAAAACAAGATCCCTTTTAAACTTCAGAAGATTAGCTCAAGAAAGGAAGACTTTCCAAGAAGAGCCCTGAGAATGGGTTCCAGTAGCACAGAGAAGACTTGCAGTACCGGAGACCTCTTGAAAATTCAAGAAATAAGTCCCATCTCTGACGGTGAAGACAGTGATGACAGGATACAGCTGAAAGCTTTAAAAATAAACGCCAAGGCTTTGACTCAGTCTATTGGCGATCTCGAGTTACAGAAGAACCCTCCAAGTATGCGCTCTCTAGAGAAATTGGAATTTTCCTGCCAAACTTCGAAAAATGAACTCTGATCGCCTCTCTTAAGAGCAGAAGCAACAGGAGTTGTTGCTGATAAACTGCATTCAAGACTGCTGACCTGAAAGAGTTGTCTTACAGTAAAGTCGTAATTTGGTTTTGCCACTTTCAGGAAGAATGATCCTTTTTGTATAATTGCTCTGTACAGATACAACTTCGGTAGCATAATAGGATTTTGAGGGGCAGTCGTGCCAAAGAGATCGCTGCCCTGATGATGTTTATTGGCATGCTCGTTGCAAATCTACATTGTCTTCCATATATGCAGATGCTTTTTCACAAAGCAAGGACCAGATCCTTAGTTGCAGAGTGAAATGTTCAGACATCAAGCCAAAAAAGGGTGTAAAACCAGCTGAAATGCAGTTTTGTGTAGCTCAGATCTTGGACTGTTCCTTGGTCGTAGTCCAGTTCTCCCAGTGACCTCACTGGAAGGTGACCTTCCTGTGCAGCCTGGTAGCACGCATCCTTCTTTCTCAGTGATTGTGGCATGCCAGCTCTGTGCCCCCATAGTCTCGTTCCTTGTCATTCAGGTAAAGGAAGTGGTTTGCCATAGCCGTTTGTGTCATTTGCCTCACAGAAGCTCTCAGAAACACGAGGATCATTCACCCTGTCCAAAATTAGACCCCAGCATTCAATCAGGTTGATCACATATTGAATTTTAACAACTGTTATCCTGACTCACTGTGAAGGGACCTTGAGGTCGGTTGCCAAACTTCATGGTATGTCTCCTACCTCAACTTCATGGAATTTTAGTTTGGAGACTCCTCGTCTCCAAACAGGAGACATTACAGGAATGGACAATAGTATGTACACATCTCAGAGTTTTACTAATGAATGGTGAGGGTCTTTGATGTTGTTGCTCCTTTTTTTGTTGTTGTTACATTTATCTTCTTATCTGCTTATGTCTCAGTCTCAATAATTTTGTAGATTTGACATTTACAATATTAAGCAATTTATTGCATGGTAGAACTCTGTTTTAATATAAATATATTAAAGTACTGGAAGAAAAGGCAGCACAGGTCTGTAACTTGTTAGGTGTGCAGCTGAGGGAGGGTTTTCACGTTTTTGAGTGTAATGGAGCATTCTCTCAAAGTGCTTCTGCTAATAATGGTGATTTGCTTTCAGGTTATGAATGGGTATTTTAGATGATCATCCTTGGAATGTGGCAACCTTATCTGTAGAAATTACCAAAAAGATGCCAGTGAAGATTTACACAGAGGTGTTGGTATTTTGGTATTTGGTATCTCTTTGAAGTGTCGTACAGCTTTTCTAAGTGACTAGCCTTGAGCAAGAGGGAAAAATCCTCTTCTAGTTTTAAAACAGGCCTTGCGTAACTGAAAGTACTTAACTGAAAGCCTTACTGATCATCAGGAAATGGTGAAAATTAGACTTTGACTTTCTTACATTGCCTGGAGTTCTACACTTGAGAATAATTGCATTACTATTCGGCTATTCTGCTGTCCATCTCAGTCTGTGAAAGTGGGGTCTTTTTTTTCCCCAGTTGTTAGTGACCAAGCATAACAACTTGAAAAGAAACTATTTTGTAAAACATGTTTGGTAGATCAGCATATAGGGTGCTTATCACTAGCAGAGGGCTTCCCAACAGAAGGATCAAATTCTGCTCTTGTTTCGTGGACAGAGTTCAGTCAAATTTAAGAGGGGTTGCTGTGGCCGTATCAATTGGCAATGCATGCCTCGATGACTAGATCAGAGAAGCGAATCGATACATCCAAGCCGGGGATGGCGTGGCTTGCATAAATCACTGTTTCTTACTTTTGAGTCGCTGCCTATGGTGTGAAACTGGAAAATGGTATTTTGCGCAGGGGTAAGATTTGCTTCTTGTTGTTCTAGTTGTTTTTCAACATGAATTTCGATGTTACATATGTGCTGAAATCTGGGTTTTCATTTATTAAATGTATTAGTATGGGATATTTAGATGACAGCATGAGGTCTTGACGGGATGATGACTCTCCCCATTCTTCATAACAGCCAGTATTAGTATAAAATAAAATTAGATCCACCTTGAGTCTCAAGCATTCTTGAGAGTCAGTCAGCTAAGCCTGTGTTTCTACGACAGAAACAATGAGCGAAAGTACCCTGTATCTGCTTTTCCAAATAATTACGTGAAAGGTTGTTCCGCACATGTTATGCAGCTGTCAGACACAGAAGGCAGTAGTATTCTGTGCTGTGCATTCTGGAGGACGGTCATAAGCTATTTTCAGTTTTCCCAGTTCTGGGCTGCTCCTGTAGCTGCAGAGTAGATTTAGTAATGGGCTCCTGCGACTTTCCTGCAGACCAGTCTTGGCGTGAAGCAGAATCTTAATGCTCTGAATGTATTATATAAGAGCTTGCAAGCCTATGGTGGTTTTCCGCGATGGCCGCTGTGACAAAAATACTCTCACAAGCAAAATGAGAGATACAGGAGGGCAAGGAGGAAGAACGTAGCCAGCTTTGTGTGGCCCCAGGAGGACACCAAGGGCCCCCACTGACTGCAGAGCTGCATGTTACCTATGGGTCACCCACCAGTGCCACCATCAGGAGCCTGGGACAGGGAGCGGATCAGGCCCTGAACTGGAAACCAGGCGGGAGCGAACTGTCCCCCAGTTCTGGGATGGTGCAGGACGGAGTGAGCAGGAGCGGGGAGCGGTATGTGCCCCAGCTTTCTTGGCAGGCGGCCCCGCTCCGAGCCGGCTCTGCAGCTACAAACACAAGCCCGCAACCGGGGGCTCCGGTGGAACATGCCATGCCAGCACAGCAAGCGTCAATGGATGCTTACCAGCGGAACTGCTGGCTGAGACACCCACCTGCCACCTGATGTTCGGTGCTGGGCGATGCAGGTGATCAAGATCACGACAAAAACTCCCCCTGTGCCACCTAGCGTTCGGGTCTGTGCTCTGGTGGGGGGTCTCACTGTGAGACTGGGCACACAGGATGCCCCGTGCCAGACTGGTGAGGTGGCGGGGAGCTGAGAGGTGTGAAATGTGCTTTCAGACTGCTAGTCTGAGGGTGAGGCAGAAGCACAGACAGGTGGGATTTTTCCTCTCAAATAGCAGAAATGAATTCTATTCCTGAAAGAAAAAGCCCGAGGGAGGCTGGCAGCCACGTGGTGACTTGCAACATCAAGGGCAAAGGAGGGGCTGCCCCTTCTCCTCCAGACTGGTGAACACTGGTCCAGTAGCAGCTGCTCAGGTTTCACAGAAGGGGAAAGGTTAATGGCACCAAGCCCTGTGGAAGTCTCAGTCCCAAGAATTATGTGTAGTGAACAGTTGGTTTACTCTTTGTACTCATGGCTGTGGCTCCTGCAGTCCCTTTGATGTGGTAACCACCTGTGACGGTGCCCAAGGGAACGAGGTCACCTGTTGTGTCTGAGGGGTGGGAGCTGGTCCCAAGGTTTCTTGGACCCCTTTGGGATCACTGGGGGTTCCCAGACAGCCCTTGCCTGTGTTGCTAGAACACTTTGGACTGTTGATAGCATTTGCCATCCAGGGCCCCTCCAAGGCTGTGAGAGTTCTCAAGCTGTTTCTGGTTGCTTTTGGCACCCTGAGGTGCCCTGGACACGTCTGGAGTCAAGAGCAGGGGTCAGTGCGAGCGGTGCTGGGAGAGGGATTTTGCCACAGGGTCTGGTGGTGGCTGCCAGCCATTTCCCATCAAGCACACTGAGCCCCGTATCATGTCCTGGGGCCCTATTGGTGTGCGCCAAAGCCCTTTATTTGGTATTTGGGTATTCCCCGGAGCCCTCTGAACTGAATTTATATTTAGGTTTGCCCCCAAGTCCTCCTGTGTGCTCCTGGGAAAGCCAAATCCGTCTGGATTTGTGCAGCCAGACAGCTGGGAAGGGGGAAGAAGGCGGACACCTCCTGGGCGCAGATGCTGGGCCCCTCCACGACTCACCAGAGCTCCCCGGAGTCTCTCCCGCCCCCGCCCGGCCGTGATCCCCCCGCCGCCATGGCTGCCCCCGCAGGCGCTGGCCCNTTCACCATGGCAACCGCTCCCGGGTGGACGGGAGGGAGGGTGAGCCAATCACAGCGCGGGAGCCGCTCTCCGATTGGTCAGATCGCCTCGCCTGGGGCGGGGCGCGGTGGGGATTG
>VXBO01011836.1:19812-100861 GCA_013400135.1 Rhinoptilus africanus | reverse complement strand
ACCAAATCCTCCTTAGACCACCAGGAGTTACAGGCTGAGCAGTAGATGAGCTTTGCTTTAGGCTGAAGAACCTCTGAGCAAATGACAGAGGTTTGTATAGCGTAGAAAACAGCCCGAAGAGGAGAAACTGTCAATGAGTAGTTTTATCTGTTGTTCTCTGGTTGAATCTATCTGCTCCTGCTGCAGATAATTGGCAGCATAGAATCTCGTCTTGCCTGTATGCAACAAGTCTGCAGTGACAGGTACCTTGTGTACAGGTGCTGTGCAGAGTATTTTTGCTCCATCAGAGCTCCTGCTCTGCTACACTGTTAGTTACAGAACAAATACATAGAAGACACCTGATCTAAATTTCACAAAGATAGAAGTCTCTGGTTTTGTGTTGTGCTGCTTTGCTATTCTTTGAACTCCTGGCTTTCCTTGAATCTTTTCAGACAGAACTCTCATGATAATTAAATAGTAATCTGTGGCACGTCTGAGGACTTCTACTGATAGTTTTTCAGAAAAGTAATTCTCTTGCTGTATTTACAAATAAAATAACTAGGGACTTGAGGTGAAATTCAGCTTTCCAGTCCTCATTCAGATATTTTTAAGCTAATTGAAACAAGTGCATCATACTAACATTGTTCTCTGAAGCGTTTAACAATGCAAATGATAAATGAACCAGCAGAAGTATGGTTTTATTTTATTTATCTCTTCTTAGTATTAGATCTTGACAGGGTTAATTTTGTTTGGTTTTCTTCTATAATTCATTTTAAAAAACTATGAATTAATTTTGACAAGAAGCATAATTTTTTGTGTTTTTGTCAGATGTATTAAAGGGAACTGTTTTTCCGCTTCAGGCCTAATCTTTTAATGTTCAGTTTTAATGATTGGCTAGGAAGAAAAAGTTTTCTGTTGTAAATTCATTTGATGACATAATTAAAGATAGTGATTATGAAAAGGAGTTAAAAGAGAACTTAATTACTCTTGTCTGCCAGGGACAGAATAGCTACAGTGCTCTTGCTAAGCTTTCTATTACCTTAGTTGAAAAGACCTATGGATTGTAAAGTGTTTTCCAGAGTAGACATTTCTACACTCCTAAGGTTTTAATGTGGATGGTGAAATAATAGCAAATTATCTTTTATTTATGCTCTGTTTGCTCTGATTCATTAGCAACTATGTGCAATATTGAAGTGATACGAGATGCAATGTGTAGCTGTGTTGGCAATGACGGAATAGGAATTATGCCAGTAGCTTTATGGCAGTCCTAGGAATTTACATGAGCCACTGAAGTAATTATGAAGTCATTTATAGTTACTAATGCAAACAGTTTGTTGAGAAGACAAAAGATGTTCTTGCTTATTCTCTACTCAGGCAAGTGTTCAATGTTTTTGGTCTAGGCTTTAGAATTCAAGATATGCAAGATGCGTCCATCTGCACAATCTCTTATATGTGGGGACTGGTGGAGTTACAGCGCTAGCCAGAGATTTGCCTCACTAATAAATGGCTACACTCTTATAGTGGAGGTGTATTCACTTGTGCGTAGCATTCTGCGTGTGGATGTTTTCCGTTGCTCAGAGTGGAATGAGGAGCCTGTGAATATTCGAGATGTGCTTATTGAGGAACGTTACGCTGAACTAGCAGAAGAATCATACGAATCACAAGTACGTGTTGAGTAAGCTACTTCTACTTGTCTTACACTGTTTTATTTCACCTCAAGCAGCCTGAAGTCCGGAGAAGTTCATCTGAAGTCTTGACTAATGCTCACTAAAGCATTGACTAAAGGATTAGACAAGACTAATACTTGAATGGGACAATATCTTTTTATGTGTGTGCATAATTTGTATTGAGCTGTTGGCCAAAAGCATTGCTGCTTTGAGAGGCCTTTTGAGAGAGATGTTTTCCAGGAGATAATGGCGTCATCTGAACTGCTCCACTGGTTTTTGAAACTTTGAAAAAATGTAGCTGTTTCATAGGTCTAACTGTCTTCCATTTTTGTTTTTTATATAATTTGAAAGGTGATAAGAACCACTGAGTTTTTTTTATATTTGTATGCAAATATGTGTGTTCTTTGTGTAGGACCTTTTTCTATAAAATTTTTTGAAAACATAGCTGTTTCATGGTTTTAACACTCTTCCATTATTGTATAGCAAAGCCATGATTTGCTCGAAGGATTATTTTTGGACCAAGAAAAGAAAGGAAAGGAAATGCCTGTGTCTTCAAGAAAGGAAGAAAAGCATCTCATTGAAAGATTGTTAAACTTGTTTTCTGACAAAAAATCTGATGCGCCAACCCGTAAGGTAACTTCAGTGATGGGTTTAGTATGTCATTACCTGATCCTGCTTCTCATTTTGTTAGAGGAGTTGAAGACAAAGTACCAAACCATACTTGATGTCTTTCATAGGGCATTCTACTTTGTGTTGGTAGAAAGCTGCATTGTGACTGTGACTGCAGAATGGTTTTTACAGCTATTAATGAAGTTTTGAAGTATAGCGTAAGAGCTAAGTGAACTGACTATTCCAAAGTATTCTAAGGCAGCACTTTAAGCCGCTGCAGAATGAAGATAAAATTGAAAAAATGAACACTATCTTTCCACACGTGGTCTTCATTATTTAAGATACAGCAAAAAGCAAGATTACAACCCTATCAATTTTTCAGAAAAATTCAACATGGGTTTACTATATAGTGTTTTGCTCTTCTTCAGTTAGCGATAGGTAATGCAGCAAACATTTCAATAACTGATAATAATGAAACAGCGGGTGTCTCTTCTGCTGACAATTCCAAACTCAGCATTTATTCTTACTTAAGTATTTTGAGACACCTAGCCACTACTTAGCTGGAATACAAAACGTGAAAATGTGTGTGTCCTGTTCTGCATTCTGATTACAAGTCTCATCTGCATTATAATTCTTTTCCTGTTTCAGACTTGACAAGATTTCAGGCTTTTCTGTGCTCAGTTTACCCACAGGAGTAATCCTGTTTAACTGCTCACTTTCACTGAGATATTTTCAAGATTAAAGACTCGCTCATGTAAACAAAAATGACTTTATTTTGTAAGGTGCTCTACGAAGTCTGAACTTGTGTTTTTTAAGCCAGAGTAAAGTCATGAATCCCCATCCCCTGTGAAAGTACATTATTTTTGTTTAGCGGCCTCAACAAGCAAAGTTTGCTTTAAATGGGTGAAATGAAAATGCTGTTTATCAGTTCAGTGTTGTTCAGTTACATGCTGAAATGTGTTTTGGTTTAATTTATAAAGGATTTTGGTTTGGAGAGATCCAGGTGCTGGCTAACTAGAATATCATTTGTTCTCTCTGTTTTTGAAGGTAAAGGTTGTTGGCCCGATCAGTCCTTATGAGGTGAAATGCTACAGTTTGACTAAAATATGGCAGTTCAGGTATGAGAAGACTTTTAATGTGAAGTACAGGCACGTTCTCAGCTGTTATTTCCAATAATTAGGAAAAAAAACATCCTAGTTACTCTTACAGATTTTTACAGAATTTTTATTCGTTGAAAAATGGAAGTAGTCAGGCCTGAATTGCATTAATATGCACAGTATTGCTATGTAAAATTTTAAGAATAGTTTTATTATAGGTGCTTTAATGTCTTACAGAGAGATTATTTATTAACCATCATAAACATCTGATAAATGGTATTCAGGTAATCTTCAGACAGTAACTGCTATCCATTGACGTGGCATTGTGAATGTAAAATAGTTCTAGTTTTATATGTTTGTATGGTTTTGGGGTTTTTTTTAATATTGAAAATATTTATTATTTCCGCCCCAGAAATTGTTTAATAGAAAGGGAAAGCATAAACTCTGTTGTCCTCCATGATGCTTCAGAAGATTCCTTTCCGGAGTTGTTGGTTGCTGCTTCTTTATCAGCAAATTCATCTGGTAATGCTTAATAAAAATGTTTGGACGGTTTCTCTAGACTTTTGTTTTCATATATGAATAGCTCTGTGAGTAAATATGTCACTGTAGTTCTATTGTACATCGTTTTGAGGTTTCATTTTCATTAGATACTCCTTAGATTTGTTTGTTTGGTTTTTACTATTTTTTTTTTTTTTTGACAGGGTCTACTGTGATTATACGGGAAACATCTTTGATGCCTCCTATTCGTGGCCTGCTTGCACTCCTCAGTATGCTGTTTGCTCCTGCTATAGAACTCAGGTATTCATGCCCTTCAAAAAGCGTTCTTTTATTTTTTTTATTTTTTAGGAACCACAGAAATTGGTGATGGATTATTTTTTTTTCTCTGCTTTCCGAATTCAGTATATTCTCTTCCTGGTCACGTAATTCTTGTATTTTTTATTAGTTTTAGTATCGTATGTGGCTAAGGTAAACCTGTTTCCTGTACTTATGAATTGGTGCTGCAGGCTCTACTGTCATGATAGGGCAATGCAGTTCCTGACCATCAAGCTGGAAGCCTAGGAAGATGAACTGTAGAACTGAGCAAGTTTTAAATCTATGTGAGGAGAGGAACTTGCCTGATTTTTGTAAAAGCTGCGTTCTGGCCGTTGCATTACTGTTGTGTTCTGTTTAAATTCTTGTATCTGTAGACTGTCATTTCAGCATAGTGAAGCTAGCTTTCCGTAATTAAAGTTTCATTTTGCATATTAATGATTTTCTTTTTAAGTTTTATGAGTATATTTTTTCATAACCATAACTTCAGTTTTGTGTCATCACTGTATTTAAAAAAAACAACAGCATGACTACATGTGAATCTTTCTCAATTGGTTTTGCTTCTTTAAAACACCTGTATCTTGTTTGGCATGGTAAAAGTCATTCAAATCTGTCTGTCTTCATATGAGTTTAGTTTCTTCATCTCTAGGCGAGACCTGTTTTCTTTCTTTTTCATATAGGGTTGCTAAAAGTGGAAAGTGTTATACTGGTGTTCTGTGTGGTTTGGGTTGGAGTCAAACTTTTCAGGCCCCTCTGCTTCCAGAGAATGACATGGAGCTGACATTTGATGTGCATTTTGGAATAGAAGACATAACAGAGGTAAAAAATGCGTAAGAATTTCCACAATAGCAGGAATTAAGCAGAATTCAGTGCAAAAGAGCTTTTCATTTGTAGTTAACAAGAAAACTTGTTTTAAGCTGTGGGTTTGGGGTTTTTTTTAGCATACTACCTGTTTATAACCTTGGATTTTTATCAAAAAAACACCTGTTATCCCCTCCTTTGAACAAAATAAAATATTATAGAACAATACATTGTACACTTTTCAAAACAGAAGCATTGATTTTACGCTAATTGGATGTCAGTACTTGTTAGTTGTGGTCCTAGGGTTATGGTGTACTGATCAGCCTAGCATGACTGCTTTGCAATCTTCTGTTTGATTTTACAGCTCTGATAAGTCGTCTGTATCAAACTGCTTCTCACAGAGCAGGTCAAACAAACAAAAGATAAAAACCCCTGTAGTCCTCATTACAGCTTTTTTGCAACGTGCAGACAGATCTTTGAGAAGGAAGTATGTACATACACTCTGTTAGGCAGGACAGTGAGCTGCATTTGACCTGTGCATCAGATTCGACGTGTGCTTTAGACAGTGAGGGACCTTCATGCCCTGATTAGTTCTGTGTACAGAGCAGATACATTAGGTGATGACCAGTGGTTTCCAGAGGCTTTTTAAGGACACAGTGGACATGCTGGTGTGCATATCTGTGAGCTGCTGTTTTCTGAAAGCACTGACTTGGTGTGTGTGATGTCTGGATTCATGACACCTTAGCCAGAATGGTAACACCAAGTTGTTCATGTGAAAATTATGGACAGATAGAGAAAATCCTTAAAACATTTACAGAGGAATTCTGTGTTGGAAAAAATCCATGCAAGTGGTAACCTGTATGTTTTATGGCATATCTGAGTAACCTTGAAGATTGTGAACCAAGTAGCTGAAGTCTTTGACCAGCAGAAATGGATCTGGAGGAAGAAGTGTTTCTAAAGCTTCACATGCTTTTGTTTGTGTTAATATTCCAGTTGAAGTTCAGTGGTATGGGTGCCAAAACCACCTTCATATCAGTATAATACAATAGATAACTAGTGCTGGTTTAGATTGCTTTACATTCTGTCACTGGTGTTTTTACAGATAAACATCCTAAGGACAGCCATTAATAAGCTGCTCAGTGAATGTGCAGTGTATTCTGGACAAGGGAAGATGACACAACTGCAGGATGACGTTCGTCAGAAACTTCTATGGTAATAATTTTGTAGAAATAAGATCTTCTGTGTCACAGTCTCAGCAAAAACAAAATAAGTGATTGCTTGATTAGGCGTTGGGGAAATCATATATGTTCTCATTTAATGATGCATTTAATTTACTTTGTTTATTTATGAAGCAGTATACTCAACAACTTTAGACTTCTTGTGGAAGCACTGGTTCTTCGTGAAAGTCTGATCGCCTAAGAGTCGTAAAACCTAGACTGTAAAACCTGTTCTACAGGATACCAGTGCCTGATGTATCTTTGCTTTGTGCACCCAGGCCAAAGCTAATAAAGTCCTATGGCGTAAGGGTGCAGAAGGTTTTAGGATTCTTTCTCCCTATGCATTAAATTTGAATTGTGTGTGCTGCCTTTCCTCCCTCAACAGGCCTATGTAGGCCAAGTTAATTGCTGGAGTCCCAGGTTAACTAAGGAATTGAAGTAAGGCCACCTGCCTTTTTTTTCCAGCAGGCCTCCCTTGTAACTGAAACACCAGTTCTGAAAAGACTATTGTGAGTCAGTGCAGCCAGAATTTTTTCAGCTTCTGGTATGTGGGAAGTGTTCAAGGGGGCCAGTTCAATGCAGTATCCCTGTAACAGCTCCTTCTAATGTCTGCCGCTGCTGAGAGAAGTCTTCCCTTGTTTGTAAAATGTAGTGTGCATTTTAGTGTTGTCTCTACCATCAGCAGACTTTCTCAGCCTTACCTGGCTCAGTCTGTACTGAACAGATTTCAAAAAGAGCTCTGCCTCAGCCATGAATTTAGAGTTACGTTATGCTCTCTAGTATTGTCCTCATCTCTAGGAAATGCGACCTTCTGTGAATAGAGCTTTTCTAAAGTAACCTGTGCTCAAGTGAGGCATTTCCTCATGCTGATAAAGATCAGAAGCTTTTAAGCTTAGCTGCCCTTAGCCTGGGTTATCAAAATGATTATCAGAGCAGCTGTTTATGCTGAGTTTTCAGGTGTTTCTTGTTTTTAAATGTACCTGCTCAGTTGACGATTGTTTTTTTCCCAGCTGTGAAAAAACTGTTGGATTGCCTTAAGTTGAAAGCGAGTATCCATACTTCTTGTTTTCAAAACTTGAAAGAAAATGCAGTGTGGTGCATTCTATAATAAATTAAAAAGTGCAGGGGGAGTCAGCCTTACGTTTTGATGCCCTGGAAATGAAATTAAAAGAGCAGAAACAATTGCCAGAAGATTGTGTGTACATCTGGAAAAGTGGTGGTACAGCTTCAGAGAAGTGTACATTGGAGGTGGACGCTGCTTGCACTTGCAACTTAAGGAGCCACCAGCGCAAGATGACAGCAAGCTGTTCGCTTTTCATATCTGCAAAACTCTTGGTAAAATACCAGCAGCCAAGTACTGCTGATGCAATATTTAATTTCCTGTTTGTGTCCAAGTACCTCAGGCCAGCTGGTGTCTGCATTGCCTTTGGACACTGCTGTGTAGTAGCACCGTGGTTAGCTGAATGAAGATGGCTTCTGTGATTCGTGTGGTAATAAGTGTGGGGAGAAGTCAAGGAAAGTGGATAGGCAGAAAGAAGCAAAACCACAAAACCTCTCTCATACTTGGACATCAACACTTATATGCGAAATTCCAGGCACAAAAATGTCACTGCTGTTTCTTTAGAGATATGAATACTTGCTACAGTTTTGGCACCTTTTTTTGGGTTGATGGTTCAGACATCTCCAGCCAGTTGGGAGAGGGGAAGAAGCAGCCTGCACAGCTCCTTGGCACAGGTCCTCAGCATTGACATCTTCTCAGGTTCAGCCAGCTGCCTGACTTGGACATTCTCATCGGCCTTGTGGGCTTTTTTTTTTCCTTAGGATTTTATACCTTTCTGTGGTAGCATTTATTTTCTCTCTTAAGATCTTTTGATTTTACTGATTTTGTTTCAGTGATCCTCCATCTAATTTTTCTAGTTTTGGTTTTGGAGTTTTTGTTTACCATTTTGAAGGAAGAGACAGTCTGGGTGTTGTCATGATGACTACTTTCCTTTGTGCAAAATCTTTTGTCGTTTCGAATATTTTTTTCTGATTGTACTTTGTTTTATGTCTTGGAAAAAACCTAAATTTTTATTAAAAAGAGTAAATATGTAAAAACCTAGCCTGAACAGTCTTTCATAACTTTTTCCATTTTTTGAAAGCTAATTGTATTTACAACATGTCACCACTACTTAAGACTAAAATGTGTGTTTGAAAAACACATCTAGACAGAATTAAAGTCTACTACTGTTGTACTTTGCACAGCTTGAGGAAATAAGGGGAGCAGACAGACAATCTACAGTAATTGAGTTGTCATGCAAAACAAAATACCCTAAAAATAGCTGTATTATACATGCTAGTGAATAAGCATGCGTAAAACTTATGGATTAAAGGACAGTTGCAAATTTTAGTCATTTGTAAATTTAAAAAAAATAAAACATTTTCTTTGAAAGAAAATGCATTCTGATACACAATGTCCCTGTGAAAAATTGGACTTTGACTTCTTACGCTACAGAATCAAAGTACAGAGAAGTGAACAAATCAGACTAAATTAACAAGGACATCTAAGACTCCCTTCAGCACAGCCACCTTGTAAATGCCCAGCTGTATCCAATATAAAAATTCCTTTATATTTATAATTAATCAAATACAAGTGTATTTATTAAGGCTATTTTTATATAATTTCAGTTTAATCAGCAAACCGAAACCTCGAGATAGAATTGTCCCTACCTGGTATGAGAAGTCATATGCATGGAATCAGGTAAGGGTATGAACATAATTTTTGTTCTTTTTCCCTTTTTTTTTTTTTAAAGAATCTGAGTACTCAAGTAAAGTTACTTAAGAGTGCCCAAAGGGAGAATTGCCTTTGGAAGGATGTCTTTTTGAAGCCTGGGGAGGGAGGGAATAAAAACATACTGATTTTAAACATACTGAAAGCACTATTGAGTCAAATGTAAGGCTTAAGAACTGTTGTGCACACATCAGCCTCTGTTGATATCCTATTTTTGCAGAGTTTGTTTCGTTCAGGTGTTTTACTTTGTTTTTTAATTTTGCACATACAAATATTTAGCGTTTTCAATCAGAACATTTCATGATTTTTTAAGTTGAGAGATATTGTAAAGGCAACTTTACATTTCTTTGAAGTTAAAACTTTATATTGTTCTTCATATTAAGCATCTGTGGCCTAAAAGAAAAAGATTCATACATTCTTCTTGTTTAGGATTTATCTGAATGCTGTGCATTTTAGTTTTGTTTGGGTTGCTGTGCTTTCAGATGTTTTTTCCCTTTTAAACAGATAGAAATATGGTAGTTTTCTTGAAATCCAGGAGGGTTTTGTAGAGGTCAAGAGTCTAGCTTCCTACTCTGTTAGAAATCTTACCTTTCTTTCTGTAAGGGCCTCTTCAGGCAACTAGATTTCCTGATGAACAAGTGCATTTTCTTAATTAAAAGGGAGCAAGGAATTAGTGAGGGCAGCAGTAAGGTTTCTACATGCACCCTCCCTATGCATCTTCCACCCTGAGGCCTATGAATGAGGGGTTTAGGTCACTTTTCTTGCAGAGACTGACAGCAGTGAGTGAGCACCAAGGGCATGTATTCCTAGTAGGCATTCACTGAGGGGTTAGAGTATGTCATGATACGTTGCCGTAAGACAAAGTGTTTCTATTTTCATATTTCAAATTCAGTTCTCCTTGATATCATGAAGATAATACTGGTGTTTAGCTTTTTCTAACAAGTTAATATGTAGGCCTTGGCTCAGGATTTTCCCCACTGCATCTGAAGTCTGAGGAATCTCAGGACATCTTCCTTACATTATCACGTAAAATACTACCTGTAATGCTTTGGAATTGATTGTGGAATAGTATTCTGACTCAGGCAAACCATGAGATACAGTATTTTATAGTACCGGCTCCGATGTTGAAATGTGTGGCATGGAACTGAAATGTCTGTACGATTTGAAACTGTCAAAACTCTTCCTTAGCTATGTTATATAGGAAAACGGTATTAAGAATGCATTCTGACTTTCATCTTGTTTCTTTTGATT
Organism: Rhinoptilus africanus; assembly: GCA_013400135.1. Classification (NCBI taxonomy): domain Eukaryota; kingdom Metazoa; phylum Chordata; class Aves; order Charadriiformes; family Glareolidae; genus Rhinoptilus; species Rhinoptilus africanus. The sequence continues at coordinate 90,660 of VXBO01011836.1, read as the reverse complement.
AGGTGGATTCTCAGCGTATCACTGACCAGTCAGAAGAGCAGCATGAAGGAAAAAATGATCTTTATCAGCTACATAAGCTTGTTTTGTTGAATGTTTAAGTATTTCTAGAAGTCTTTCAGAGGAAGAGGTATTACAACTAGTCTAAAAATTACTCTTGCCTTCTGTATAACCCTTGTACGTTTATTTTGCAGGACTGTTCCGTAAGATTAGTTTTAAGTGTTCTAAAATACAGTTTGGAATATGTTAATGTGTTTTTTGAAAAAGCTAAAGTTTGCTGACCTAGAACGGGCGAGTTTACACATAGAACAAACTGACTTAAAGCAGGATGCAACTTTCATTTTAGTAATACTTCTGAGCAGGTTTATCACAAAGTACGTGAAAGACAAAGCAGATCTAGGTTTAGTTGTTCATTTTCTGTCTAAAAGCTCATAAGCCATGCAGCAGTTTTTTGTATTTAACTGCAAGTTGCGTTTTCCTGTTCTCTCCGTCATTAGTTTTTCAAAAAGCCATACAACAAAGGTGTTCAGGGGTTTTTCTTAACTAAAAGATAGAGGTCAAAGGAAACGGAAGATCTAGCTAATGTTTTGATCCAAAATGTAACTTCCAAGTACTGGATACAGTTTTTTCAGTAACTTTTTGTACAGCAAAATATAATATATGATTTCTTTGCCTGGATGGCAGAAGAATTCTTTTGAATTACTGATTTATGGCACCTTTGTTTCATCCTTTCCTCTTATTTTTGCCCGTGAGATCTTTAGTCCTAAAAATGAGGTCAGTTGTTTCAGAATAAAATGCAGAAGTGAAATAAATTGTATTTGTCTCTTCTGTTGTGCGGTCATGCTTAATAAAAGCTAAATTTGGTTATTAATCATATATGATTGCATTCGTGAAATACATGAATACAAAACCAGTATATGAAAAAGTATTAATCTTCTCACTATTCACTCAGTGATTTGAAGATCGTGTAATGTCCAGTCATCCTCTGAAGAACAGACTGAATCAGTAGTAACCATAAACATGTAGCAGATCTGGTTTTAAAGAATCTGTACTTAAACTACAAAATTATTTTAAGCTATACCTAAACAGAGGGGCAACCATATAATAGGCAATTTCAGTGGCTTATAAGCAATACTTGCTTAGACCCATTTCACTAATCCTTGTGAATCATAAAACATTGTACTTCATATATATGTTTAATAGGAAAAATTGCATCTCAAGTGGCTTAGACAACAGTATTTCTCAACTGAGCGTTGCATGCAAATTAAGTGCTGCAGTTAAACACACCTTTTGGAGCAAAGGAAACAGGCAGAATGTCAAACCTTTGATTTGCCTATTAGTGGTGGGAATTCCTGCAGGAAAAGGTAAGTTGGTAATACCAAAAGGCATGATCTAAATAATGTAACTTACATTAATTCCTCATAATCATCACTGAAATTGAGCGTTGAGAGGGATAGACTTCCTGTTTTTTAAAAATTATTGGTTTTATTTTTATTTTTTACAAATTCTTAATTCTATGGATAAGGTGTCCTGGTCTGTTCATGTGTCTGTGCTGCCATCTGGTGGGAGGTTCCTGATGTGCTGCTGCTTCCCTTTTGAAAGTCTTATGCCTGTTGTAATGCTTTCAGTGAAGAAGAGGTACTCTGTAACGGCTCATGTCCTAATAGAACTGAAAGGTTTCTACTCTCGTCCTTATGATGAGGGAGAAGATAACGCTAATGCCCGCACAGTTCCGTAACCCATACCCTGGTACTGGTCAATTGATAAATGAGAATTGTGTATTAACTCTTTATGGGCTCCCAGTTTTGTCCTGGGTACATAAAAGCCTGCAGACATGATGCATGATAGATTATCCTGGAAGGAAACAGAATATCTTAAAAGTTAGCCTTGCTGGGAAATGTTATTTATTGCCAGATGAAAATGTAGTACTAAAATTTAAAAAGCAGCAGTTGTGTATTTACTTAGGTTTCAACAGCATTGCAAAGTCGCTTAAACAAGTTTAAGGCAAACAGCTTCAGGATTTTTCCCTTCAAGGTTAATAGTATGTTATGTGACTCCCCGCCCTTGAAGGGGGGACCTCTGGGAGGGTCCCTGTCCCTGTGCCACAGGATGGAAGAGCACCCCCAGCAGAGGGAATGACCACTGTTCCCTCTGCTTCTCCAGGGGATGTAAGTCATACAATCTCCCGGACTAGACGTTTCTGGAGTCTGAGTGAAAGCTAAATACAGGAGCATCCAACATAGATGAGAGAAACACCTACCCATGTGGCTGTGCTTGGTGCCTAAGAAAACAGGAGGATTTGGAGGATTAATATATACCTTTCTCCCTCCTTAGATATATCCTCTTTGCCTCAGGTTCTTTCATTTATTAGCCTCTCCGGAGTTTCATCTGCTTTTCTCCAGGTTCTTTTACAGAAAGGAAACTCCAAATTAAACTATACATTGGTGGTGTGAGTTTTTTGCTAACACTTGTATCCATGTTTGAACTGTGATTCTATCATTTACCTTAATTCACATGGCCTTTTTCTGATATTTGTAAGTAGAGTGGCATTTCAGTTTAATCTGTTTTAAGGACTGCAGCAGATGTCCACAATGCACAGCATGGCGCGCTGTTTCTGTTTGAAAGGCATACAGGGGAATGGAGCCCTAAGAACAGGCTTTCTCATTTAAAACTTAAATAGTTCAGCAGTTTCAAAGACCAGCCCAGGTACCTCCAGAGCAACAGTTCTAAATTCATCCAGCGAGGCTCCCCTTTCCCCACCTGCATTTAAGGGAAGGCTAACTACTTCTTATTCAATAAAATAAAATTAGGAGGGGAAAAAAACAAAGCTCTGAAAGTCTCACTGTTGATTACACACAATGGTGTGTTTCTTTCCCAAGATCATAGAAATTTTTCACAAATCTCAGTTCTAGACTCAGTTCTAGAGAAAAGTCTCACCTTCGGTTCGCAAGACGCAGCATGTCTGTAGCTTCTCCAAGGTAATTCTTTTCCCTTGGACCACAATGTGAGTGAGTGTTTGAACAACCCTTTGTCTCAGGAAGTTTTCGTTGTGGGCGCGTCAGAGCAATGCAGAAGTGAGGTGGTTTGTGTAAATAAGCCTGAGCCATCTGATCACAGGTTGAGCGAGGCAGAACCTGCTGTGATTGCAGACGCTGTGTTGGATAAAGTTACCCTAGGATAAAGTCTCCATCCCCTCATTATGCAAATTCCATCTCCTGCCTTCCTTTTCTTGTGAACGGTCAACTCTGTCTGCGTGGCAAACAAAATCCACGAGCAGGCTTTAGAAATAAGTATCTCCGCTGCCTACAACAGCACAACTGGGCTAGAAAAGATCAACATTTCTCCAGTAACCGTATGCACTCACCTGTGCCTCTTGGAACCACGTACAGTTAGAAAAGGCCACCCCTGTTTTCTTTGGAAATAAACCACTTCAAACTGACACCCATACGCGCCTTAATTTCTGTACTTCGCTCACTGCAGAATGGCATTTTGGAAGCGTCTGTAGTCTCAGCAGGAGACCTGCAGGGTTCATTCAAACCACCCAGCGCCCTACTGACGCACTTTTTGGGGAAGGAAATGTGAAAATCCCATCCTTGCTTTGTGATCAATGAGGAATTTCCACAAGGCAGGCCAAACTCCTTTGCAATTGCTCGGCTTGACAACTGCAGGTACATAAAAGTCTAGTAGAACTCCTGTCCTCAATTCCCTGTGTCAAACCCGAGTGACTGAAATATCCAGGTTTGCTACTTATTTTTAGCATTTATATCCTTTTCTTTTTCACTGTGTAAAACATTCAACTTAACAATACAGTTCCACTGAAGTAACTGTAGAGCCAGTGCTCTCAAGCACTCTAAAGAATCCATTTAGGAGCCAGAGGTAACATTTCCCTCATCTTTTGGCACCCTCTGTGCATTTGGGAGTAAGCTGCTGTAGTTCATAGAAATATGATTGTAGGTCAGCTGCACTTTGAAAAGAAGTAAACATGGAAGCTGGAGCTAGGAAGAAGTCTGGGCACCCCAGGCACCATTTGACTGGCAACAGTCTCTCAGTCCTGAGATCCAGGGCAGATTCTTTTCAGTTCCCCGCCTTTCCCTGTCAACTGCTACCAAAATGTTTTATGGGTGGCCCTTAAATATATAGAAACTTGAAGCTTAGCTATGTGGTCAGTCTCTGACCGACTCTTACCTTCCCCTGCCCTTCACCTTTTTCAACCACCAGCTCAGGAGGAAAGTTGCAGTGCTACTCAGGGGAAAAAAGTCAGGAAAATCACATGAAAAGAATCATTAGTTTTAAACACTACAGAAAGATAGTTTTTGGTTCTGCAGAACTCCTTCCAGAAAGAACTTAGGACTTTCTGGTGAATGTACTTTTGCCTGTCCGGTAGATGACTGGATCTAAACCAAAAGGAACCATAATGGTATCAACAGTAGATCGTATATGTCATGTAATATTTTCTTTCATGCCTCTGATGAAAGAGACCCAATTAAAAAAATGTAAAGCCCGGACTTAGAAGGGAAGAAGACAACATACCTTCATCTTAACAAAACTGAAGTTCATTTTGAGTAGGATTAGCAGATTTGGTCAGAATTCCAAAACTGTTTTATAGAGTAATCAGCTTTTGAAAATAATTCTGGGGGAAAAAACCCACCAAGCCCAAACATTCAGCATTGTTAATTTACAATTGTCTTTTCTTTTTCCATGTAAAAATGGATTTTATTTTAAAAAACCAAACTGAATGCTATTAACTGCATACACCTGATAGTCACTTCATATGTTGGAATATAGAATTATGAATGACATTGCTAGATTGCAGAAGTGATCTCAAGTAAATTGCAAAATGATATATAGGAATGACATATAGGGCAGACAGACAGGTGGAGGATGGAAGACCAAGTGATGGCGATTCCAGAGAAACTGTCTAGAGAATACACAGGAATAGCACTTAAAACAAGAGATGTTGATGATAGAGAAAGAAACATAACGGGGAAGCTCAGAGAGCTGCAGCACATGTATTTCCCTGAGATGGTGCTACAGGCAACAGAATATTACCTATGAGGGTAGACAACTCAAGCTTAGAACTTTCATTTCCAAGAAGAACATATTCCAGCATTTCTGATAGCTCAACTGAAGGCCCAGGGTGTGCGTTTTAGAATGTAAGCCTGGAAGAAACAAAAGCGTCTCTGAAAACTTAATTGGCAAGGTTACATCTAAATAAGTGATTTTTCTTGCGAGCAGAGAAGAATGACGACCTTAGATGACTTAATGGGCATGAGTTCCGGATTTGTTAAGAGTTTGAAGCAGGGAGTTTTGGAATCATAAGTGGTATTTCATAGGGCAAACTAGTATTTAATATTCTGTATCTAATAGTGTCCCGTATATGAGAAGGAATACAATGACCCTCACTGTTGGAAGGAGTTTCTATCGTAGCCAGTTTGTTCCAGGTCTCCAACAGCTGGGTACCGGCCAAACAATCTGTTAACATGACCTTTAGCTGCAAGGTTGGGAAGAAAAAAAAGAAAGTTTAACGACTGAATTTTCTGCTGGTTAACATTGTTAGAGTTGTTCTGAGCACTGTGAATCAAACAGAATTGGAAAGACTTGCGGAGTGATTGTAAGTGGGAACGGAGTTAAAGAAACAAACATGTTTCTTTACATGTTCTTTGCCCTGGGCTGGGATAAACATGTTCTGCAGATTAACACTCAGCTGCATGGCAGGTGGTGTTGTCAGGGCTGGGGCTTCTACAGCTAGAAAGCTGTCTTTGAGGAACAAGGACTACCAGAGGTGGGTTCGACATGACAGAGAAGCAGCAACATCTTTGTCAATGGGCTTGCAAAATTATTGAGGGAGACTCAAAGTTAGGTCTATCAGTGGGTGGAGGCATACACTGAACAGAGCAGCAGGGGGGGTTCTCTCCCACCCAAGGAAGCTGGACAACCAAGGGCCTGTCTCAAGTGTCTGCGTACTAATGTATGTGGCTTGGGAAACCAACAGGAGAAACTAAATGTCTGTGTGCAGTTGAAGAGTTGTGATGATATGGGAATTAGAGACACGATGGGAGAGTTCATGTGAAGAAAGTATTGCAATGCATAGGTACAAGCTCTTTCCCAAAGACAATGATGATGAGTGCTAGGGCTGGTTTTGTGCTCTGTGTAAAGGGATGCACAGAGCGCTACGGACTAAGGTTTACAGGTTTTTTGAGAGTTTTCTAGTCAGGATCACAGTGAAGACTGCAATGGCAGCGTCATGATCGGTGCCTACTCTAGGCCACCTCATCAACGACAGGAGGTGGGTGAAGCTGACTTCAAGTAGGGAGAAGTCATCTCTTGATCGCAGGTCCTGCTTCTCATGGGGGACTCCACAATCCCAGTATCTGAAAAGGCAATGTTGAGGAGTGACAAGCAATCCAACAGATTTTATGGACATCAAGGACAACTTTTTTGACAAGGATGCTGGACACACAGAATACAGGAGATGCTCTAGATCTGCTGCTCATAAACGAGGGGGAGCTGGTCAGGGAATGACAGTCACAGGCAGCCTTGTCTGTGGCGTCTGAGATAGCAGCACTTAGGATCCTCAAGGAAAAGGTGCAGCTGTTCTATTGGCTAAGGAGGGTGTTATAACAATTAATTGTCTTTTGGCAATTATTCTATCATCCGATGACGCCTCCTCACCCAGGAATAGGAATCGGGGAAAGCAAGGCACCATGAGGTTTGTAATATAAATAGATTAAATAGGACAAGACTAAATAATTAACAGTAATACAAAAGAACCAGTATTGATCCCGATACTAATAAAAGATATACAAGAATTATACTCAGCCAGTTCTATCAGCAGGACTCTGTGCGCTCCCAGCAGTGGACAACAAATGTCGGACACTGCGAGTGCTGCGGCTTTGGGAGGAAGGGAAGGGCTCAGGGGCCTGGCACCGGGCACGAAGTTCTCTGGACAGCTGCCATCAAGGGAGAGAGCAACCTACGCAGCAAACTTTCTAATTTATATTGAATGTGACGTTCATGGTATGAAATAATCCTGTTGGCCAGCTGGTGTCAAGTGCCCAGGCCTCTCTCCTCCTCATCCCTGCACCTGGCAAGGCTTGAAAACAGCGAGACCTTGAAGCCCAGAGGCCCTAGCTGGCTTTGAAGCAAATATTTTCATGAATTCAGACACTAGTGTCTTCCAAAAGTGCAGTTTTCCCAAGCATTAGAAGGGAAGTTAGCCCTGTGTCACTCAACACAGGACACAGGGACTGCCTGATGGGGATTTTTCTGAGACAGCAAGTTAGTCTTAAATAAACAAGAATTGATTTTTGCTGCAGCTACAAAGTAATCCATCTGTTACTAATGGAAAATTAAGCATTAATCAAACATTAGTTAAGCTTTATTAGGTATATGATACCACGAGTCTGATGCTGAGTTGTTGGCTACAATCGCTGCTTTTTAGTTTTCGGTCTTCTTGCAACTAAGGAAAGCAAACAGGTATTACAAAATATTTTCCTACTTTCAATCAAGCAGTTCTGTGGTATATGTGAGTGCAAGGCAAACATGACGTGTTTCACAAACAGGTCTTCATATTACAGAAGTGAGGAAGAGATGAAGGCTCTGACTTCAGGGGAGCAGACTTCGGCTTCTTCAGCAACCTAACAGGCAAGATATCTTGGGAGGCCATTCTGAAGGGCAAAGGAGCCCAGAAGAACTGGCTCATCTTTAGGGACAAACTAAAAGAAGAACAATGGTCCAACCTGAAATGCAAGGCAGGACCTCAGGAGGCCAGAGGAATGGGCTCACAGGAATCTCATAAAACTCAGCAAAGCCAGATGTACAATCCTGCACCTGAGATGGAATAACTGCATAAATCAGTACAGCCTGGAGACTGAAAAACAACGGCTGTGCAAAAGGCCTTGGGGATGCTAAGGACAAGTCAAGAATGAGTCAGCAATGGGTCCTTGCAGCAGTGAAAGCTAACAGAAAGCTAACAGGCTGGGCTGCATTTGCAAGACAATTACAGCCAACATATCAAGGGGAGTCATTACTCCCCCCTACTTGGCACTTGTGAGGCCATATCTGCCAAGTTTTGGGACACCTGGTATAAGAGAGAGATTGAAAACTTTGAGAGAGTGCATGAAATTTATTTCTGTTGGAATAGTAACTCATAGAAATCAGAAGTAGAAGAAATTGCTTGGACCATCCCATATATATATTTTTACCTTGAAATTGAGTTAATTTTTATTCAAAAGTTGCAGCACAGGGTACAAATTAAGTCCCTATGACCTGGAGTCAAAAACACCCGCCACTTCCATACAGGAAGCATGTTCTTCCTTTGGCTTACTGAGTAACTCATGCACTTAATCTTCATGTTTTGGCTGAAGGTACTTGTGCAGTAGCTCGTTCTCAGCTCATGCAGACAGTGTTTCTTAGCAGTTACTGGCCTCAGTAACCGGCTCATTGTTTTTTAGCCAATTACTTTGCTAATTTTGCTTTATAGTTGTCCAGTAATAACAAATTTCATTACAAAAGACCTCAAGACTTAGCAGTTTACCTTCAAGCCAGCTTCAGCCTCCTTATTCTTGATCTTTCACACCTGATCCTCAAAGAAACTACCATATATATATCTTCCAAACATGAGTCTTGTAAAACTAGTATCTGAGCTAGACACATTGGTGCCCAGTGTGGGGCAAGACATGATGGATTCTATTACTTTCACCTGGGGAAGATTTATTTTGCCCTTTCATGCTTATGTCACAGAGCTAGGGATGGAAACTTTTGGGGCTGTTTAGAAAAATGAATGTCACTTTCATAAGATGGTTTTGTTGCTGGTTCTCCTGCATGTGTTGTGTGGGTGGTTTTGTGTTAAACATTGGTGCAGGAGTGGGTATTGTGTGACATGTATATCTATTTCATTATTTCCATTTTGTTTTATTATTAATATTTCATTAAAGTAGTGTATTTTTTTTCTAAACTCATAAATCTCCTTTTCTCTCTCCTTCGTCTCCTTGGAGTGAGAGATGAGGGAGAACATCAGTTGTCTTGTCATTGGCTAATTTGGCCCAAACTGCAATAGCCTACAATCTAGAATAGGACGGAGATGTCTTCTGTGCCCTAAACTGGTAATTCACCACTCTTTCTGTTATGATATTTATGATAAATAACAGCTCTTTTATCAATAGTTCAGCTTTGTAGGTACTAGGCTGGCATTGTAAGACCAGAAGACACCACTCTTTTCCATAGCCGTATAAATTTCAGCATTACTGTTTTGATGACACTAGCAGTTCCTCTACAGCATTAGCATCACCAGGGCTCTGGGCAATAATACTGCTGCTGTTTCTCATGGAGCACTGAAATGAGGGAGATGTGTATACCTTGTCACTGTTTCCTAAACGTGTTTCCTCTATGTTCTTTTCTGCACTAGCAAAGACTCTAAAGTATGCCTATTGCATGGCCAAAATCCATTTGGGGATCATGGCATTCAGCTCCTGGCGATAACTAGCTTTTTGCGGATACGGCCAATGACAGCCAAGATGATCATCAAGATAAAACAGACAAATAATTATAGCTTCTGAGGCTGAAGTAGTAAGCTTTCCACTCCTCTTTATTCTCATTTCTTTTTCAGAGGTCCCAGCTACATGGATAGAGATGGTATCATCATATGTGCAGCTGTGTCATACGGTTTTTCCCTGAGCATTTTTGGAAAGACTGTTGAGAAACACAAGCTGTCTTTCACAATTGTGTGTTGGATCTGGCTGTATCAAGAATCATTTTGTAGTCACAGGTTTCCAGGAAAATACCAATGCTTGAGGCTGAATGTTCTGAAAGGGACAGAACTCAAATAAAGGAGTTTGTGGGCTAGTACTACCATGAAGTCTACATGAGAGGACTGTATATGGATGTTTAACTACGAGATCGGTCTGGACAGGTTGTGTTTTTTCAGGCTGATGACTGTTACTTATTTCACAGCTCTCATTTTTGCTCAAGGAGACCTTCTCAGCAGAACCCTTATTTTCTGTATTACAGTTGTTAGCAGGCAGTACTGTACCAGACTGTCCCCGTTCGGCCCAGGACTGGGTGTGCAGCCTGAAGGTGGAAGCTCTTTCAGGCAAGAAAACCTGCATGAAAACCGAGGGTCCATATTAGGAAGCTGAAACAGGGCTTCAGGGGTGGCTGCCCAAACCATGCTGCCTGCTTTTGGAGATGCTTGGAAGGAACGAGTCCCCTCAGAGGCCAGGTAAACTCAGGAAGTTCCCACCTTCTTCTTTTCTGGAAAAATCTTAGAATCACAGAATGGTTTGGGTTGGAAGGGACCTTAGAGACCATCTAGTTCCAACCCCCCTGCCCTGGGCAGGGACACCTCCCACCAGCCCAGGCTGCTCCAAGCCCCGTCCAGCCTGGCCTTGAACCCCTCCAGGGATGGGCCAGCCACAGCTTCTCTGGGCAACCTGGGCCAGTGTCTCGCCACCCTCGTAGTGAAAAATTTCGTCCTGATATCTAATCTAAATCTGCCTTCCTCCAGTTTGAAGCCATTGCCCCTTGTCCTATCACTAAAAAAGAGGAAAAAAATACAGAATGACACAGGTCTGTTTGCCAGGGGTGACCCTGGGCCCTCTTTACCCCCTTCTCCTTTCCGCGCCTAAAAATCCACCGCTGCTCTTTGCTTCTCCTTCCAAGCATGAAGGACCTTGACGCCTCCCCGCGGGGCCTGGCGCTGCCCGGCGGCCGCAGCGGTGCAAAGTACAAGGGGTGGTGCCGGCCCGGCCCCTCTTTCCCTCACCGCCCCCGGCTGTACCCCCGCGGCCGCCCGCGGGCCTCGAACCCGGGTCCCCTCCTCCTCGCCGCCCGCTCGGCAGGGCGGGCATGGCGGCTCGCCCCGCCTCTGAGGGCAGCGCCGCCGCCCGGGCAGGCCCCACCCCGCGGCGGGGCGGGAAGGGGCGGCCCCGCAGCCGCCCTATAACTCCCCTTTCGTCGGGCTGAGCGGGAGGTAGCGGTTCCTGAGGTGCGGGATGGAGGCGGTGGCGGGGTCGCAGCAGCCTGCGGGGTCGCGCTCCCTGGGCAGAGCCCTGGCCCGCGGCCGCCCCGAGGAGCGCCCCGGCTGCCCCCCGGCCTCCGCCGGCGGCTCGAAAGCCGAGGCGCGGGTGCTGGTCATCAACACGGGCGGCACCATCGGCATGGTGCAGGACGTCAAGGGTGAGGAAGCGGGGGGGCGCGGGGGCGGGCTGTCCCCTCAGGGGCCGCTGCCAGCCCGGCCCCGCCGTGGGGCGGTGGGCTGGGGGATGCGCCGCTCGGCCCCGTGAGGCTGCCGGCCCTGGTAGCGCCCTGCCTGCCGCGGGTCGCGCCTCAGCATCCCGGGGTGTCTCCCGGCCGGTTTAAAAAGGGCATTGCGGCTTCCTCTCATCCTCTCTTCCCACCGGCTGGTTATTTCGGTAGCTCGGTCGACAGGCATCCTTCTGACAAGTGAGCCTTACAGCTAGTTAAAGTAGGTTTTGGCGGAGGGAAACGTGTTTCCTGGAACGTGAGTCCTTTCTCCTCTCCTTCACGCGCTGAAAATGAAACCGGCTTCATTGTACTAGTCATGCAGTAATTTTTTTGTGTGTCTTAGCCCTGAAAGAGCCACTGCCCCAGGCTACCTGGAGAGCATGTGCCTGGCATTCCCACCGGGAAGAGCGTGGACTGTTGGAAGTGGTGGCCACGTCAAGGATTTTCAAGTGGTGACCTGACAGACACAGCTGATGCAAGTGTGGCAGGGTACCTGCTGCCAAGTGTAGTGACGAGAGAGATCAGATGCAGCAGCATCTGTGCTCACCTGCCTCTGGTCAGCCTCCTGCTGCTCTCCTACCAGCTCCTGGCTTCCTTCAAGAAATCATGGAAGCGTTCTGCTTTACCTGACCAAGGGAGGGTGAGACTTACCTTGATGAAAAGGCTAGACGTGCCATCCCCCCTCCTACCAGCTGAAAAATGTTTAACTCCAAAATTGAACTCGGAGATCTCAGTATACTGCCTGCATTTTATCTGAAAGCTTCTTAGGTGCCTCAGGTATATGCTGTGTGCTTTCAGATGCCCCTAAATGTCAGCAGGTAGGTGCCTAAACTCACCTAACACCTCCCCTAGACCCTCAGTCCAGAAGCTGGATGGATGGGCACCTAAGCAGACCCTCACTCGGTAAGCACAGGTCACAGGGGATGCCAGAAGCTTCAGCCAACTAATGTCTGGGCAAAAGAACAGATTTCAGCCAGGTCTGACTTGCTGCAGGGCTGTGTGTTTACCAGCGTTGGTATAAAGGGAAAGGGGATAACGCGTGGGGCAGGGGGGTAGGGAGGCAGGCAGTCTGGTTTTGGTGAAAGTCTGTTCAGTTTCCTTCCTCCTTCACTTGAAAGGCAGTGAAGCATCCCAGGGCTTCCAGAGCCTGTGTCTTTCCAGGCTAAAAGCATGTTGGGAACTTGTGTTCCCAACTACAGAATTTCAAGCCCCTGTCTGAAATACCGTCTCAGCTTCTCGTTTGTAGGATTAAAACACTTGGGACTTCACCTCAGAGCTTCCTAGACTATGTTTTTTTTTCTAATACATATCCTTCTCGGAAGACAGTGGCTGGCTGATCTGTGTTGTTGTAGGGCAGATGCTTTATGGCCTTGTTCTGCTTTGGTTTTTATGGCTGTCATCTTTGTGTTTAATCTATCAAAGTTGTAAGGAAAAAAAAGTCTCTATTTCAAATGACATGTGGTGACTTTCCTTTCTCTGTCTGCATTATTAACACTAAAATAATATCCTACTTCTATTGTTTCAGCTTCACAAACACCTTTTTTAAGCAAATAAATTAAAATCACATGTCTAACTTTTATAAATGAACTCTGTAACCTTGTCTCATCTTGTGTGCCTTTTTTTTTCCCCTTTTGCTTAACAAGTGTCAATCATTAAAGCATGTGCAAACAATCTAACAGTTATGATCCAATGATGCTGACTTGCTACATCCTGGTGAGGGTTTCAACCTGCTTTTCATACGCAGAGCAGCTGGAGTACCTCTTTCAGAACATTTGGCAGTCTTTAGTGTTCAGACAGAAGCTGGTGAAAGGGCATGGGAAAGGCAGCATGCTTCAAAGGAGAAAGCAATAGATGCTCATTTCTTTTATGAATCAATGGATAGAAAGTGCCTGTTTACAACCATACCTAGAACTACAAGTGTTTTATTTAAAGAAAGGTGAACAGCAGTAGCTTCCTTGAGCTGCATTAAATCTTTCAGAGCAGCAACTGCTCAAAGTGAAGGGATAAAGCTAGGTTTCTACCTAACTAATTTCTGTCTGGGATTATGAGCTTTTCTATGACCTTTTGAGTTGCTGGGAGAAGATGGTTTCATTTTTAAAATCAGGTAGTTTTGATAGGCCTGATGTGTTCTGCAAGGAATATGTTGCTGTTCAGAACTGTCCCCCTGTACAAGACTGATACAATCATGTTCCCTGGGCTCACTGTGCAGGTATGGAGCGATTATTTATCACCACGATATCTGATGATAAACTTCCTGTAGAGGTTCTGCAGTTGACCTGGGCATGTGTGTGAGTTCCGGTATGTCTTGGACCTGCTGACCTTTCTGCACACCTACAGGTTACCTGCTCAGGAGTCATTTTCAGAGGATGGATAGTCTGTTTCTGTTTGTGTGAGCTGGGTAACAACCAGACACAGTTACAGACTCTCACAGTGTTCACGGTTTTGCTGTCAAATAAGCCATTTCAGCACATTTTAAAAATTTGCTCCTTCTACTTCCTCCTACTTATTTCTTCCTATCACAGCCTCTTTCTGCTTATCAGTAGCTCATTTCAGAGGGAGACTCTTACTGCCACTCCTTAGTGAGGTTACTGTGATACTAATCTTTGTGTCAAGTTTATGCTCATGTTCCTCCTGGCTGGTGCCTTCAAGAAGATCTTTTAATTGGGCTGGTGGGCTGGATCCCTTTCCTAGCTTTTACCTGAAATATTGAGAAAAAATCCCACCCAACAAACACAAACAGAACTAAGCTAAATCCCCTTAGAAAGATTAGTGATCTTGGAATCGAGTCTGCCTGGGTAACTTAATTATCTGATTTTCTGGATGTACTAGACTGCCAAAGGACTGGCTGCTGTAGTCCAAACCTCTTTCTGTTTGAAACCTATGCATCTCACTTTCGAAAGCTCCAAGTACTAGGGCTGCAGAAATTAGTATTTTGGAGAACTCTTTCTGCTTCTCTGCCTTTGCAAAATGTAGTCATTACTTTTGGGACCTGGCGCCGTAGATGTATGTGCTGTATCTATTGATACTCCTATAGGTAAAAACTGGTTTAGCTCAGTCCTTTATATTCCTCAGCGTGGAGAGTTTGTTAGGATAGGGGATGATGACTGCAGCATGCTGATGCACAGTGTGCTCCTTCTCCCCAGCATCTGTGGTTTCTTGGGCGCAGAGCACCACTGACACAGCGGCATCACACTTTTTCAGCTCCCTGTTCTCTGCTGCAGCGCAGGTTATAGAATAGCTTGGCTGGCAAGTGGCTATCACTGTGTTATCTATAGCAGCAGAGTGGAAAAGCAGAGTCCTTTGCTGTAGATGGGACAGAACCATGCTTCTTCTCAGCCACAGTTGCTTGTTTGCTGTTCTGCCTTTGTCCACCTGCTTTGCAATGCCGGGGTTGGCCAGCTGAAGCGGGAAAGGACAGAAGTTGATGAGTGCTATTTGGACAAGTTGCACAGCCTGCCTCTTCTCTGCAGGGGTGAAGTTGCTTCAAATACTTGGTTAACAAGCTTGGCTCACAAAAGATGTTTTCCATGCATAATAAAGTAGAAGTGTTCTTAAAAGAGTTGCACTTGAGTTCCCCTGTTTACTTCTTGAAGCCATAAAGCAGAAAACACTGCTAGATGTGGATGTATTTAGGGGATTGCATAGGTTGTAAGTGGGTCATCTTGGATGGATCTGCAGAATGTCGTAAAAAAAATGTTTAAGTTCAGTGCAAGCAATCACAGAAAAATCCTGACAGATTTGTGATAAAGACGTGAGGAGCTGCCATTTATAGAAAAGGGATTTAAGAATATTAATGTACATCAGGTCTCTGGTTCCTGGGGCAAATACAAAAAATAAACAGTCTAATCCATTGTCAATGTTCAGACCAAGATAAGCGCTGGACAAACAGAAGAATAATCACAAAACACACAGAAAACACTTGAAACTGGGCTACACTTCAGAGCCAAAATGACTGTATGCCCAAGCGCAGTAGAAGTGGCCATTTGTGACTAAGCTAGGAATATCCTTAATAGGAAAAGCAGGGATTATAGCTGAATGAACAAAACAAGCAAAGCTTGAAAGCGTGTTAAGTATATTTTGTAAAACAAAGTGTTTCGGCAGGAATCCAAACAAATCCACTCAAATGCTGTTGCCGTCCTGTGAGAAAGTTGGCTACGAAGGGGCCTGCTACTTATTTAAGGCAAGCCAGGGGGGAGATTAGGGAGTTCTTAAGGATTTTTCCATCCGTTTGGAAAGTAAATGGAAAAAGATAGAAATACTATTGAAAATACTTTCTGTGTTTTGGAGTATTTTAAATAAACTTTGCTGTTTGAAGGTCAAGCAAACAAACAAACAAAAAAACCCAGATATTAACTTGGATGAGAATTGTTTTTAAAGAAACAGAAGGACTAGGAAGTAGGAGAGATTTACCTGGTTTTAAACTAGGAATAACTAGAACTAGCAGAAGTAGAATAATGAGGTTTGAGAGTTTGTTTGCAATTTGAACAGGTGGTATAAGACATTCACTGAGATTAAACTGAACTGGACAGTGACACCAGTAGAATCTTGGAAGTCCAGAAGGATGTGCCTCTGATGGAAGTTCCTTGAGTGAAAAACGTCTCAAAAAGTCAGACTGAAGAAAAACAGGGTGGCTTCTGACTCTGGACACCAGGGCTGTTGCTGTCCTTTGTGAAGCAGGGTACTGGGAGATAAGTATGAAGTAGATTCACAAATGAACTCAGTTCTATGATGCTCAGGAATGTAACGTCAGAAATTTAGGTGTTTTTCTGTGTAACAGAGAACGGCATGTGGATTCCCTTTGAAATGCCTGGTTGCAACCAGGACAACTGCAGATCCAGCAAATGCTAAGTGGACTTAAGCCCAACCGTTTTAGGGCCCCTGCCACAGAGAGAAAGACAACATCACAGGCAGGGAGAGGGTGAACAGACCTTAAGGTGCATCCATGCTTTCAACTTTTTCTATTCAGCATCTTATGCACCTTTGCTGCCTGTCGTCAGTTGAGATGTTGAGTCCTAAACCTGCTGGTGGAACGTACCTATAAGAGAGAGAGAGTGATTAGAGCACATAGTCAGGGCTCTTATGGGAAGCTGGAGTTTATCTTTGTGTATATATCTACATACAGATCTTTGTCTATATCTCTCAATGCTCAATACCTACTGTGCCGTTTGTTTTAGCATTCTTTTATTTTTTTTCTCTCTATGGAAAATGCTATTGCCATTGACAGTGAGGTGGAACATGCAGCTTCCCAATACAGCAAGTACCTTGCTGTTTGTGCCAATACTGCTGCAGGCAAAGCAGCTTAGGTAAAAATATCACAACTTTATAGCATATTATAATGCTCAGTGTTTTGTAAGTCTTCTGCCACTAGGTAGAGGATAGCTATGGCAAATGTAAAAGAGAATGGTAGCTTTTTGGTACAGTTGCAAATACTGGCTTCCTGCCCCTACTGCTGATCAGTATTTGCACACAAGCAACAATTAAAACTAGGTAAAGCATAAATAGTTGATGTTGAAGAGATTTGTAACATTATTTCTCTTACATAAAGGATTTATTTATTTCAAGTCAAGGAAAGAATAACTGTAGGGAGATTAATTGGTTGTATTCAGTTTTCATGTTCTTAAAATGGCAGTAGACTGTTTAATTTGGAAGGATGGGCAAGGAGCTGTGTAACTTGACTTCTTCCCTCCTTACTGTGCCACTTGCTTCCTTCCATTCTCGCTTCTTCATTTACTTCCTTTGTTTTTTATTTTTAAGGACTTGCTCCTGAGGCCAATAAATTAGTAAGCAGCTTGAAAACGATGCCGATGCTGCATGATGAGGCATATGCCCGGGAAACGAAACTGAACAACTCCCATGAATTTCCAGATAATACATTGGTGCTCCCGTAAGTACATTTTCCTTGGGGAGAGGAGGGGGTTAGGAAGTATCTTGTTAATTTTCAGATAATTACATCTCCAAACATTTAATGTGAATAATCCATTATGAGATTAGCAAAAATGCTTATATTGACTTAAAAGGAAAAAGCCCACCATATTGTCATGGTTTGAGGCCTAAACCATGACACGTATCTGGCACAATAGAAAATGCCTGGTTTGATATATTTGCAATGAAGGGTCTTACAGCTGCTTGAGAAATAACTTTTAAATTAGGCAACAAGTTACCACTCTGGGTAGCTTAGTCCTGCATCTTTTTCTTGTTTTGGATATTAATTTCTTACTGTGAAAACATACAGATGTTCTATAGAAACTAAGAAAACTCGATACGGCTCTGTGTGAATTATCTTCAGCGTATGTCTGAAAAAGTAGCATCTAATTAATGCATCTGTGAATAGGCCTCATGCTTTAATTCTGCAGGCCTTCTGTTTTTAAAAAACCCTGAAAGCTGATTGTCTTTGCCAGATTTATGCAACATTATGATAATAAGCGATGGGCTTATAATTAATCTGCATTGCTTCTTAACTGTTGGGCAATGATTAATAAGCTTATAGGTTTTTATTTAGAGGACAGTATGCTAATTTGAGATATTCCCCAGCTGTGATGAATGACTGTACCCCTGTAAACATGTTAACTGCGCACAAAGGATGATTTTACACAGTCATTCAAAAATAAATAGGACTATAGCTGTTCTGCTATAAGAACTATAGCTTCTGCTATTAATTTCTTTCTATTTTGTATTGAGGTCTCTGTGCAAAGATTTAAAAAGTAACCACTGAAAAGGCAAATGGCAGGAAAAGGGGTAAAGGGAAAAGAAATGGACTCCCACTGAAGTAGCACTAATGTGAACACACAGTTTGTGTTAACTGTGATGGTTATACTAAGAAAAATGGAGCTCTGTTACAATACTGTGCCTGCAACTGAACAACTTTTAAATTCTTTAAGGTATTTGAAATATAACAAAACTACACTAATATACACATCTGAGTCCTAAATATACTTCGCCTGGTACATCTTTTCCATGAAGAACGGAAAAGCTTAAAACAATCATGGACATCAAAACCTGAGGTTTAAAAAACAATCTTGTCTTGTTTTTCTGGCACTGCTGAGTGCTGTTTCTGGAGGTTAGGCATGGCAATTTGCCATTTTCTCTTTTGTGCTAGCCGAGTGATATTTTAACTAGGCAGTGGAGAAATATTGTGAGTTTCTGAGGGGAGAAAACAGGAGTATTTTGTGAACATTGTATATCTCTGTGATAACCTCGGTGTAAGAGGAAAGATACGATCTCTCTTTAGAGAGAGGCATCAAAAGTAGTAGACTAGGCTGGTCATGTTGTGTTTTATTTAAACAGCACATCCTCAGGGGACCTTTCTTTTCACATATTTTCAACTGACTTCCCAAGTTACTCTTAGCATGTGTAAATGCGATATTCAACAAGGCAATTTTTCATACAAAGTTGTAACTTCTTGGGTACAGTATGTCAGTTGGTAATGAATGAACACTACACATTGCTTAAATGCTCTCTCTGCTGTCTTAAGACGCAACTGTCTTACAGACCTCATAAGGAGAGTGGGTCTGCAGATTTTATTACCTCATGAATTGATAATTGACTCTTGGTTTTGCATATTTTATATTGCTGTAAATATATACAAGAATAGTAAGTGGGAAAAAAAACTAATGCAAATGTTGAGGAAAGGTAATGAACTGTTCTGTGCCCTAAGCACCTTATTTCGGGAACTTTTATGCATCCATGCAGTATCCTGGTCTTTTCTACAGCCTTTGACTGTCTTCCAGTTTAAATATGGAAGTATCTATCACAGTTACAGCTGGCAGGGAACCTTGCATCATCATCAGGCAGTAGAAAAGCATTGAGAATGCTCTGAAGACAGTCCTGTTCGACGTGCTCCGGATGGCTCTGCCTCAGAGCAAGTAGGAGTAGTAGACCTGGCCCACTGGCAGTTCTTTGTTAGCTGCTTGTTGGCCTATTGCTAAATAGGAACATATTCCAACTAACATAAGATTGAGTCAAAATGGTGGATATTCTATCCTCTTCCAAGCTTCTACTACTCAAGAAGGGTAGTAGAAAATATTTTTAGTAAGTTTCTTTTATTAGCCCAAATCTTAACTGCCAAGTCGAATTTATATGTAGTTGACTTTTTTCTTAGAGGTTACAAAGTTAATGTGTAGAAATGAGCATGTTTTGTGCTGTAAAGCACATGCTCTGTATGCAGGCCATTTGGCTGTCAAATCAAAGGTCTTTGAAGAGTGAGATTTCTTGAGATAGGCAGGTGGAGAAAGGGAGACCGGTTGTCCTTGGAGGCAGGGAGGACAGACAGTGTGGTTAGAGCTGGGACAGTCCCACTGTGATTCCATCACCATCGTTACCTTTGGTAAGTCCTGTCCAGATTTGGGATCGTGTACTTTTGTAAGATGCTTGAGTGTCTCGACACTACTTAATCTTTGTTCTCCATCTGCTGGGCTACACACTGCATGGTGTTTGAAAGTGTTACATTCCTCAGCCCCAAAGGTACTTTATCCTATTGCTTGACTGTTCATTGTTGGTTTGGGGTTTTTTCCCCCCTTGTGTCGTTGCTTTGTCTTGTTTTTACTGTACTTAGAGCAGTCTTTTCCCAGCTGTCAAGGTTGCACTTGGCCAATAATTGTTCGCCAGTGAGTTGTTTATATCTATGAGACCTCTATTTTGAACCTGTGCCACTATTTCAAGATCTTTTATCACATGCTTAAACTCCACATCATAAAAAAGACATCTGGTACTGTAGAGCAAACTTTCCTGACAAGGTGACAACAGGCCTAATAGGCTGGGACTGAGGTTTTACAAAGTTAGACTATTACTAGCAAAGGTAACAGTTTACTTGAAGATCTTAACTAACCAAGAGAGTTTTTTTCTGAAATCTGAAGTCAAAGAAACTGAGAAGAGTGGATCTTCTAAAGGCCACAAAAATGAATCCCAGTCATAAGACTCTTAAGAGAAGATACCCTTTGTGTCAGGAAAGAGTATCTTTTTATAGGGTATCTACTTATATTTATCAAAGGATCGAAAAGTTGTTGACACCCTATAAACCTTGGGAGCTTTATAGATTCTTCTCAATAGTTTATGAAGCATTTTTAAACCTTAAGGCTTCGTATTGACTTTCGTTAGAGCTCAGTTCCAAACTTAAACAAAGTAAGTCTGGGTTCTTTTGTGTCTTTAGTTTTGCCAGCGCCTCTCCACCTCCCAAATTAGTTTATTCTTAAATTAAATTTAGGGATTTGTGCTTTAAACCACATCAAGCCATGAATTTCTACACTTGGAACTTAATGTTCAATATTTAAGACCTTTTTTTTTTTTTCTGCCATAGACAGGGAGATGGGGAGGAAAAGGGTGAAAACTACTGATTTAGACAAAAAGTCAGAAGTGATGAGCTGATATTAGCTCTGAGAAATTTTTTTTCCCAATTCTCTTTCTTTATAGTGTCTCTAAGCAAAACAGAAGAATTTTTTACACAATTCTGGAGCTCTCACCACTGCTTGATTCTTCCAACATGACGCCAGAGGACTGGGCCAAAATTGCAAAGAAACTTGAGGTACTATGGTGTGGGAGAAGAATTCATTTGTTGCTTAAACAAACCCAGGAAGATAAAACAATTCAGTAGTGCTGTATGTGTGTCTATATATATCTCTATATCTATATAGATTTATAGATAGATATGATCTAGCGGAAGGTGTCCCTGTCCATGGCAGAGGGGTTGGAACTAGGTGATCTTAAAGGTCCCTTCCAACCCAAACCATTCTATGAGTGTATATTTGTTTATTTAAAATGTAAATGTTATGTACCTTGCTTAGTTACTTGCAAAGTAACAAGTAGTATGCTTGTAATGCTTGCCAGTTTATTTTTCCTTTTAAAAATGTTGCAAACTCATTAAAGTTATATAGTTCTTCCAATGATAAGCCATGTCATAATTCTGTACGAGAAAATAAGTAGGAAAATTGCAGCTGTGATTGAATAAGGTATGTAATATGTAGGTTGATATGTTCTAAAGTGTTGACTGTCCAAAAATGTTGAATAAAATCCTTAGGTGTCGGTAACTTAACTGAACGTTGCTTAGTTATACATCACTTGAGTGTTCAAGTAGCTTAATAGTTGGCTATTGACATAGAAAATAATTTCATGTCTTTATGCCTTTCTTACTCTGGACGCAGATGGACTTGAGTAGGTTTGGCTTTACAGCCAGTAGAAAAAATGCTATCATGGTTAGGTTTCTCACCCTGGAAAATGTTTAAAGCCCTAGTTATTTCTGCATATATAGAAAATTTCATTACATCCTTCTCTAGTTTAAAAAAATCAGCGTTTTTTTGCTCCTGTCCCTGTGTCTGAACTTAGCTGTGTGCTTTTAAGAAAGTACAAATGCGAAACATTTCAAATACTTCACACCAGGAATTCATACATAGCTGTTAGAGATAAATAACCATGGGCCTAGCAAGATACTGCTCTTCCGCTCTTGCTCGTTCTGTGATAGTGGGCTTTATAGTGGAAATTTCCTTCTTCGACCAAGCTGCAGCAATGCATGCAAACAGTAATAATGCAGGGAACGATGCTGAAGATTCAGGTAACAGTCTTTCACTTTTAGGTCCTGTAATCCTGAAACCACCAAGCTAGGGATGATGCTGCTCCTATGGAATGCATTGTGCCAGGGCAGAGAAGAGACAGAGCTGATGTATAGGTGGACAGCCTGTAGAATGGAGCAGGGATGCATCTGTGAAAAGCCCAGGGTCAAGAGTAGAGTAACACGAAGGTAGCAATGCCATGCTGAACAGGAGAGAAGTTACCTTTCTTTCTTCGTGGCACATTAGCTTTATTTAAATTCCCGAGGTCAAAAAATGCTTCTTTCTCATACACAGAATGTGGCTACTCCGTACCTACAAATATCCAGTACATGTAATCCCAGTGAAAAGTGCTGAGAAGGGAAAAAACACCCACATCTAACTGTCTAGCTTATGTACAGACACTGCCACTTTGTGTTCATCTTGGACACATAACTTGGCACAGCTGTAACACGCTGATGGCTTTCCAGACTGAAATCTTCTAAGATGTTTCTGTGGGATAGCTCTTTAATTGCCAGTCTGATCTTTTATGTTATGAAGGTTAAACTAAGCTATGTTCTTCCGCATCTAATAAGGTTCATAAAGCTGAAAATATTTCTGAGCATACTGGTCGAGTTGGAGAGGACACATGGCTATTTCTGTGATCCTAGCCCTTCTGCAAACTGACTCATCTTGTTACTGCATTGGTGAATAAATGCAGCAGGCTTTTTGCATCACACTGTAGTTTGGCCTACCGAAAGATCTTGCGACACTCGCTGCTGTTCTGCCGGCTAACTGGTTAGAAATAAGCAGAAATCCACTGAAACTTCCAGTAGGTAGCAACATGTAGGCACAAGTATCAGTGAAGAAATAGCAAAAGGACAAGTAGAAATCTGCAGGGGAGTTTGGAGGTGACCTACCTTATTATCAGGAGATGCCAAGCACATGTCCCTACTGTAGCATCAGAAGTGTAATTAAAAAGAAATCTTGTTAATTGTATGGCAAACCCCCTTTTTTCCCACCATTCTGGCAACTCATATATCTGCTTAGACTTCTATGCAATCCTTTCCATGTTACCAAATTACATCAGAGACATCAGTGTTTCTCACTACAGTGAGAAATGTGCATGACAAAATAAGAGGAAGCAGTTTGGTTTTCCTCCAGAAGCCAGCAGATAACTTTATTCCACCAGGATTAGCTGTGTGATTCATGCCTTTGCATTAAGAACACCTGCGTGGAATGGTATGTAGATTAAAGTTATTATAAAATTCCCTTTTGCATCTGTACGTGCAGTCTAAGGGACTTCTCAAAAGCCAGCAAGTGGGTGTACGTTAGCGAACGAGAAGCCCCTTCACCTTTTTCTGCTGAAGTCACGTACTGGTACAGAAAGGATGACTTTTCAACAGAAGAGGGCACTCTTACACTGGCAGTTTGCCTGTCTACCACTCGGATTAAATGGACTGGTTTTTCTATATGTTATGATAGCCTTGGTTTGGCTAGTCTGTTCCTGTAAATGGTGTAATCCCTAAAGTAAAAGCGGCAACAAGAAATCAGACTATACGACTAATTTGCATATGTTAACATTCCTGTTTAAAGCCATTGCTAAGCTTTTCTTAATTAGCAGTCTTCTGGTTTAAAAATGCTGCATTAATATGTATACATAGAAGAATCTCTTTGACTGTTCCATAATTAGAATTACTAGCTCTAGTGCTTAGTGTCCTATTAACCCTTAATTGTAGTTAAACTGAAAACCAGATAACTTTATGAGGAATTGTGCGTGTAGTACCCTTTAAAGTATTATGCTGTTGCTTGCATCAGTGAATGTAATGCGATATGTACCTCACTTGCTGACACCAGCGCATTGCTCTAACAATGTGAAAACTGTCTCTCCATCTCCAGGAGCACTATGAAAAGTACGATGGTTTTGTGATCCTTCACGGCACTGATACCATGGCCTATACAGCTTCAGCCTTGTCCTTCATGTGTGAGAACCTGGGTAAAACTGTTGTTCTGACAGGATCTCAGGTAATGGACTTAATTTGAAGTCAGAAGCCTCATTTTTGGTTTTTATATGCAAAACTAGGTAGTATCCTGATTATCACTGTAGAGTTCAGTAGTGCAGGGTGGGCCTCTGGCCAGGGTGAATGGTCACAATCCTGATAGAAATTAGTGAGAATTGACAGGCTCACCAGCTGAGGATCTGCCCTATAATTTTATCATTAATGACTTTACAACTCTGTACCAAATCAGACCAGTAGTTCATTATGGCTGGGGCCAGATGCTTCAGAGAAAGATATAAGAGCCTGTCATTGGCCATTGTGTATTAATCGGTTTAGAATAGAAGCATCTTTCCAGCCTCAGGTGGCTGCTGGTTGTTAGCTGTCTTTTCTTCTTTTAAAGCCCTGAAGCTTAATACTTTTTACTTCGTCAGTTGTTATCCCATCTTATGTTACTCATTGTTGTGTTCTTTATAATTTTTTTAATAATCTCTAAGCATTAGGTGCATTTTTTATTATTTGTATTCCACAAAGCAGCTAACATGGTCTGTTTCCTTTCCTCTAAAGACTACATTTATTAATTGTCAGTCTAGTAGCTGGAGATCAGCCCTTTGCATATTGTCTGAGGGGGAGGGGTTGTTTTACTAGAATAGCTTGCTTGAGTGTAAAATACAGCTCTAATCACAAAAGAGAGATGAAACATCGCACTGTAAAATTCCCCTCCCCCATCTCGTAACTTCCCTTTCACATGTGGTCTATTTGAAGTCAAAATACAAAAGTCTAGGAAGGAGTAGGCTCTCACGTACTGTCTTGACGTGGGGCAGTCTAGTTGTGATATGTCATATTCAAGGTTTTACTTTCCTTTTGGCTTTATTGCTTGGAGATCTGCCTGGCATATGATCTAGCAGTGGAGCATGGGATTTTTTTTTTCCTTGCTGAAAGGAGCTCTGACTCTCTGTTCATAGAGAGGCAATCTGAAAAGGCACGGAAGTCATCACTCAGCAGACCAAATTTCTGGTTTTAATCTTCTCCTTTTCTGTAGGTAATAACCTGCTGGCTGAGTTTTTCTGTACAACGAGGAAGCATGGTGCAAGAAAGCTGTTTTGAAGCCCATAGAGGCAGTTCTATACGATCTGGGGCTTTTGCTTTTCCTCTGTACAGTCACTTCTCCCATGCTCAGTCACTTTAACTATGACTGCGTTCTAACGTTTGTATTTTTCTGGAATCAGTCTTTTAATCTGCTTCGTCACACTAGAATCATTTCTATGTTAGCTTTTAAGCATTTAAATTATAAAAGTCTGTTCAGCGCAGAGGGAAACCCTGCCATCTGCTGCAGTCTAAAATAGTTTGGATGAAGAAGGAAACTTTATTTGTCATAAGTCATTGTTACATAGAGTGTTCATGTATTCATATTGCATAAGTTGGACTCTTTTTTTTCTGCTGTGTAGGCTTTACATAAGGGATAGGGTGTAATTTCAGTCTCTGCTCTCCAGGTGCCCATATATGAGTTGCAGAATGACGGCCGAGCCAACCTTCTGGGGGCACTGCTCTTCGCTGGCCAGTTTGTGATTCCTGAGGTCAGTTCACCTGTGAAGACTGTCTCAGAAGCTGCTTTTCTCCCTCTAGCCAGGAAACGTGCTTACTCAAAATATCCATTAGGCAGTAAGGAATTGCACTTAAACAGGAAGATAAATGGACTTTATGAGGTAACAAGCACTTGCATGGCAAAGGACGTGCAGTTTTCTCAGAAGCCATATCCCATTTTGCCCATATACTATCTATAGACTCTCAAGTCTGAAATGTAGCTTGCAGCAGACTTGAAATCAGAGATTCCCTTGCAAATGTGTGGAATCTGAAACATATGTAAGTCAGTATTTTAACTGAAAATTACTTTGAAGTTCTAAAGTTGCTCTTGAACTGGTAGGAGTGTCTTCTGTCTCTAGTTCCTGAAGACTGAAGTTTGGAGGATAATATACCTAACGAACATGGAAATACATCCATGGTCTCAGCACCCTGCCTTGAAAGATGTTGGTGCTGTGCAGCCCAAAAATCGGAGAGAAAACTGGCCACCATTTCACTTCTGCCATGCTCCCAAAGCCAAGTCTCATAAAACAACAGCAATAGCTGACTGACCAAGATCTTCATAACTATTAACAACTTTGATGTACCTCTTTTCCTTCAAATTCCAATTGACAAACTTTGAGGGACTTGAGAAGGAACCTAATTATTGTAATGTGTGGTAACTCTTTTGAAAGGTATCCTCATTTTCACTAAGCCTTTTGTTAAGGTTTTGGACTCTGAATTTAGCTGTAACTGATGAACTTATTAAAAAATCCACACTGTTTCTTTCCTCTATCTTTGAAGTGGACTCCGGCAAATTTTCTGCCTCCTAGACTATGCCTCATGAGAGGATTACGAAACTAGTTATCTCTTAACTTGTTTTGTTCTTAAATTCTTAAACCAATGTGTGACAGATGTGCTAGCTCTTTTTGAAAGGGTCAGAGTTGTAAACATCTACTAGCCTCTGAGTTGCTTTAAAGATTTAGAAAACATTTTATAAAGGACAGACTACAGTATTTATCTGCTGAATCTTTTAATTACTGGATTATTCATAGACCTGTTTCTTTACTTGTCTTGCAGGTGTGCCTGTATTTTTATAATAAACTGTACAGGGGAAATAGGGTGACTAAGGTGGATGCTGGGAGTTTCAATGCCTTTTCCTCACCTAACCTGCCTCCACTTGCAAATGCTGAGGTTGATATTACAAGTAAGCAACATCATCTCTTAAGCCTTGTAATTTATGCCACATGCAATATAACTCGAGTTGAAAAGAAGCTGTGCCTATATAGTTGAAATGCTGTTTTTAAACTCAGACATCATTGAAAGCCCTGTAGCTTGACTGCACTTTATCTGCTCTGAAACTGTTTAAATATGAGTAAGACTGAGACTGTGTGATTCAATTGCGTTTATCTATTGAGTATAGACGTGAGCTAGGCTGACTTTGACTAAAGATCCAGAGTAACCAGAGGGAATGTTGTCCCTGTGTCATGAAAATGCTTGCTCTGAAGATAAAAATGAGGGAGTGAGAACTGAAAGAACAAAGAGTTTAATCTCATTAGTGGCCGTGCCGGGCTCCAAAATTGGGCAAAAAAGTCATTGCAGAGTACTTGCAGCTTCAACAGATTCTCTGTTTGATGCCCGTCATTGTGTAAGATGTTTTAGTGGGTATTTAGGACCTGTCTAAACTGCAAGCACACTGAAAACAGCAGATCTAGAATACGCTCTATGTGAAGTTCCCCCCCACCCCCCAAACTTACTCAGACTCCTTTAATTTCTGTGTGTCTTTGATTTAAGGAGAGGAAAACTACATGAAGATTTCAGTACCTGTTTGCAAAGTCATTAACATACTGATGTCTGTTCTTGGATAAATGGAACCTCTTCTTTGGAGAGGGGAGAAGAGAGACACATTTGGAGTCTAGCCAAATGAGGAGTTGCCAAAAAATGTGCTAAAGAACAGTTTAAAAAAAAAAAAGTGATGTGAGCTGCTTTTGCATAGGTTAGATATATTAAAAGGGAGTAGGACTTGGTGACAATCTCCGTTATTGCCAAAAATAGGAAATAGGAGGAGGTTACCGAATTCTTTTGCTAGGTGCCATTAGCGATGGTAGGACCTCTAGCCCTGTGCCATGCAGTGTGCCATTCTGAATGGTTTCTCCTACTAGAGAGAGAAGCGGTCTGCAATTTAGAAAAATAAATCAATAATGAAATCAACCTGCAAATTGCATGCTATTTCTCTCTTGGATTTGAATGAACTGTTTTGTGATTCCTTCTCTATTGTAGAAAAACGAGAAAGTTATTAGTACTTCCCTTGGCCCATATTGGGTCCCATTATCTTTTTCAGTAGAATGCCCCATTGAGATGAGTGGGGATTTCTGATTTAAAAACTGACGGTGTGATAGGCTCTATTTTTATTAGTTTCAGTTGATTACCCACTTAGGGTAGCATCATTTATCCAAGATGACAGTGTCAGTATTGAAGGATTGTTTCATTTTGAAAAAACGTAGTTTATAGTATGGTCAATCTACTAGTGCTGCTTTATTTTGTCCGAAGTAATTGTTTGAAACATGGCTGTCTCCCTTGACTTTGCTTGTACAATCCTCGTATGAAGCCTTCATGGAGACAAGGAACCACCTGGGCTTTTAAAAACAAAACCAAAAAAATCTATCGTCTTTTAACTTTTTTTTCAAACAACTTTGTTTAGTACGTCTTAATCCTCCTGAAGACAGGGCTGACTGTAGATAGGGCTGACTCTTGCTGCTTCAGCATTATGGAGAGCAGCCTGAGGATGCCAGGTGGAGTAGGCCATGTGCAGAAACTCTTCCTTAGGCTTCCTGGTTCTAACAAAGCTGGGAATGAAAATTCCAGAGAAGCAGAGGGGGGCAGGTGAGAGGATGGAGGGAGTAGTGGGGAGCATAATGGGATCGTGGGTTGGTACACAGGAATGGTACATACAGGTTACCCAGGGAGGTGGTGGAGTCTCCGTCTCTGGAGACATTCAAAACCCGCCTGGACGCGTTCCTGTGTAACCTGCTCTAAGGTGGCCCTGCTCTGGCAGGGGGGTTGGACTAGATGATCTACTAAGGTCCCTTCCAACCCTAGGATTCTATGATTCTATGATTCTATGATAATGAGGAGAGGACATGATGTTTGAGGCTTGGCATAGCATATAAAAGCAATGATCTACTTCAGAGCCAGAGAGGAGAAGGAGAAGCTTAGTCTTCTTCCCTTTCTTACCCTAGCTGCAGCTCTCTTCTTCGTTTTTTATATCCATTTTTCACAATGTTCCCCCTTCAGATGAAGCTCCCAGTGGATTTCTGATCCCATCAACTGGGCTGTGTTCTTGGTCAGATCCTTAACTGTGTTAGAAAGGCTTAAGAGTCCTGTTATACAGTTTTAGATGAGCAAGTGTGTCAGCTTCCTCAAGACTTTCAGTTTAGCACAAGAAACTCATGTAAGAAGTGAAAACTTCTAGCAAATTCCTCAGATGAGTGAGAAACCCAATACCAATGGGAAATACTTTTGCTGCAGAATCAGAAATCTCTGTATGAAATGGAAACCATAGGAAAACCAAAATTATTCCTAAAATCCTAAAACATATAAAATGAAAGACCTTGCCTTATTTTTCTCATATTTTGAAAACAGGAGAGATAAGGAGGACCATTTCACTTGAAATGTGTAAAGAGTCTCAGTGTATTTCATAACTGATTGCTCTCCTCTGTTCTCTATTGTCCTAATGAAGCAAATATGAAACTTGCTTTGTTACCATGGCTGGACTTTCTTCATCACACATGCATGTAACTTCTGGGAGTGGTGCACATGTACAGGATCGTATGATGAGAAGCATAATTCGTGTAGGGGACAAACAGAGCCTGTGTGACTATGCGTCTGTGCGTGTAGATGTGGTGCAGCAGAGGAGAAGGCACTTTTGGGCTCATCTACCCACCCGTCTCATTAGAAATAAGCTATTTGTCATCGGCCAAATCTGCGTCCTGGTTGGCAGTGCTGCTTTTTTATAGTAAAAAGCCCAATAAATTTATGTATTAAGTCAAATGCCAGCTCTCTTCATTGAAGTGATTTTGGCTCCCCCCCGCTGCCTTGTAAGCAGGCATGTCGATTCTTGCAATGACACCGTTCAATTTAAATATTCATTTCAGAAGGCGTGTGTCAATTGTTTTATAACAAACTGCCAAAAAAGGGGGTCTGTGTTTGTCTGCCTCCTTCAGGAATTTGCACCCATAGGTTGGCCGGTGCTCCCCACCCCTTGGCCGACGCCGTGGATGGTAATGAACGCCGGGACTCCTTATATAATGGTAGGGCTTGCCCGTAGCGCTGCGGAGAAGGATGAGAAGAAAGCCGTGCTGTTTTTCTGGAGCTCTGCAGTCACGAAAAGCTGTATTTCTTGTTTGATTTCATAACTCGGAGTTCAGTCACCACTCCTAAGGGAGGTGTCGCTCTTAGTTGCTGCTCTCCCATTATAAGTTGAAACCTGCATTGTGGCATAGGCTCTGTTTAAAAATAAGGGGGGGGAGGGGGTTTGCTGCTTTCTAGGCTGTTCAGAGCTGCTTCTCTTTTTTATTTTATTTTCAAGTCAAGCTGATGTTTTTTCTGCACTAACCCTATCACCATAGTTCTGTGTGGTTGTGTATGTGTGTGTGAATAAAGCTGAATAAGATAACGATGTATTTTTGAGCTGTATTTTTAAAAGCTGTAGTGTTTGGTAGGGGGGGGAGATTGAAAATAGCAGAGTATTGTTTATGTGATGGTTTTGTTCGGAAGAATGAACAAAAGGCCTTAGTATCTTGAATGCAGTGTCCTTGAATAATGCAATCTTTTCTATCCCAAGCCATTTTGGAGACAGTATATAAATAGCCATTGCCTCTTTATTTTATGTACCTTGCTTTAAAAACTTTCTTTCTGCTGTGCAAGACCTGTATTGTTCCTCAGCTTTCTATCCATATTTACATAATACAGCACAGTGTATCAGTTAAACTGTTTACGAGCAGAAGCATCCAAGTCAGAACATCTTACTGTTCTCTGTGTTGTGCCAAAATCCCTAATTAGGATAATCCATAGAATGAAAAGCTGTTAGGAACACCAATATATAAGCTTTTTGTACTTCACCTGCTTGTATATGAGGTTCATACTTAAGAAGATTGCTGGGTGGTATGACTATAGGCTGCAAGACAACTGGTTTATTCACTACAGTGAAGATGCTCGAACTTCGCTATGTGACATAAATATTCTTCTTTTTTGGGGATGTAATCTTTCAGATGGAAGATGCAAAGGGTGTGTTCTAAATTTTTTTTTCCACTGCATGACGCTCTGCCTCACTTACAACAGTTCTGAATAAATCTGAAATGAAGTCGTGCTTTTATGTATATTTGTTTGTCTTTGGCTCTTGCATCACACTTGCCTTTTGTTCTGCCTTTTAGACTCATTTGTCTAATGGAAAACTGACATCTGCGGAGTCTGCAGTACCGAGCACGTTATGTAGGCTGATGAGGTTCACAACCAAGAGAATGTTAACTCCGGGACAATCTTCAGTTCTTTTTTTTAAATATAATTTGGAATTACATCACTGTACTATGTCTGCGTGCATTACATTTATCTTGAAGATATGTTAGTTGGTAGAGCGTACTCCAAGAGTACACGTATAGGCCTGGTATAGGTCTGACTTCTGAACCTATCCTCTGATCTGGCTTCTTGGTCTTCTACTCTTGGCAATATCTTAGTGATCCATGCCAAGGCAGGTTTCCTCAGTTCATTCTTCAAGTTTGTTACAGGAATTAGGGTTGCTAATAGTTGCCAAACTTAGTAGTATGCATTTGTGAAGTTTTGGCAGGGACTTCTAGCTTATGGAGGATAAAGGAACGAAAGCTCTGATATAATTTTATTGCTGTCCCTTCTCATAGAGAAGGCTGCTTTTAAAGAATTAGTCTGTGTGTTAGAAAGTTGAAAGGATTAGATTTATTGCTAAACACTGATGCCTCTTAAAGCACTGCGCTCAGCTGTGAACTTCAGGCAGAACAAACACAGGGTTTTTTGCACTCACCCGTGTACCTCTTGCAGGTCTCTAACTTGCTCTGGAAAGCTCATGGAGGCCTTTGTAGGCTACCTGGCTAATGCAACCAGGTGGTTTCATAACCGTGATGGCCAAATTAGCACAAAGAAAGAAACCGTTTCTGTTCTCCCATTCTTGGGGCGATAGGAATCCACGTGCTGAAGTGTGGCTAGTTGGACAAACATGATGCCAAGCCAACTGCTTGTGGCCTGTGTAATGACATATTGTGGCTTTTTTAGAAGGAATATACAGAGGCTCTAGCTGCTGACAGGGCGCCACAACAGGAAGGGGAAGTTCATCAAGTCTTATGAGTGACTGCTATTTTCTGTCCTGACTTAATGGATTGTGTAGTTTTTCGTATTTCTGGTAATCGGGCAATAGAGTAGGCTTCAATGGAGGCTTTAAAATACACTCTGAGTTTTCTTGCAAATGGCTGTCTGCTGATTGCAAGAGATTGCAACAGTAATTGGTGTGAGTAACTCTCCACATGGCTGAGAGCAAGTCAGTATTATGCATGCAGATCTTTTATCTGTCTTGCTGCTTGGGACTTTCTCCAAAATCTAAAAAGCTTAAATCATGATGGGGAAATGGGTAGCTTTATGGCATGGCCTGCTTTCATTGAAGCATGACTCTCTGAGCTGTTGGCTGCTCTTTGTTAAAGCTCTTCCACTGCTTTGTAGAACTATCAGCGCTACCAGTGCTGTGCCCCTGCACTGGAATAGTAAAATTTTGAAATCAATAATGCATGACTTGACTTTTAATAGTGCAACACAAACAAACAATTCGTTAAACAGCTGACTTCTGGCTCTAAATGTATAATCAGAGTTAATTGAATCCTTGCTATTTTATTTAATCGTTAGTAACTACCTAATAAACTCTGGAGGTGATTAGCGGCAACCGTAACTGCATTTGTCATCTCTTATGTCTGGGAAGATGAAGGTCAGTTTACTAAACATGAATCCAGGCTGGTATGAGGCCAACTACATAACAGTGAAGTTTAGGTCAGTGTGAGTAAATACCTCACCTACACCTGCACGATGCTCTGCTGGTTGAGGCTTCCTGAATGGGGCGAGCTGGCGCTGACGGGGTACCTTCAACGTTGTGAACCCATCAGGTCTAGTACTCGGATGCTTTTCACAGATATGAGACTTCTCTTTTGAAGAGGTTGTAGTAGAGGTATACAGCTTTGTGTCTGATAGATCATCCTGTTCACTGATGGTCATTGAACTAAAATATCCATTTTGGAAGTCTTGTCTATAAAATGTTATTTAGTTGAAATATACATGGTAAAGATCTCCTTGAAAGGCACTAACTTAGAAATATTGATGAGTAACACTGATTTATCTTGGAATCTAGACTATTTTGAAATTAAAGCTAAAATACAACACAGTTGAGCCTGACCTGGATGTGGCCTTGGAGACATATTTTGTGGTACCTAATAAATAAGGTGTGTTAGATCAGCTGCAATGGCTGCTTTCTTAAATGGGCTTTCATTTCCTCTTTTCAAAAATACGTTGTCTTTCATGAATCCCCTACAAAAGAAACAGTTTTCATGACAATGTTGTAAGTATGAAGGGCTACAAGTCTACTTACTATTATGTCTTAATATTAAACTAAAAGGGCCATTTCTCTTTTTAACAGTAAACTGGGAAACGGTGTGGAGAGCCAATACCAAAAAGAAATTTCGAGTCCACACCAATATGAACAGGAATGTTGGGCTTCTGCGAATCTTCCCAGGAGTCACCGCTGCTGCTGTAAGTGTCACCACTTCATTTTGGAAGTCGGTGAAGTGATGCTCAAATGCTTGATCAGTTAGCTGAAGGAGGGAAACTGCATTGTTGTAGCAGTGGTTTGGGTTTTGGAGGGAAGAAAAATGATGTCTTCTTCTGATAAATGTGTTTTGGAATATCACAACATTCAAAGACTATTTTCATGTGTCATAAATTATTGATAAAAGCTTTTGAAATATCTTTTTTCTAAACCGCCTGGGCTCTGAAACTTAAAATTAATTTCTTATCAGGGCTGATAAATAGGTCAAGTGTGCTTTTCTACATAGGTGCAGGCTACAGTGACCATGGAAATACTCTTGTGATGCATATTGAGGTGTATTAATAGATTTCTTGTCAAATATACACAATATGCTGGGTAGAGGGGCATGTGAGTATTTCTACAACTCATGCTTCTTTTTTTAAGGTTAATTTTGTCTCATGCTGATGGTTAACATGACCCTCAGCATTCATACAGAGCTGAAAATGAGAAGTGGGATTTTGCTGCTGAAAATGAGAAGTGGTGTTTTTTTGCCTTCAAAAATTATTTTGCATAACTGTGGGTTTAGGTAGACTTGTCTTTAAATTTTTGTCTAATACTAGTTCCATTAAATTGACAGGTCTTTTGTGGCTGTTGCCATCTTAAATTTAATCCAGTAGTTTTAAGCAGCCCTCCTCAATCGTATTACCATTCTTTTTAGGTGAATATGAACAGATGGAAAGGCAGAGGGGTGGTATATTTGCAACAAAACTCCAACTGCATTGTTAGCCTCTTGGGGGCTTACAGTGTATTGTGTTTAGCGTATGTGATCAGCAAGGAAACATCTAGGATGTTTACATCTTTCTAGGAAGAGGACTTTGCTAGGCATTCTTCTCTAGTGAGGCACAATATCCACCTTACTAACAACTGGCCCATAATGTATTAATGCCTCCTTTATTTTTTCCTGCCTTGAGTTAAAACAGTTGGTCTTTGAGTTAAAAAACTCCAGGCTTCATTACAACATTCCTTCCTGAAAGGCAAGGCACTCTCTCTTTGGCAGACATTTGTTAACAAACTCTGCTAAAGTAACAAATCTGGGCAGGGGTGGGGGTTCTAATCTCAATTAATAATGCTACATTTATTTCATAAGCATAAATCTACCCATTTGTTCTGCCATGGTGCAACAGTGTAGCCTGTTAATGGCACTTGAACAACAGGATCTTTTTTCACACTGGGATCATGACTGTAGAAAATAGTTTATTTTAATAACCTATCCCTCTAGGAATTGCAAAGGAAGATAAAGAGTGAAATTCTCATTTTTTTAAAGCTTATTCTACAGTCTCAGTTACTGCAGATGGGGAGCACAGAAGGGCATGAGAAAACTGTAAGAGTCTAACAGGAAGAGACCATTTTTAAAAACTCTATGCCATACAGGGAAATCTTAATGTGACTTAAACACACCTTTTGTCTTTTTTTTTTTTGAACAGGTAAAAGCGTTTCTTCAGCCTCCAATTGAGGGCATTGTACTTGAAACTTATGGAAGTGGCAATGCCCCAAACAACAGAGAAGACTTGCTGGAAGAACTGCAGAAAGCAGCCGAACGAAAAGTAGTGATTCTAAACTGTACGCAGTGCTTGCGAGGGTCTGTTAAAACCGTCTATGCAACAGGGCAGGTAGGGGTTGTGCAACAGCTTCAGACTCCACTGCTGTGTAAAAGAAACACCCCAGTGATACAACTTGATTCGATACTTGTAGTTGTCTCAGTGTATAAAACCAGATTTATTAACTGTAAAGATACTGCTCACAACAGAACTATATCTGACAAACTGTAAGCTGGGAGAATTGAAATATGCATTTGCAAACAAGATCCTGTTACTCCTAGTCTGAATGATCGAACAGTCAGCTTGAATCCCAAATTAGCAATTGCTTGCTCTTGTCATGTGCAGCACTCCAGGATACCTTGCATTAGATTGTTAGTATCTCTCCCAAAGGAATTTCACTGAGCTAGAAGCTGGCTTTGGGGTCAGATGATCAAATAAAGTAGTATTTGATAGGCTATCAGTTACTTAGCTACAATCCAAGAACATCAAAGAAGCCTGCAAATCCAAGCAATATTCCAAATCCCAGGTTTTTATTTGACTGGAAGTGCAGCTGAATTCAGTGAGAGATTGGAGAACAGTATGTAAGGAAGTGTCTGTCTTGCAGAATAGAAATCAGTTGTGTTTAAGCCATGAAGGCTAGCTTAAAGCGGACTTTGTGCAGATACTGTTAATATTCAGGGCATTTTATAGTGAGTTTCTCACTTATGTATTAAGACATGACATCACTGGGACTAATAAAAGGTCCAAGCGATACAAGAACATGTGTTGCATGGAGTAGTGTAAGGGAAGCTGGTTTGACTGGCTCTTATGAAAAGGCTAGCCATTAAGTAGCCAAGAAGCAGTGCCAGAGGGTGACTCATCCCCATGTTTTAGACACGTGGTTTTTTGGGAGCAACCTCCCGTCTGGCAGAGCCAGCTTCTTCGTTGACTGTAAGGTAAACCAAGATACTCGAGTCTGGTGCTGAAACCTGCATCTTTTAACATTGGTTTTGACACAGTTTATATTATACATGCTTCAAGAACACATAGTCTGCTTTGAGGAGAAAGACAAGGAGATTATAAGAATTTATTTCCACCTCTTCAGTATCCAAACTCTGATATGGGCAGTCATTTGGGTGTTTGTAAAACTTTTGCATAACTTAATGGAGATGTTTTGTGAAGCATCAACTTTTCCAAAGATTCCATGACCTGTAGCAAATACAATAGGTTTATGTGGATTATATGAAATAGTTCACACGGAAGAAAGAAAGCAGTTACCTCAGTAGAAGACACCAAACATATTTGAAAAACAACATGAAAACATAGCTTTTATGCGATCTTCTGCTTGAAATGAACTGCCAAAATGTATGGAAGGAAGAAAAAAACCTTTTCTATGCTCTGGTTAAAAGATTCTCCAAATAGACACCTGTAAAATGGCTTTTTGCACTCTGATCCAGACTGTTGGTATGCTGAATTGAAAGATTCTGCTCAGATCTTACTGAACCACTGTAAGGCTGTGTGGAAATCTGTTCAATTCTGGCTTCCACTTTTTATATGGAGCATGAATTATGTTGCTTCAGCATCCATTGATGGAGGCTGCCCTGCTTTCTTGGGATCTTTTGAGGAGAACGCTGACAGAGCCAAGTACTACAAAACTACTTCATGCTTATTCTTTCATTGCCTTCTCCTTTTCATAAGGACCTGCTCAATGGAGGAAGTATCATGATGAATGCTGGAAAGTTGCTTTTGTGTTAACTTCACTTTGATTTGCCTTTAAATAAAATCTTTCACAGGTCTTTGCATATGGCTAGGCCATTTTTTACTCATTCAAGCTAACCAGGTAGGTCAGCTGAGTCCCTGGTTTCCCTTGAAGTGTTTGTTTTAATTAACTGTATGTCTGGCCTCTGATCCCTCTGCACAGTATAAACTTATAATTGAGGGGGCTTTAGGTGTAGGAAGGAAGTTGGGAAATCCCTTCCTGTTCCTCTTTCTCAAACCCGCTGAAAAAGCCCTAACTGTTCTTCGGCTAGCTCTGCAGTACAGAAAGTATTTCTCACCTTCTCTGTATATGTTACCCCATGGGACTTTAAAAAATATTAGTCTGTGGTTTTTGGAGGTGATTAATGATCTGATTAAGACTCTATCTTGCTAGAAGTGTTAGTTAAGCCACAACAAGTTTCAAAGCTGAACTTTACACCTTTTGTCTTTAAAAGTAAAACGCAGGGTCAAGAACTTACTGCAAGATGCTTAACTGTGAGGCATCACATTATGGCAAAGATGATGATCTGTGGTTTAGAGAAGCCTGAGTGTTTGCCCAGGTACGCTTCAGTGACAAGAGATCTGAAATCTCCTTTGTCTTTGCTGTCTTGCTCACTGTACACTTGGGAGGCTCGCTGATCATAGCAAAGATCTTTCTGCTTTTTGCTTTGGTTCAGATAGTTCTGGGGCTTTTTTTAACTACCAGAAAGATAAGTTTAAAAGGTCATCTTTTTCAGTTGTTCTTGTCAAAACTGTGTAAATTACATATTTTAGTTGTATGTTCTAAATCATACACTCCTCATGCAGCCTGAAAGGATCTGAAAACACTCCTGCTGTGAGCACACTGTAGTGCTGGAATTCATCCAAAGCAATGCCCCATAAAAGAATGGTAAATATGTCTGTGTGAGAACAGCCTACTTGGCAATGTTCAAAATGCCACTGGGTTAAAACAGAGTAACTGCAGCTTTTCAATAAAGGGAATCTGACAACTCTGCAGATAGCTGATACGGACCTGTAACCTTTCCCTTTTAGCATAGTAAGTGACCGTGGCAAGCGTTTGGGTGAATTCTTCAATGTTATTGCATGAAAAGGAATTTAAAGTAAAAGTCATCTTTATTCAGATGGCTCCTAGTATTTGCTCAGTATTTGATAACTAAAATTACAAAAATTAGAGTGGCAGTAGGAGGAGCAAGAGAGTAGAGGGACAGCTGCATTACTGTATTCTGTGTAGCTACTCATCATTCATATACGTTTTCTGTTCACGCAGGTATTTCTGAATGCTGTGCTAATTGGAATCATTATTCCTTTTTATTCAGACTCTCGCCGATGTTGGAATAATTCCTGGAGGTGATATGACACCAGAGGCAGCCCTAACTAAACTGTCATACACGCTCAGCAAGAGTAAGCTTAGCTGGGAGGAGAAGAAGCAGGTAAATATTTCACTGTGACCTTGAAAGGCTTTAACTTTCTCATCTACTGTGCTAGCTTCTGCTTAGCTGAATGCCTTGAGCTTCTCCCTTGCATTTAAAAGCAATTGGTTCCAAAGCCATAACATGAACATCACGTGGTTTTTTTCCTTAAGGAAAATACTGTTAGGCAAATGAATGTATGTAGACTGGGGGAGAAAAGAATTCTCTGCGTAAGTCAGCTGAAGGCCGTGACCAAGCCGTAAAAATGCCATCTTTAAACAGTAGTAGTCTACCTTGGATGTTTCTGTACTAAAAACCCGTATGTGGAACTTCATATGAATTCATACAGAATCCCAACTCTACTGAAGTCAGCGAAGATCTCATCATTGATCTTAGAGTGGTAAAGGTTTCATCCAAGACTCATTCACACAAAGCTAATTCTGAAAATAAATATTGCCTGCAGCCTCTCCCGTCACCACATTTCTCGTGACAGTGTTAGATTTTGTTTCTCTAAGAGGAGATACACTTTATAAATACATAAAAAATAGAGGATTATTCCAAGAACCATTTGTAACTGATTTCAAAATCATAACCCCTGTAACAGTGTTCTTACTGTTCACTGATGTATCACCAAGGCTTTTTTCCTCAAATTATATAGTTATATATCATGTTCCTTTTATACAAGGAACACAGCTCTGAATTAGATAGGGGAGCAGCAGTCTGCAGGAACACGTGTGCTTCTGTGCTTGTATGCAGTGAAATCATAATCCTGACACTTTGGGAGATGACATCATGGTGAGTCACTCTCTAGACTTGAGCACTGCATGCACATGTGTATCTTACGATGGTGTTTTGTTTTTATAAAAACTTAAACAAATTTGGGCATTATTTCATGCTTAGTATCTTCCATCCAGTAGCAGCTCTTGAGGCAAACATATTTGGATACCTGTGATTGTAAGTGGAGTGGCCGGTAGTACCACTTTACCATGCTTAGAAACGGTTTCAGACTCTGAGCTTTTGGATGTTTGCTAAAGCCTGGCTCTGAAAAATGAGAAGAGGAGGAGCTACGTGTCTCTTTGGTGCGGATGGCAAGAACACACTCTGTGCAGGAACATGCTTGACAGGCGTCATAATGCTGTGTGAAGAGTAGTGGTATTGCGTGTGTTTGTGTATATACACTTCAGAAACCCAGGCTCTTCACTGATGCCCCTTTGGTACACTCACTGACGTACAGATACTAGCCTGTTCTTTTAATGCAGACTTAGATCTTCTACAGAGGATTATTTGACCTGAGACAGAAGAAGCTTTCCCAGCTGCCTAGGTGTGTGAGTTAAAACTTAATTTGAGATCCAGTTTGATGAGGTGGGATAGCTGACTTACTCAGATAAGGACTTGGTGACAGCATGTTGTAGGTCCACTGGCACTAAGGACTCCTGCATCTTCATGTGGAAACCTTCGGAACGAGCTATGCAGTTTTTGTGTGGTGGTGCTGGGACCTCCTTTATATGGTTTGAAAAACAAAATAACTTTTGCAATTTCTTTGGGTTAAGCAGGATTGGTTTCCTCATTTGACTCATTGTACAGACCCACAAACAATTGTGTTGGCACAACTCAGGGAGCAGCATTGCCTGGGCAGGAATGAGCGGTAGAGACCAGGAGAAGAAGAAAGCCTGGAAATATGTTGTCTGTGGCAATATCTTCAGCTAAACATATCACCAAACAATAGTCTCCCAAGAGACGGAAGCTCTCCTGAAGCTGCCGTGGTTATTTTAGGATTCTCTTTCAACACGAAGCAGCAAGGAATGTGCCCCCAGACACATGCAAATGGCTGCAGAGCTGGTAGGACTAAGGCATGTAGGGCTCTGCACCGGGTGCATTCAGCACAGGTGCCAATTGCTAAGGTTACCTGTGCAAAGCAATGATCTCAACCTGTCAGACTCTAAAAGGTGCGCCAAAGCAGTTGGTATCCTCTGAGTTACACGTCTGTGGGACTCTTCCAACAGACAGCTACAGCATTGTCAGTGCTTGGTTTTTTTTTTTTAAATAAAGGGCATGCCTAGACATAGGTAAACCTGTGGCATTCCTCCTTCCAACATCGCATCTGTTTCTTGCAAACTTTCACAATCCTGCTTTTTAAAATTCTAATTGAAATAACTACGTGCTTTATAGCTGCATCAGCAACCTTTCGTGAAAGGGTGCCAGCGTGTAAAATTGTCAGAATTGAGGAAACCAGTTGCTTTTTCTTAATGACTGGACTCTCTCTCTGTTCTTCGGATTTCCCAGAACCTGTCTTTTGGAGTATTTTCTTTTCTTTATTGCCATGTTCAAGTACTTTCTGCGCATGAATTGGCTGACCTTTGTTGTTGTTGTTTTTTTCCTGGTTGTATTGGCTGCACCTATCCTGCAAACTGTTACATGCCTGCTTTGATATTGAATGACTAGTACTACTGTAGACCT
Source organism: Rhinoptilus africanus (assembly GCA_013400135.1). NCBI lineage: Eukaryota > Metazoa > Chordata > Aves > Charadriiformes > Glareolidae > Rhinoptilus > Rhinoptilus africanus. Next base: position 50,337 of record VXBO01011836.1, on the reverse strand, counting down.
CTGTATTCAAAGCTGGCTCTATGGCCGAATTTTAATAAAATCAGGGCTAGTGGAGCTGTTTGAAAATCCATTGAAATACATGACCGTCCACAGGCAGCACTGGGCTGTTTTGAGGCCTACGTACACAGTCTGTGTAGGAGTACTGAGGTCTGGGAATGCTGGCAAAAGGCAGCATTTCAGAATATTCTGGTCTTCAGCCTCTGCTAATTACTCACTATCTTTGTGTTTAAGTAAGCTGCAGCTTACCCCACTAGGGAGCTTTTGTCTGCATACTCAAAAAATTGGGGTGTTTTGTTATGTGCTTATTTTGGTTTCTTTGCTTTGGAGGAACGTTTTATTTGCCTGGCCCTTTTTTTTCACCCCTTTGTCTTTTTAAACTTGCAATCTTCATGGGACAGTAACTATTTCTTTAATCTTTTGTCTGCATTCAATTAGTTTCCATAATTCCTACAAACAATTTTCTAACTTGATCCTAAGCTTTTTTTATTAGACTACTACCATATTTTTCCTCTGCTAACAAAGGATTTGATTGCTTGCTTTTCAGATGCTGAGTGAGAATCTAAGAGGAGAAATGACTGTTGTACCCACAGGAGCCAAGATCTCTTTGAGAGATAGCAAGTTTATTCAAGTGATTGCCAAATCTCTAAGTATCAGCAGCAAGGAGGTATATACTTAAATATTTAAAATTGAACTCATGTAAAGCTGTAAACTCAGTTAAATGAACCTAGCTTAAAGATAAACAGCAAAGCTGAAAGAAAAATGGAGCATTGGAGCTTTTATATGATTTTTTTAGTACTGAGTGTCCCAGCTAACTAGTTGGGTTAGGGAGAAAGGACACAATGACAAGCATAACATTAAAATGTTTTTAATTAAAAACATATTAACTTTTTTTTTTCCTCTTTGTAGCCACATCTTGAGTTTATTTTCTTGGCTGGCTGGTTACAATAACAAGCCTTAGACGGTTGTTGTAGCTTAGGGTATCAATGATATGAAAAAGTGCTTTGTATTTTTGTGGTCAAATGTATTGACAGTTTGGAGCAATCCAAATAATAATGGGTAAAACAGCTTAATTGTGCATGCAGTCACAGAAGGCTGATACTAAGGAAACACTACACAAGTGTAATTTGTGGTGTTTACTATCAGTACCTGCTGATTGGAAAATCAGAAAATATAGTATTGGTTGTAAGATACAAGTATTTGCTTTTCTCTTGGCTCGGTTTCAGGGAAGATGGGATTTTTAGTAGCTAATGAATACTGAATATATGGTCCCTCTTTAGTGAGCTTGAGAAATGGGAGGGTATTTAGGGGGCCTGTGGGGCTTCTCAGTGGAGGTTTGGAAGTACAGGTTACACAAATATCTGAGGAATCACAGGAATAAAGTTCATCTAGTCTTGAGGAGATTGGACTATGTGGTCTTTTCCAACTCCTGCCAACGCTGTTTCTCTTACTGTACTGATGTGTAACTATGGCAGTACATAGATGGTAATTAGTGCGTGCACCTTAAATTGTACAGATAGATACAAGGTAATTGTAGCATTGCCAGGGAGGAATATAAATCTTCATACATGTGAGACCGACAAAATGTAATATAAACATGAGACATCTTTCCTTCCAAGAGCGAAATGTTACCATTTTAAAATAACTGACTAATTCGGAAACTTTACATGAAAGCAAGGCAGTGTTTTTATAACTTGGACATTAATCATATTAGAGGCAAGGCTGCTATTAAATGTTTAATTTTATTTGTTTCTCAGGAGTTAGAAGCCGTAAGAGATGCATTAATTCCACCTTTGGCTTGTGCTGCAGCTAAACTGGGTGACATAGACGCACTAAGAGCCATAGCAGAAATGGTAATGTAGAATTAACAGTTTGTACAAAACACAAATTTTTAAATAGAGCTGTAAGTGACAGGAGGAAGTTACGCTCACTGGGAAGCAACTACCCGAGTCTTAGAACTAAAGTGCTTTGACTAATACAGTTGGGTTTTAGACTTCTCAGCCTTTGCCTTTGAAAACTGGTATGTTCTTTCCCCTATCTGGTTCTCAGCTGTTTACGTTTTCTTTTGAACTGTGAAAATACAGGTAGATTAAAATGCAAGTTCTTATCTGCTAACTTTGGAACACTTTAAAATGGTTTGTGATGCTTTCTTTCGCTTAACGTTCTTTATGCATATTCATAGTATCCAGCTTTTGGATGTAAATCTATCATGATTAAAAAAAAGAACTTGAAAATTATATTTGAGCAAAACACAGTGCAGTTCTAATTCAGGATTTTTGGCTCTCCCCATAGCTCTAGCTTGGGTTAAACCTGGAAAAAGAAACAGGCATTTCCTTGTATCATCTTCTACACCTCTTTTTTTTTCTTTTTTTCTCTTTGTCCTGGTTTACCCTACCCTTGAGATTTTGGTAATAGGCCTCAAGAAAGGATAAATATATCTTGAAAATAACAATAAACTAAGGCAAGTAAAATTAGCACAGTATAGGCACAAAGCTGCTGTATGGCATACTACAATAAAGAGCGTATCTGAAGGGGCTGCAATGAGAATACATGTAGAGCGGGGAACATGGAGAGGGTGGAATAAATATTGGTGCTAAAACAACACTACAAGATTAAGTACGTTGGACCATCTTAACATTTTGATGGCAGAATTACAATGTGGTATATGCATCTACTGTTGTACCAACAACTTAATGTGCAGACATTATCTTTTTAGCATGTGAAGGATCTGTCCTTTTGTAGGGTGGAAACTTGAGCTGTGGAGACTATGATGGCCGAACTCCACTCCATATTGCGGCCTCTGAAGGGCATTTACCATTAGTTGAGTATTTGTTGACATCTGGCGCAACTGTTTATGCTAGAGACAGATATGGATCTACCCCACTGATGAATGCGATCAAGTTCAGGTAACAAAATAATTTATACACCACTCTATGTAAAGTTTTTAAACCTTCTATCATTTTGGATTTAAAGTTTATCACTGTGTTTTGGTCTTGTTTTGTCTCAGAGGTCATGTGTAAATGACAACAGTTAAAATAACACAAACCAACTTCATTTCAAAGAATGTGACTAGCCTAAATTAAAAGTTTTTTTAAAATAATATGAAATGAAAGCAACTTGGTATGCATGCAGAATTTTAGCGTAAAGTAACTTATTGCTGCCTTTGCCCCAAGACTTTGTCCATAATTTCAGGACTCCACTCTTTGTTATGAGGCTACCTTATAAAACAGAGGCAAACTGATCACTGCTTTTGACTGTCAGACGTGAGAGTGCAGGACCAAGGGCTATCTGTTTTCTTTCTGCCCTCCCCTTTCCCATCAAGACCAGACTGTTTCAATTGGCACAAAATATACCGGTAGGTTGACTTGTTTTAATCTTTCCCTTTCACCAGTGCTTTCCTGAGTCTCTTGCTGGGTGACTGGGTTTTTGATTTTTCCCTTCCACCCACTCATAATTATATGGGATGGCTGCATGGCTCTGCCTGCTTTGTGAATTTCCTCTTCCTGTTGTTCTGGATGTGAGCAGTTCTTGAATGGTTGTCATGGACTGGTCTTTTCCACCTTGAATAGTCCCAACGAATGGCCACAGCACAGAATATAAAAGTTATCAGATATCAAAATTTATTTTTAAAACATTTAGTTTCTATAGCTTTGGGATTCATAGAACCATTGGTCTTCTAACGTGTTAGAAGCTGCATGCCCTAATCTCTCCTTCTTTCTTTGATCCACTTTCAGCTCCTTATCTCATATTCAGTCTGTATGGTTGCAGGAGAGAAGCTTTTTTTTTCTGTAAAGGAGCTTGGAGTGAAAGAATTTTCATGGTCTTCATGGATGTCTGTCCCCAAATATTCCTACAGCTTTCTAAATTTGACAAGTTCACCTGGTCTGTCAGGCTGGAGTTAACTCCCTGGGAGGTCTGACAGTCCTGGTTTTGCATTGACTGCAGGAATAACTTACAGGCTTTTTCTGTCTCAAAGCCCAGATGTAGAAAACTCAACAGGTTCTATTAACTTGAGAGTTGAAGTCCTGTGTGGCCACACTGAGCTATTGCCCTACCTACTGCATGGTCTCCCATGGCTTTGTAGCTGTTGCTTTATCTTACGAATATATAAGCCCTTCAGTGGCAAACCCTTAAAGTCCTAAAGCAAAAACAAGCCCAACAGCAAATCAAACAAATAACCTCGCAGTTGAATAGAGGTGGCTCTGGTCCAATGTGAGAAAATGCTAAAGCTTTAGATACCATTAGATGTTCCTGCAAATCAGGCACCTACTTTTTTTACCGCACCCATCTACCGCCTGAGGAATTTCACATGAGCTTGTTTTTTGGATTCCTTAGCATTGCCACTCCTATATTAGACTCCTACTATGACTCTTAAGCTCTTTAAAACTGCACACCCATTTTGATATAGGGAATTGTAAAAGGAAACTGCACCATAACCATTTTCAGTTTCTCTTTTTGTTTCTACTGTTGGAATGAGAGGAAGAGTTGACTTAAAACTAATCTCATAAATGTGTATTTATGATCTGCTGTGTACTCACACGGCATTTCACACTGATAAGCACATAAAGGAGAACGGTAAAGATCAGACAGCTGTATATATGCGTAATTAGATACCCACTAAAAAGATTTCTGCTACAAAAATATTTAAATTCTATTTATGAAACAGTTGCACATTGAAAGTGAAGAGATTATCCTGATGCAGTGTACAAAGTGGCAGAGAGGCAAGGGGGAAAACTGTTCTTAATGAGCAGTCGATGCTTTAAACTGTTTAATGTTTTAACTTTCTCAATTTTACTGAATATTGCATCAGCTTAATCCCATTTTCTGAGAATTAGTATTTGTTTAATTGGCATTTAACTGCAGTACAGTATCCACTCATCTTAAAAATAGCTTTCTTCCACTTTTTTGTGTCACATTTCTTGGTGGCTTGCCTTTTAACCTAGCATGCAAACCTATATAATGGTGACTGATTTCTCTTTTCCATTTAAAAATTTGTAAAGATGATCAGGAGTTATGTTTTTTCTTAAAAGCTTCTTAACATAGCACTGTCAGCTGGTAGACCAGCAACTTGATCTATATAAATGACATTCTCTTAAATTTTTTGACTTTAAGTGACTCTTTCTTTGTTTCTTTAGATGGTAAAATGTGGAGTCCCTTTCTAAATAAGAAACAAACTACTGCATTTCCGCTTTTTCATTTGTAGCTCTGCAATTTGCATGTAGTCTCATTCACTTTATGCATGAAACTAAACAGACCACTGTTAATTTAGGACAGTTGCTTGACATATCAAAATTAGTAGCATTCCTTTAATTTCTTAAAGTACCCTCAAGGGATAATTCATTTTCAAAACAATGGAATAATATTTTTTTAATAACAGAAACTCTCTAAGCAGGAAAATGTCTTGAATAAAAATTGTGTATATTTTATGTAGTAAAAGCACTTCCATTTACTTGTAGCGCAGTGGTAAAAGGTTGAAAATGGGGTGTTGTTCATACAGTGCTGTGAGAACATCAGATTAGAGGCAGTAAAATTACCTCCCACGTAAATATGAATTTAAATACTTGATATTTTGCAAGGTTACATTTACATTAGTTCAGGAAATCTAAGGCAGAGAAATCTAACCACCACTGTCTCCAGAAGTGCACTGAAGCCTGTCCTTAGAGTATTTGAGCTTAAAATTCCCACTGATACCATGCAGAAAACCGAACAAGTGAAACTAAGCTGATCGTGCCATAACCATTCCAGTTGCTAGGGGAGCAAGCATTAAAAAGAATGAAGCCAGTCAAGTTTGCATATACATTGCACCTGCATTTCTTTAAAGAGAGTTGGTGGAAGGTGTGCGCCCTAAGGCCCCACTCCTGCAAACTCTTACATGCGTGTTAATTTCACATGTGTGATTCATCCCTTTTGAAGTTGATTCACTTTTAGTAAGTGTCTGCCAAGTCAAGGCCCAAGATGATACGTACTCTACAGCACCTTGATTGCTGTGAACCCAGAGCCCCTGCAAGCGGGTAAGAGTTCGGCTGTCTTTGTCTGGAACTCAAACGTCACTCATAGCAGTGAATGTTGAAGACCACACTGAATCATTTATTTTTGCTATTGATCCATTAAAATATTAATATATATTGGGGTTTTTATCTCCAGTGTTATCAATATTGGAATCTTGCAGGGGGGAGACACTAGAAGCGCTTTTTGTCTCTTTTTTTTTTTTTCCTACAGCGAGCAGATGAATGACAGAGGTAGTATCAAAAGGCTAACTAGAGTAACATATGCAAAATAGCATTGTCTCTATAGGCTATGTCGGACCAAGAGCCACGGTTTGGTAACAGAGAGCCCTAAGAAAGAGTCAGGAACAGTTCACAGGTGACAGTAGCTCCTTGTGGTTTTGCTTCTCAGGTGGGGCTAAACTGGACAAGCAGCTGTGCACCCCAGGCTAACGTGGTGATGTTGACCTCCCCTCTGCACCTTGAACTTTCATTGTCCAGCAGTTGCTCTGCTCTTGGTTTTGGGCTGTCACCTTAAAACGGGCATTACATTTGAACCGTTTCCAAGAAGTTTGTGGCTCTTGACATCAGCTGAGCTTCAGATCAGCTAAACTGTGACCCTTGTGGGGCTTTTGTAAAGCTGTAGGAGAGCAGCACTTAAAGAAACAACTTCTAAAGGCAAATACCAAAATAAATGTGCCTAAGACATAACAGTATCAGAAAATTCACAGCCAGCCTCTTGAAATATGAATAATGCTCTTGTGGTAGGTACAAGACAGAAGAAGTGGTACTCTGGATGGGGCTTAAGTTTCTGCAGAATGTAGATACCATTTGGATGCAAGTCGGAACAAGCTGTGGTGTGACTTACCTCCTGCATAGTTTTCATGTTGAGTGATGGGAATGTGAGAGGTGGTCCGTTTGCTTTCTTGGATGGATCGGCTCTTCATAATCACAGTACTAAATTTAATACTTTTAAGTTGCTCATAATTATTTTCCCCTATTCTTCTCTCCTTTACCCTTTCCTTACAACATTTCCTCTTCTTCCCACCATACTAAGAAACATGATTTTGAATGATTCTTAGTCATTGGCATGGTACTTCTATTTAGAAATGTTTTATTGTAAGCATGTACTGTAAACACTGTTAGTTTCAGTGCTTAAAGATTTATTTTATTTCAAACCACTTTTTTTCTTCATTCAAATTTGCTGTATTAAACAGATGGGGTAAATTCCTCCAAATCTGTCTGTATTAAAGACTTAAGAGTCCTGCTCAGAGTAGTAATGGCTGTGTGGCATAGGTGGGACATGAAGTGCTTTCTGGAGGGAATCTCACTACCAGCGAGGACTAAATAGTTACAATAGGGTAAAAGAAAAGCCTGACGCTTTGCTGGAATCCAGGGATAAGGACCTCATAGGGGGAGCACATTGAGGGAAGATACCCCAAAGCAGTACATTTGCTGATTTTTATCTTTTAGTGCTGTCCCATATCAAAGCTTTTATTTTAGAAAGTGCTAATTTCATGCTGTGATTTCGAGTATAAGGTGGGAGATGAGGAATACTCCAGGGCAGTCGTTGCAGACTAAGCGGGCACTCCCTATGTTCAGTTCTGTACCCAACGTGAGCTTGAATGAACAAACGTGTTCTGCTTTAATCTATTCTGGGTCAGATTTCTTCTCAGCTAATTACTGACCTGAACTAAAAATTTCATACATGTAGAATTCATTCTTCACCACAGACTGAAAAATACGAAGCGGTGCTGTTATTTGCTGGCTCAAGAAGATGCCTGTCATGTCGCAAGGGACCCACCTGAGAAAATATTTTAGATAACTGAACAAGCTTGTGGCATCTGCTGTTCCAGCAATGCTTTTGCCACAAAACAGAGAAAGATTTATTATTTTTTTTATTTGTCTGTCAATTGAAACAAAGTACAATTTAAATAAATATGTCCAGTAGGTTAAATAACCTCTGTTTGGAAATGCAAAATGATTCCTATAGCATCTATACAGTTCTTTGTTTAGTTTATAAATTAAGATCTTATATGAAACTTAGAAGCTTACATAGGCTTAAGATGGATAACTGTAAAGTATCATTCTCTTCTCGTTCAAGATGGAGTTTCCTAAAAAGAAGCAGAGGGATTAGATAAGCAGTTTAGTCCAGTTCTAAAATGGAAAGGCCCATGGCTACCTCCAAGAAAATGCAAGTCATTGAGCAGAATGTGTATGTGAGCTTATTTTTTATTTTTAATTAATACAGAGGAGTTCTTAGGTAATGGGTTGGGAAAGCCCATATATTTCCTGTTACACTATGCCTAACCCTTTATTTTGAAGCCTTATGGTACAACTTAGTTAATAAAGGAACTATGAAACTATTCTTGATCTACTGGTGTCATCATGCTCTTCCTGGAGAAAAAAACCCTATGTTTGGATTTGTAAACTAGATCATTTGTTTAGCAGAGGAGCACGGTGTCACCTCCTTTTCAAACCGAGTTCTAAACCTTTCACTAGGTCACTGGTGAAAAACGTTATTTTGCACATTCTTCATCTGTCATGTTCTTTTCTACCCATGACAGTACCTTTAGAGACCAGACTTTTCCACAGACTTTCTCAAACATCTCACTGAGGTATAGGAGTTGACTGGTGGTGCTTAAATATCTATTTGTCCCTTTATCTCAAAGGAAAGGACAAGGAAAACCTCCTAAAGACTCCAGGTGGAAATAAATAATAAAGGTATTGGGAGGAGGGGGCTCCGGAAAGGTGTGCTTTTGTGGGAGGTTCATAAGAATACTTACCACAATTTTGAAGCCCCAAAAAGCTGATTAGCTTCTACATTAACCTAAAAATTCATTCCCTATCTGCAAGACACACATTTTATTTGAGACTGATATATACAGGCGTTGTATTCCGTAAAATACAGTAATGATGCTGTGTGATAAATGTCCTCATTGTTTGCATGCATTTCAATCACTCATATTTCAATACTAAGCTAGCATTGAGGTAAAGAAAATAAAACCTCTTTGAAGAGAAAAGGATGCATCCCTTTCCTTTTCAGAGCTGAACTTAACACTTCTGTGAGCTTAGTATGTGAGTGATTTTTTGATAGGGAGGGCAAATGTGTTTACTTCATCTGTCACCTTGGAGAAGATTCATTGGCTCTGTGGTGGTGGTGAATATCATATAAGAACTTTCACTGACTCTTTGCCTATTTGAGTAATGCTGAACTTAGGGGGAAAAAAAAAACCTACCGGTCAAAACACTTTCTCTGTTTTTTCTATTCCTTTCATAAAGGCACATACAAGTGATTAATTTGTTACGAGAAACAGGAGCGCACCTTTCAAGCCATGACTTGGAGAACATTGGAACAATACTCTGCAGGTAAATGTGATATAAGGTGAGGTGGCCCTAAAATTGGGATGGAGGGGGGATGGTTTTTCAGAAGAGACTGTCAGAATGGAGAACAGTGTGTAGACAACTCCCAAGGAGCACTTGTGTCCCTGGCACATGATGTGGCTATTTCTCTGCTAGACTAATGATGAGGAAACAAGTGAAGTGATGAAATTAAGAATCAACTCTGTGTTGGAGCACCAGTATCTCGAGAGAGGTCCAAAGCAGGCAGTATTGTGGAGATCAGTGAACTGTGAGCAAATATGCTCCATTTTTTCCACGCACTTTTACTGAGAAAGGGCGAGGAGGAAGCTATGCAAGGTGTGATTTAATAGCACCTCTAATTTGAGAATAAAGCTGCACATAGTGGATCATTTTTATTTTCTTAAAATCCACTAGTCACTTATATGGGAATGGCTTCTACTTTAACTAGCGTATAACACTGTTCTTAAAAATAGACAAATAGGTTTAACCCCCAAACCTTTGAACAACTGCTCACCATCTGTATTTAATTGTAAAAGGATATAATCCTCTGTTAAGGCTGTTTTTCCGTACAGTTGCTTTTAATATATAAGGTGGTTTAATGATATGGATATATATTATGAAAAGAAATAGATGCTTGATTTTATTTTTTCCAGTACTGATCCTGAATTACAAGTAACTCTGAAAATTGTAAGAAAGTTTCATGTATTTCCTAAAATCACTTACAGTTTTTACTTCATTTCATCTTCTCTTCTTCTTCTTAAAACCAAACAAAAAACTCCTGAGTACCAGCCTTTATATCAGGACTTGGCAGGAAACAGTGAGACTTGCATTGACTACCAGGGCTATATATTGTCTGCAAAATTATAAGGTCAAGGTAAAGCTTATGTGTGTTCTGTACAGAGACTGGACTCTGTCCTTTGAGTAGTTCTGGAATCAAGAAAGACTAGTTGGAGTGTTTCCGTTGTAGTAACACACTCAGAGGAGACTGGGTAATAAGACTTGTACCATGAAGTTAAAATATGTCCTTCCCAGGGCACTGCAGGTGATAGGACAGAATTAAACCCTTGGTTTGCGTAGTTTCCATCTGCCAAGACGGCGAGAGGAGTGGCTTAGGGAATGACATTCCTCTGCAAATAAATTGGCCCCTTACTTAGCTGTGGTGCCACATGCAGAACCAGTTTGGCTAGCTGCCCTGGGAGTAATATGTCCAAAAAAAAGAGAAGAGAACAAGTGTCTTTTAAACAAAAAATGGTTCTGATGCAGTCTGTCACAGCATTTTAAGGAGGATCTGTATTGCATCTGTATTGCATGATCTCCTGTCATTCTGAGCTGATACTTTGATAACAAACATGTAAGAGATTTTGAACTTGCGTCGGTGGTAATAAGTTTAGTATAAAAACAATGTAAATCTTCCAAACAGAGGGACGGAGCGCAGGTGTGTGCAGAGGCTGAATGAGGACTCAGCGCAGAGTGGCGTTCTCGGGGTGGGAGGGGAAGAGGTTCTCCCACCTCGGTGTGGGGCAGGAGCCGGGGCCGGGGCTCTCTCCTAGCCGGCAGCTGGAGTGGTGGCTGTGGGCCACGGGCAGACATCACTGCATGGCCTGTACCAGCAGCACTGACAGCTTGAGGCAGCGGCCAGGCTTTGAGATGGCGCTGAAGTGTTTGTGAATGGGGGCTCTTCCATACAGTGCTCCTGCAGAGCTGAAGGACTTGCTTTCCTCTTGCTGTTTTAGAGTCCCTGTCATCGTCTTTTGCACCAAAGTGGACTTTCTCCACACAGTGTTACTCAGATGCCTAAAAGTTATTAAATCTGAGTTACTGGTGTTTGTCCTTCTGATAGAATGTCTCAGATACTTTTTCTGGAGTATCCTCAGATGACCTAACTGATAACACTCATTTTTTCCAGCATGCTGGGGCTCACCTCTCTGTCCTACCTCTTACCTCCTCCTTTTAAGCCTTCCCTTTGCAGGCACTGGCACCTTCATGGCAGTCAACATGTTCACATGGTCAAGCTGCTTATAGAACAAGCTGTTTATAACATCTCCCCTCTGTCTAATTTGGACTATTTTCCTACATCTCCTCTATCTTGTAATGTGCCTTATGCAGCAATTCGTACCAGTCTGGATTTGTCACCAAGGCAATATGTCACCTTCTTGGGCTTTAGAACAACAAAGCTGCTTGCTTTCTGATAAGCTCTGAGTTTTGCACTTGGCTAACTTAACTTTTTTTCTCCCACGGAGTTCTCTCTGAATTAGAAGCTATAATCACATTTCTACCCCTGCTACTTACCCATTCTCAAACAAACTGGCTTTCATAAAAGACCATGAACAGGGATTTCTGTGTTCTGTTTCCTCAGTTTCCTTCTGTTTAGGCTCATGATTTTAGAATAGAATAGAATCATTCAGTTGGAAGATTTCGGAGATAAAATAAAAAATAAATGTGCTCCTTTGGCATTGGTGATCTTTGAGAGCGAAAGGAGTAGCAAACAGAACTGAGGGCTGGACAGTCTCAGCAGGAGCTCTTGTGTAGGAAGTGGAGATGCACATAGGTACAGCCAAGATGATCTAGTTATTAAATCCCTTGTGATTTCATTTGCTGTGGGTCTTTTTTTAGGAAGTGGGAGGTGTTGGGCTGCTTTTTGGAATCACATTGTTGATATTTGTTATCTGGTTCATGGTTTTGTTTTGAAATTATAAAGAGATCTAAGTAATCTGTCTAAAAATGCCAGAATCTCTTCTCATATTGCGGAAGTATTGTCATCTGTCTGCAAAACCAAACCATGATGAGATAAATTGGGACACTCAGACTTATTCTGAAAGCTTGTCAAGTTCGGGAGTTGGTAGACAGTTGCTTTCTGCTTGTTTTTTAAAGGAAAAAGGTCTGTATAGAATTGAGATACTCTGTTCAAGTCTGTACTTCACAAAATTAAATAGGGGCATAAAGCCAAACCAGCTTTCCCTTTCATATTCTTAGATTTCATAAAATGATATGATTTAATACACAAGGATGGAGCCTTTCAAAATCAGCAACTTTCAGAAGAAGATGCCTCTTCAGTTTAACGTAAACTGGAGGGGTAAGGCTGGGGGCTGAAGGATAAATATGCCTCTGCAGGAATTAGGACCAAGCTGTAATGCCGGCTATCTTTCAAAGAAGTCTGTTTGTCTCAACTGAGAGAGACGTGGAGATACTAGCTAAGATCAGCACTCCCAAATGTGTTCAGGATAGAACAAATCGTGCCTTGTGCTGAACTTGTAACTTGCTTTTTTAGTATTTCATTTGTGAAAAAAAATGAAGAAAAAATATTTTCTCTTGTGTCGGGGTGATACACCTAAAAAAAAGAAAGTCTTTCCCAATTGTTTTATATAGACACTGAAAAAGGAGAAATGCTGATAAAGCAGAACTTTGTGTCCTTGGGAAAGATGAAATCCTAGTACCTGAGGAGGCAGGAGGGAACCTGTGACATTTCAGTAAAATGACATTTCACTGAACTCATTACTTCCCAGATCTAGAACTGCATTGGCCCTTGTCCTTCTAAACCCTCTGAGACCTGAGCAGCTTCGATCCTGGTACCTTGACAGTAACCAAGCACCCCTTAAACAGCAGCTTCTGAAACTGGGTCTGCTTGATGCTAGTGTGGCAAGAGACACAAAATCAGAGAGTGTAATTGCATTATCACTATTTTTGGTATCTTAGCTCTGTCATCATCATGGCTACATTAGCCATGCTGAATCTGTGAAATGGGTACATAACCATTTTTCTAAATGCGAGAGTATTGAGAGGCAGCATACCCAGCATTATCTGCTGTAAAAGGTATCACCCAGAGTTTAGTAAAATGTGATGAAGTAGTTCTCTGTCAAGAAAGCAGGTTTTAAACATCCTGATAAGTGTATACTGAAGTTATTTTTATTCCATTTCATGATATAAAAATGATGGACTTGCTGCTTAGAGGATGCACTTGTAGTTGGAATTGCTGGCGTGACTATCTTTGACAAAAATACAGAGCAAAGATCCCCACAGTGTATGCTGAGAAGTCCTACGTATATATTTAACCATATGAAGTATGCTTACAATGTGTAAAGGAAATACAGATGCATTTGGCTTGACTATGGAGATTTGGAAAAAATGGTTTTGTAGTGTTCTTGATTATAATCAATATAGGAGGTATCTTCTATTTAGAGTGGTATCTAAATTTTCTCGCAAGCTGTGTCGTTTTTTGTTCTCTGGGTCACAGTCCCCATAGAATACATTTCTCACTTGATCAGTAAATGGCTGCTGCGAAATTGAAGATGCTTCTGTGTAGTTGGATTGCTTTAACGTCACGGAAGGAGACCACTTCACAGTTTTGACCTCTGGCGATGTGGGTTAAATTGCTCTTTCTGCACAGGTACTATTAGGCAGTTAATTTTCAAGCAAGTGCAGTAGTCCTTGTTTGTTGCTTACAGTGATGCTCGCTGAATTGCCCAGGATATGCAGGTTGGCAATATTTCTAAATGTGCTGGTCTTTGCACAAAGTGGTTTCCACTTTGCATGTGGCTGAACGATGAGATTCTGTTTGGCAAATACAGTGCTTTCCTGTCAGTGTTGGAGACGCTTGTGGCTCTCACTTACTAGGTAGGCTTTTTGTTTGTTCCTTTCTTCCTGAATTCTGGGACATTCCAGTGTCAGTGGCAAGAGACTTGTCTTTGTAAATAAAGATAATTCTGGTGTTCCAGAAGTGACTGATAAGCAATTTCTTCTCTGCTTTACTAATGCTTACACATTTTCTTTACTAATGCTTACTTTTTCCTGCAGTTTCCTTAAGGACTTCCCACAGAGCTTCCTGTTAGACTTCCTTTGCCTTCCTCTGTTTCCTTGTTGCTTCTGAGGGGCCTTTTTTGCGATGGCAGTTTTCATTAATGACTTACCGATCCTTTTCTTCATGATGTCAGTCCGAAGCACTGTTAAACCTCATAGCACCCCACCGCCACTTCCCTGTCCCCAAAAGGCCCCAGCTGAAGGTCTTCTGCCCTGCCTCAGCGTTGGTGGGGTTACCTGGAGGAATACAGAGAGCTTTTCCTGTCCAGCCTCTGGGACTGCTGCAAGCAAAAGCCTCTTCTGACTTTCTTCTCAGGCTGCTGCAATTAGAGGCTTCCACTCCCCTGAAAACATTTTTTTAGATACTTAAAGAGATTTAATCAACAGCAGAAGTGATGTCTGGCAGAGAACTGAATATTGCAGTCTGGCCTTCAGAGTTTCTTCCATAAGCTTACCTGACTGTCTGCCCCCTGCATTTTCAGCCTTCTCCGCTCTCCACCAGGTCTGCCTAGCTTGATTGTCATACCCAGGAGCTCGTCACCATCCTCCCTGCTGCCAGCAGTGTGCCGTTCCCCCAGAGCCAGCACTGTTTAAGGCAGCAACCTCTGAACTTAATAAGTTTGGAGAGGGTTCCCCCTGTCTTAATGATATTCAACCTCAGTTGATGATTATCACTGTGGTTCTGCTGAAACAATCTGCAAGCACACAGCAAGCTCAGGTCTGAAGCCTCACAGATGTTGATATCTAGAGAAAACCGAAGGTAGTTCTCCCAGCCCTGCTGTCAGTTCAGCCTGTCCACAGGCTTGGTACAGACGGTCATGCTTTTGCAGATGTACAGGCTGTTAGCCTTTCTTTTACCAAAATAAAAGTTACAAATCAAAATGAACATTAAGTATTACGGATGAGACTGCCAGCAGATGTGCAAAGAAACAATGTGGTGTACATTCCTCTGAAAAGTTTAACTCACTGATTTGTATATGATTCATTTTGATCCTTTCTGTTACTTGTTATACATGGCAGATAGAAGTCATCTTTAAAAAGCTTTTTTTTGCTTGCTGCCCATTTAAATCTTACAGATTATCTTATAAAACACACAAAAAAATGTGTTGCTGTCCAAATGGTATCACATAAATATGCTGTCATAACTTCTGACTGCAAACATAGTTATGGGAACTTGGGAAGGGGCTGTCTTAATGGTTTTCAATGAGGCGTGCTGATGGCTAGCACATCTGCTTGTGCTCTCACTTACTCAGCTGCATCTTGATTTAGCCATTGCCCTCCCCCCAACTCATTTCATGAGATAAATATTGTGTTGTGAAATATGAAACTGCATGACTTTTTTTTCCCCTTTGGTCATAGTCACACCCACTATGTGAAACTAGCCTGTTGTAAGTACTTATAGCACAGCCCTATTAATTTAAGGAACTGATTCATCAAGCCGTGTTGCTTGCTCAGCTATTCAAAGCTGTTGTAATAGTGTTCCTTTACTTACCTCTCTGCCCTGGCAGCCATGTTGAGCCTCTTCTGGTTGAGCGTTTACCTGCTGAGCTAATTGACAGCACCCGGGAGCACACTGAAATGGAAGGAAAGATTTAGAACTGATGTTAATTATTCTTTTTCCAGCCTTTCAGCTAAAGGCGATGTGGATGGGCTGTATGCGTGGTACCTAGCTGGTGCAGACCTGGAGCAAACTGGTTATGATGGCAGGAGTCCCCTACAAGTAGTAAGTGTGCATATGGCTGTACTCCGTATGGCGCGCTAGCTGTGGGAGTAATAACGCACGCTGTTGGATAATATTAATTTGGGAAAAGTAAATGCTGCTTTGGGGACTACAAACCGGATTAGAGTTTGTTACAAACTCAAGTCTGGTGCTGTTCCAAAGTAATAAGTTGCTGGAGCCTGAATTTTCTCATCTATGTCAGAGAAATTAAAATTTAAATTGGATTTTAATTATTTTGTGGTAACATATTCATACTTCCCACAAGTAAGTATTTGCATGTCCTGGTGCACAGGATGGTGGGATTTATTCATGTTTCTCCTTACAGGCAGAGGCTACAGGGCATAAGGAGGTTCTTGACTTCCTCAGACAAAAGCAGTAAAGAAGGTAAGATCTCGTTTTCCAGTGCTAGATTTCTGAACTGTACGGATCAGCATGTACATGTATGAAGGGGGATTTTGCATTTAAGCCCTAGTTTCCATAGAGCATCTGGGTTCAGCTGCTGTCCCTGCCTTAGTTTCTGATACAACTCCGAGTACTTTAATCCTTCTTTGTAGAGCGAGGCTAATGTTTATTCCTCTTTCTGCCTGAGCCTGGAAGTTCCACAGCGTGCTTCTGAACTTGGTTGGGAATCTAAATGCTACCAAAATTAAACCACTGAGGGCAGCGATGTCATGTTCCATTGGCCCATTGCGATAAATTGCTCCTCTGCCTTGTCTGCCTTAGAGGGGAAGTGCCTTCTGTCGGGCAGGGTGCCAGGCCTGGTTTTCTGTGTGCTGTGCCCACAGCACAGGAGCATACCCTTCTCCAGCAGAGCTGCCAGGCGATCACAGCCCTTTGGCTGCACACCCTCCAGCTCAGGAGGTCCTACGGTGGTACCTACAGCATTTCCGCCTCTGCTCTCCATCTGGCTTTTAATGGAGCACCTTACCCCAGCCTGTCTTCTTAGACAACAACCACGGGACGTGCCGGGTGGGCTCTGAATAGACAGGAGTTAGTTGTACCTCACCTATGGACTGCAGAAGGCTGCCTTTCAGCAGGGAGCTCTGACGAGGGGTTGCCCTCCCTCCGTGCAGAGTGCCATGGCCTTTCTCTCGCACCTGAGATGTAGCTGCCCGGTTGTCCCTGACACGGACTCCCAGCACGGCCCTCCTTGGTGCTGCTGACACACCAGCTGTGTGCACATGAGGCGGGTGCGAGCCTCGCATTCAAAGCATCAGATTCAACAAGTCTCTCTATAGGAAACTTGTCTGGGCGTTTGACCACTTCCAGTGCTGTGGCTGTAACTGGAGACATTTAAAACTCACTCACCTTTCATTTCCCAGAACTCCTTTCTGTTGCAATACATTGTTGATTTAGGTATCTCTTCTCCAATGTACTGGCAAGTCTAAACCCAGTTTAAATTGTGGGAGGAGATGATCTCCTTTATTTGATAAAATTGACACAAAATGTAGTTAAAGGTTTCGCTGCGTCCATGGCTGCCTTACCTCTTGTGTGTCCCATATGATCAATGAGAGTGAATTAATGTGGATATTAAGTGGGGAACTGCAACTGGAACGATAGCATTTTTTCATCACTGTGTATTGGTCTAAATGAACATAGGACAGAATCAGGCGTTTTTTGCTTTCCTGTAAAGTTCTTTGTTTATAGCTAATATAGAAGGATTAGATAAAATCAGTCTTGAGCATTTAAATGGAAGTTTTCCAGTGTCCAGGATGAAGATGCTAAAAATGCCTTCAAAATATCAGTTATGTTGCAAAGGCATTTCCATTTTCAGTGAAATATGTCTGCAAAAGTCACTTTGCTTTTATAAGTGGGGAGCAAATGTGTTAAATCTTCAACTCCTACATGGATCATCTCTTAATTCCTTTGGATTGAGCCAGCAGTAGTGTGGGCAGTCTGAAGGAAGTCTTCAGTACCGCATGAGACCTTGCTTGGCAGGCTACAGGGCAATCTCTTCTTAGGAAGGTTTTGGATACCACCTAGTTCTAAACATCCACTTTCTCTTTCTCCAGAGCCTGTAGAAGATGGTCACTCCTCTTCAGAAATACCAGCTTTGAACATTAATGGTGATAAGCAGTTACGGGAGGAAAAGAGGAAAGCAACAATGGCAGCTGTGCAGGAGCATACAAGAAAGCTAGAGCTTAGAACCATTCTTTACTTAGGATCACATTCAGTTCATGATGATTTTCTAAAAATTATTTGCTGCTTTATCTTTTAATCCCTTTTTTTAAAAAGGAATTTTTATAAACAAGTGAGGATGGGATGTATTGCCTTCGCTATGCAAGTTCTGTTTTTAAAGAGGCCTTTTTGAATCTTCTTATGTTAAATCAAAGAGGACAGTATTGCAGGCATAGCAAACAGAAACGCTGTGGTGAATTCATACCAAGAAAAAACAGTGGATTGTGCATTTCTGGGTTTCAGCTAATAAAATCTCTGAGGGACAATGTTGGTTTCACTTTGTCTGTTTTTTGCAATGGCTTGTATCACTTCAGTTGCAATTATAGCAATTGTGAGTGTCAGTGCAAACAATTGAATCAGTCATGGGCATCTGCCTGCAGTTGTGTACTAATCTTCACCAATGTGTCACTGTAAAACCTCACTTAAAATGAGGAGGAGGCAGATGCCATAAAGCATGTTTGTGGGACTGTCTAAGTGAATTGATTGTTTTGTTTCTAACAGCATCTTTCCCACATCCTGACCGGAATATAATCAAGATTGCTACACGCTGGACACATAATTCTTTGGACTGTAAATGTGATCTCAGTATTAACAGACCCAAGTTTAAAGTCCTAACACTTTCAGACTAAGGATAAAAAGCAATATATATCTTTACAGCTGTGTCTGCCCTAGAATATGTAAACGTAGAGAATACTCGAGGCAAATGCATATATCGGAGATGGCAACTTTTAATTTCACCTACAGCTTCTGCAGTAATCTATGTGGATTTTCTATCTGCTTCATCTGAGGGAGATCTTTGAAGTGCAGATAGTTTTTTCTTTTTCCTCTTTATACTCTGCAGCCTTCCCACAGCTATTCTTATCACGGAGAAAAGCTGCACGAACTACTTGCAGAGCCTGCTAGTATTAAAAGATTCCCAAGGTATGTTGCATATCAGATCCTCCTAAAACAAGGTAACTGTGTGCGTAGTCTGAGGAAGCACTGCATATACTCCAGTTAAAAACAAAACAAAAACATAAAAATGCCTGATTTTTTTAAGGTGAAGAGTAGTGCACTTCTTCACTACGGTCACAAGAATTACAACTATGCTGTCTCTATTAAATAATTGATGTTACGTAGCAATAAACATGCTTTAGATTGAATAAAATGAATACAGAATTAAGTAAATGAGATCTAACATCAAAAATCAGGCTTCAAATTCATCACCTTTTTGGTGTCTTATGTGTAAATTTGTGAAAATTTTTACAATCTGGAGAATAACCATGCACAGACTGTTCTTCCTGTAGTATTTAGACCTACTATCTCAACTCTTGCCTAGTCAGTAGTCTAAAAGTTGATGCACTGAACTAGGAAAACCTTTGATAACCTTCTCTGCACATGACTTTCATGTAATTTGGATATTTTCTTTTTTTTCCCCTGATTCTCAGATGCAGTAATTTGTCCTTAGCAGCATCCGTTCTTTATTGCTGTACCAGAATGAGTGTCTGTAACTCTACAGAAGCATCAGTATTTTTCTTATACATTTCAATAAGGGATCACCTGGTCTACGGGAAACTTTCTAAACGGTAATATTCTTACATTTCTATAATAAAACACTCATGTAAAGTACAAAACATACTTTCTTTTTCCGATGAACAAAGAATGGCATTCCTGGTGTGAAGTACTGGAATAATAGGTCTCAACAGGAGAACTGAAGGAGCGGGAAGAAAACAGACAACCATTTTCTTCCTGCGTATGAGCCAGGTAAAGACACGAAGGGCGACATTTAGACATGTAATCCAGTAAGAAGAGTTTGAGTTAGAAGCTTGTAAAGCTAAAATTAAATGGTTTCGGTCATGTTTACAGTGAGAATAAAGCAGTATTAGCTTCTTTATGACAAACCTTTACAGAAATATATATCCTATTAATATGTTGTCTTGCATAAAGTAGCGTTCCTGCAACTTTCTAGAAAATTTCCAATTTACCTTATAAATAGACTAATATCTAAAAAATCTTTTAAAGGCAAATGCATGAATGGAAATTTAACATCTAAGAAAGAACTTAATCTCTTATATATGTTAAAATTTCATTCAAGAAGTGTAAGAATGTACAAGAGTTAAGACAAACTGTATAGGGTGCTGTGGTTAAAAAGGTGGCAAAAATCACCCAGTTAAGGCCAGAAACCAGCTTTTGATCCAATGTCAGGGCTGAACTGCAGTCTCGCTTTCGAGATCCTGTGTTTGTCTTGTTCGTCTGTTACACCCTTTGCTCTGTGCAGTGCATTTAATAATCATAATTATACTCTCTGTGATAACTCCCAGTCTTATGATGAACCTATTTGTGTCTAGTAGCCTGCGTTTTACATAGTTATTGGTCAAAAGCAAAATCTTGTTATTAGTAAGGAATGAAAATTCTACCTATTTGTTTCTACCTATTTGTTTTAGTTACTGTAAGCAGCTGAGTGTCTTTCATTAGTTTAAAGTATGCTAAATATTCCAGGGGCAGCTTAATTTTTTAAAGCATCCTAATTTTTCTCCTTCAGATCATTCCTGAAAAGATCAAATACACACTTCTTTTTATCCAGCAATCTTCTGCTGAATCTCGATTTGCAGATTAAGCACCTGAACTTACTTAGTTTGCATTACTAATGCAAACATGCTCATTCTGTTGCTGGGACTATCCGTGGGTCCATGTCGTAACTTCTGTAACAGCTTTAACTCCCAACACCCATGATGTCTGTGTACCCTTTTCATACCTACGTCCAGTTATAGTTTGTTAGATCTAGCACAGACTGCGAGGATCATCTGCAGATCTGTGCTTGGTGTTTTCTACACAGAACACATTGGAATGGCATGGTAGGAGCTGGATGAAATTGGGTTTGGGTTTTTTTTTGGTGCAGAAAAGCTTGTGATATTTTTTAGTATCAATTTTTGATGCTTATTGGAACATAACGATGACATTGCAGTTTCTGTTAGAAAATGGCAGTGGCTCACATTCTTTTCCAACCTCGCTGTAATAATGCAAGTGTCCGGGCCGTGGCTTTCCTTGCCCTTCAGAAGCACCAGCAGGTGAAAAGCCGGGAACCCGCACGAGCTCCTGAGACAGCCTGCCAGTGTGTGAGCGTCAGAGAGGCCGCTGCAGGTCTGTCACCGTCCTGCCGTATGTGATTCCAGCAGTGACTATACAGCAACAAAAAAAAAGCAGAGTCAATAACGTGAGACTCGTAGCTGCCGCGCAAATGTTGGATTTGTTTCCAGTGTTGGGTCTTGTAAGCTGCGGTGACGTTCTGGGGGTGGATGCTGCTGCTGGAACCTCTGCTGCCTCTCCACGGAGGAGACGCTGTGAATGCCTCCCGTCAAAGGCCAACATTACATCAATTCTACAGCTTTCTTCACTTGAAAGATAACACCCAGCTCCCACTTTGTTTCTTTTTCCTAATGATCCAGCTAATACTGCCAAGGGATACGAACTACTTGGCCTGTGTCAGCACTTCCCTAACACGGCAGAAAGCAGAGATTTGCACAACTAACATGTCCAAGTGTCTGTCTGATTTGAGTTACAATTTTCCTTTCCTGAACACAACCACTTTCTTTTTTACTAATGTCTGAAAACATAAGTTTCTGTTTGGAGATTATCTTGTAAAACTTCTGTGATGGAAGGGCATTCTTAATTATTTGAAAAATCAGCATGTGCTTGCTCTCTTATTGCATGTCATCTTGGTAAACTGTTAACATCTGCCAAGGCTGGCTGACCCAATGACAGATTGACTGTCTCTGATCAGTACTTGCTGAATTAAATCAGCTGTTCAGCAAAGCTTCAGTATCTGCTCGTTCTTCTTAAATTGCTAAATAACTCCAGTTCTGCACATCTAAACCTATAATTACTATAAGATAGCACGTCTCAGTTGTTCCATACAAGGATTTTGGTGCTCAGCAATGACTGATAATGAAATTTCTCATCTGGAACTAAACCCCTTCAATCGGAGCTTCTTTATTTGCAGTCTTCCCAATGGTGTGATCTACTGGGATTCTTCCAAAAAGACTGTCACCTAGTTGGAAGAGTCCTCCATTTCTAAGGTGGGTTCAAGTAGTGAAATGACTAATGGGGGCAATATATCCCTTGTACACAGAAGGCAGCGTGCGGCCAGTTCCACTTACGTACAAAACATTGATGGACCCTTAGCGCGATCAAATTCAGCCATCGGTGTCATCCCCTTCTGCAGGTACCTGTGCTGATCCCTGCAGAGGACCTACCACAGCAGCGGAAGAAATAAAATGCTTTTTGTTTCCAGCATCACAATTTGTTAGATCACTGAGATAAACCTGAAGTAATTATACAACGGTGAAAAAAAGAAATTATAAAGAACCAATGAAATGTGCACAGCATATCATCACGTCATCGCAAGCATTGCTGATGCATTTGTGTCTTTCCCAGGTGGACTCTATCAGCAGTGTAATCATCTACTCTCCTAAGACTAGTCTTCCCATGATTCTTTAACAATGTTTTATGACACCGTGGTGCTTGACTGCATGGTTGTAACAACACTTTCATTTTAGTGACTCTTTTAGAAAAGCTACTAATGTAGAAAGCTCATAAGATATGTAAAATACTCTACTGAACCATACAAATGAGTCTGTGGGACTCAAATGTTGCCATCTGAGATAGTCCATGAGTCAGAATAAAATCTGGTACTACCAGATTTATTATTTGTGCAAAGTGTCTACCTGAAAATTACTGTAGAAGCTTCATTAGACATACATTTGTTTACCTGTGATCAGGTGGATGGGAAGAAGCAGCAGCCTGCACCTCAGAAGTGTAGCTGAGGTCCTCAATCACAGTCTAGCGTAAACCCCACAACACAGCGCTACTGAATGCGGCTCTATTAGGAAGAGTTGATACGAATCTCACAGTGAAAGGACGTGGTCCTTGATGTCCAAATGGATGGTGATGTCTGACCAGAATTGCCGCTGACGTAACAGGAGGGTATGACAAAGGGGGCCACGACTCCTCGCGGGCCGTGTTGGCAGGGAGGAGGCAGTGCCCCATTCTGCCTCCCCCGGCCCTGCCCGGCCTCACCTGTTGGGGCACGCTCAGCCGCTGCCTATCTCCCACACTCCCACCGGCACCTCCCTCCCACCCCGGGACGCTGCACATCAGAGGGAGATGTCAGCCAAATCCATGGGAAGGTGCCAACCAACAACATCCTGCAGCATCGCCCCGCAGCCTCCTCCGTACGCAGGCGCCGCCAGGCTCCAGCGCCATGCCGCCTGACGCGGGGCACGTTGCACGACCAGGCAGGAAAAAGGCCGAGGCATCGTTCTTTTGTCTTGCAGCAGCAGCAGCCGTAAATATCACAACGATAAATAACCGCTCTCTCAAGCCACGGGATTCCTTCACACCTCAGCTTCAAAATGGGACCAGCAGAATGGTGGCCAGGGGAGACGTTCACTGGCCAGAACTGCCTGCTTAGTAGCGTAGGCAGCATTTCTGAGTACAGATGAGCCCCGTTAATTACATGTTTATGTGCACAATAAATGTGTTTCTTCTGTAGTGCCACTGTTGGAGATGCAATTAGTGTGCTTGGTGCTTCAACAGTCACAGACCCTGGTTTTAAGAGCTTACAAGTGAAATCAGATGAGACTCCAGGCAGTGAAAGGCGACAAGAAAAGGGCAAGAGAATGACAATACTGTTTGTTTATGTCAGCTGGTTATTTCTACACCTTGGTTTCCAATTATTTAACATTAAATGATTAATTATTACCATAGAAGGGGAATGACAGTCCTGGCAATTCAGTTGCAATGGTCACGTATAGCAAAGAAAAGAATGTCAGGGTAAAGAAAAAGGAATCTTAATGACAATCTTTTGCTGAGAGATAAGGAGCTATCACAATTAGAACAGACAGTTGTAAATTAATCCTGTCATAAGCAAGAAGCTGCTGCGCTGGGGAGATTCTCTGAAGGTGATGCCTGTGCATGAATTATTACACTTGCATCTTTCAGGGTGTGGGGCTTCCTTCCTGGGTGTATTTTGCTGTGGATTTTTGTGACCTGAGCCCAGTAAAAGTGGGATTTTGATGCATCAAATTGTTAATGTGGCATATCTGAACTTCCCATTCCCACTGACGGGTCGGTTTTGGGGGACATGACTCCCAGCACCCTTGATGCAAGACATCTAGCAAAGATCTCTGCTTAATCCCGTAGAGCTCCAGGATAACGACGACTGCCTGTTATCTCTGTTGAGTGACAAGAGTGTGATGCGAAATAAGTCAGTTTATTTGCTTGGACCACTTTGACCGAGCTCTCTGCCCACAACTATGTCACCAGTCACCACTGTTGTTTGGAAAGTTCTACATTCAAGGGCATAAAACCAGAAATATGAGATGTTGCTAAAAATTACCATGCCGCTTCACTGCAAAGTTACACTCTGTATCTTCAGTGGCTTGAACCAGCAGATGCTTGGGAAATCTCAATAAATGGTCACGTCATTAGTAATTACTTCTTTTCCAATGGCTTCATGGGATGGAACACATAATTCTGCAAACTCTGAAAAACCAGCTGGTTGGTGAACGTGAAAAACAAAGTTGGTACAAGGTTTGTGATGGCTATCACAATTAAGCATGGTAATAAATTACAAAGTTATTAAAGCGCACTTAGCACACAGCTGCTAATCTTACATAGAAAATTGTTGGCTGAAATTTTCTGAAAAAGCCGGTGATTTCAAGTGTCAGCTTCCAGGGTCTAACCTGAACTTTAATGGTAGAATAAGAGGTGGCTGGCATTTTATGAAATTCAGCTCCTCTTATAGTCCATAGAGTCAGGCCCCTGGGAAGTGAGGCTTTCAGAATTACTGATCATGTCAAAATCTTGTTCACTGGCTATTTCATTTGTAATTTTATTTCAAATTTTAAAAACCCAGACACTAAAACCCACCCAAAACAACACAACACGCACAAAAAAAGAGGAGAAAGGATAACTGATTGTGAGGAGATTAAAAAAAAAGTAACCCTGAGACCAAACTTCCCTGAAATTTGGTAAAAATACTACAGAGATTGTTTACCCAGACCTGACTGCGAAACAGGACTCAGTGGATTCCATTTCTCACATACGCATCTCCACCTGTCATCTCAGCGGCACTGCGGTGGCTCCTCAGCTTCCAGTGGAAACTCATGGCGAAGTATAACCTAGACCAGACACAGAAGCACCACCTCAGTGTTTTCAACGTGATTCTCCTTGTGTTCTTTAGGGCTCCTACTGCTGGAGTTGGAACTTCTCCTTAATATCGAGCTCTTGATGCAGAGGCTGACGGATCTCCCAGGAAGCATCTGCTCCACAGCTCGTGTGCCATCTCTGCAGCACAAGGATTGGGTTTCACCCTTTTAAAGATTTTTTTTTTAAAACTGCTGAAGCACAAGTAATTGCACCCACCGATCCTGCATCAAGTATGCAAAGCCCTGAGGTCTCCTCATTCTACGCTGTTTATTGAAAGAATAATTTGATTGAATGACATGATTAACAATGAAATTGAAAATGTGAAGTAGAAAAGAGAAAATTTACGCTGTTATTTACTGCTATTGTGCTCCTGAATACAGAGAAAGCTGGACTTGAAACATTCTCCCAAAGAGAGAAAAGGTACATTAATTTGTCTAATGTAATTTACACAGTTAACTGCTGGAATGAACAAGATGCTAAATCAGAACAGGAAAAACGGTGAAGTGTGGTATTACAGGCTAAATTAGTGTGAGACCTCTGTAGTGCTCAGGGATGATGAACTGTCTGTTTAGATACAGCATAGGAGATAAAATCTCCTCTACTCTTCAAATTATAATTTTGGGTTTCATCAAAATTTTGTGCATACAATGGTGGCATTTTCCAATAAAATGTAAATTCTTAGCTTTACATTAAGCTGTTCTCCATATTTCAATTTCTAGCCTGTCTTTATGAATTTAAGTACTGAATGGCAAACCCGCAATCTCTCTAACAGTTCTTGGCTGGAAAAACATCCCACCCCATCTTACTTCTCTATAAATCACTTTATGCTATTTAGGCAATAATCTCAAAAGGCTTCCTATTTATGAGGAAGCATCAGGCCATCTCTCAAGGTGTTTATTACTGCAAAACAAGTTACTATCAAGCTATTATTATGCTCACATGTGACACGTAGTGGGCTGCTCTATTGATAAATGAGTTTGAACCAACTAAAGTAAACAAGAAGTTGCCCCATCAGTATTTGCTATGAACATATGGAATGCTGATTTCCCAGGGTGGGAGAAAATCCACTTGCACAGGGGTTTTTTTTCTGTTTACCAGGCCCAAGAATATGACAGGTACTTTACAGGACATGTCAGACCACAGGTGTTTGCGTATGAAACTTCCAACCTAATTGTAGGGCAGCAGTAATGAGCAAGAATGGCAAATCAGTAGGGAAAT
Source organism: Rhinoptilus africanus (assembly GCA_013400135.1). Lineage (NCBI taxonomy): Eukaryota > Metazoa > Chordata > Aves > Charadriiformes > Glareolidae > Rhinoptilus > Rhinoptilus africanus. The sequence continues at coordinate 23,895 of VXBO01011836.1, read as the reverse complement.
GACAAGGAAGGTAAAACGATATGCCAAGAAACAGTAAGTTCCATGTCCAGGCTTAGTTTGCAAACTGGATTTATTTTAAGTTTAGAATTGTCAGATATAACACATTGCAGTACAAGGACCAGTACTTTGGGTTGTCCCATGCCCTTCCACAGTATTGCCTGTGGAATAAGGCATTGGCAGGAAAGTACTGGGACCTTCTGCCAAAAGAGTGCGGGGATATTGATGGATAATAAAGAGAGCACCTCCCAATCTTTTTTCACAACATCATTTTTTCAAAGTAGAACCTCCTTGAAATATAATCTTCCTCTCATTACCAGAGCATTCGTGATCTTCCATGCTCTGCCATGCAAAGAGCACACCCTTTTATGTCCTCCCATGAGCTTACCCTTCATCTTCGCTTCCTCCCAGGCCAACTCTTTGTTTCTTACAATCACCCCTGGCATTATGTCTCCTTTTGTGCTGCCCTCTTTGTTTGACACTTATCAGCTAATTAGTATTTGCCTCCCCCTTGCAAGAAAACTCTGCCTGCAGTACAAGGTGCTCAAGCCACCATGCTCCACGTTACAGGGTGCTGCTCCTCCAGCTTTCAGGAGCGTCAGTGCAATCAGAGGGCTCTCGACAGTCCATGCTGGTGGGTAGCATAGTCCTTTTCATCAGGTTTGTGCCCCAAGTCTGCAAATACAGGGGAGACATACCTGCTGCTTCCTTAACAGGGCCGTTTATTGTGCTGTGATCCCTTAAAAACCAAGCACAGAACTATTGTAGTCACATATAGGCAGATGAAGAGTGTAGGACATAAATACCAAGTTTATCCATCAATAGAAATAAAGGACTAATTACTCTTCCTTCTAATACAACTAAATTTCCCCCTCTATACAATTTCAGAACAAATTCTTTTATTTTAATGCTTTGATCACCTTTTGTACCTTCACAGAGGAAGAATAATTAATACGTGGCTTATCCCTTGCGTAGTGCTAGCTGTCCACTTCGACTGTTAGGCATCTCTGCTCTTCTACCTGTTCAAGCCTTCAGCCTATTCTGTGAGACTCTGCCCAGCTGAGGGAGGTAGCAGGATGTTAGCTTTCTTACTTTTATAATTGGGGATATACAGGCGAGAAGCAGAACTTATAAAATAATTACAAAAGTAAATCAAATGTACATTTGCCCACTCCTCTCTAACATGTAAGTTACTAAAAGAAAAACATTTTTCATACTAGTGATGTAAGGGGATTTATACATTGACAAGGTGGAGCCCTTTAAAACAAGAAAGTTCACTCTAGCCACCCCTTACATACCCCTTATGAGGAAACACAAGAGACCTGTACTCTCTTTTATTATATTCTTCCCTGAAAAAAAACCCAAAATTTAAACATTCAATCAGTAAAACCACCAACACTTATTAAAAAAAAATAAAATTCCAAAGCAGAAGATGATTCATCCTGCATAAACCCCATGCAGGATCTTGTGCCTCAGTTTCCCCTGGCTGCCCCAGGCAATCCCCCACTGAGGGCTCAGAGTCCTTCTCTAGGCGCCATCAGCCACGTGTGTCTGAACCTGGACCAGAACAGGGACGGGATCCCTGGGGATTATGTATCTCACCAGTGCAGTAGTGGGTTCTGACTGGTTTGGCTGGAAAGGGCTTTTACACCCAGTTAGTGTGGGCAGTCGGGTTATTATTTAGTTGAGTGGTATTGTGGAGCCATGGGTGTGGGTGCGGGTGTGGGTTTGTGTTTGTCAGGGGCAGGCGAGAGTTGGCAGTACAGTTAGTGAGGGATTATATATAAAATACAGGTCGTGCAATCATGCTGTGCATGCTGTGCACATCACCAGTGGGAGTGGGAGACCTAGGACACCGTGTCACAACACAAATGACTCTTCTAACAGGGAGTAAAGAGCAGCCTTGCTTCCACAGATTTCCACTGACCCCAAGGACAGAGCTCCCCTTTGAATTAACTCACTAGTGCACCCCCCTCTAGCCAAGGCAAGCAAATATCCTTTTGGGAGAAGGTCCAGAAAACCCTTACAGACTGGGCTATCTGGAAGAAGGCACAAAATTAGCTTCTGGGTTTGAGTCTGAGAGGGTAGAACAGAAGAACAGGAGCTGGTTTTACCAATGTGGACTGAAACGCCTCCAGCTTAGACCTGGGGAGCTTCCTCAGCATGAGGTTTGCATAGGCTCCTAGAACAACCTGTCTGCTCCTGCTTCTGGTGGGAGCACCGCGTTCACACGATCCTTGCTGGAACAGCTGCTGCACAGCCACGAGGGCTTCATCCTCCTCTGCTGCTCCATGACGCCTGCATAGGCACTTCCTCCGGGACCACCTTGAGTCTCCTATATATTTTTAAAGGGCCAAAGATCATACGATCTGGAGCACAAAAATTCATACACAGCACTTAGACAGTTCTTTAAACATTCAAAGCACTGTATAAACATTAGCGAAGCCTCATAAGATGAGGTAGGTAAGCATTATCTCTCCCTCTCAAGGTGTGGTGAAGTGACTTGGCTGAGGCCGTAGGCTGAGTCACTGGCAGAGCAGGGTTTGCCATCCCCATCTTTTTGAAATGATGTCTCCTGGGCTGGCTGGCAAAAGCAGCTTGTGGTCGGGCAATGCAGGCAGCCCGGCACCACCAGCGACCAGCATCCATCCCCACTGCCGCCACGGGGAAGCCTGCTGTTAGGTTACCATGAACCCTGTCCCGAGGTGTGGCAAGGCATGAAGGCCTCTCAGCTCACCCCAACAACACGGTTCGGAAGCCTCGGTGAATTAGGTTTCATGGCTATTCTGTTGATGAGGAGAGTAAAACTGAGAGGAATTAATTGAAGAAGCCCAAACTCAGCGACTGTTGCTCCTTGAGTCACGGCTAAGAGTGTGACAATGAGCAAGCAGACTCAGTTTTGGAAGTCCAGGGCGTCTTCCTCCCTTGGCTGCCCAACACCTCTGGAAATCAGGCCCTTCTTGACAGTTCTCAGCCCTGGTTTCTCAGTCCTGCCTTTCCGAAACAAAGCAGTGTGGTTTTCTCAAGGTCGGGAACACTCAGCAGCAGAGAGTGAGCTCTGAAAAGGCGCGGTGCTCCCCACCGGTGGCTCCTCGGGTGCCTCACCTGGGGAAAGAGCAGCAGGGCTGTGGGGAGAGCGAGGGGAGATGGGGCAAACCCAGCCCCGCGCACACAGCGGGTGGTTTCTCACACCACTTCTGAGGGAAAAAACAAACCCACCCCAGACGCAGACAAGGAGAGCCGGCAGCGAACACTTCCAGGCTGGGGAAGGCTACGCCGCGCTACCCTCATGGAGGGCAAAGCAGCACATGGCATCGCCGCCAGCCCACGCAGGGATGTCGGTCAGGGGGGCTTTTACAGATTGCTTTTGGCAGGCAACCCCCCTGCCTCCCAGGGAACATTGGCCGGTGGGGAAGGAGGAGAGGCCCAGCTCCCCACACCGGGGACGCCAGGCAGGAGCCTGGGCCTCTCCACCTCAGGCTGGGCGGGAAGGGCCTTCCCGGCCAGGCGTGATGGCGCGGCAAGGCAGGGAGCCTGGGCCAAGGCGGGTGTTCACGCTGCGGCGACGAAAACCCCCGGAGAACGTGACGGGCCGGTTTAGGGCTTTTTTTTTTTTTTCCTTTTTGTTTTGTTTTGTTGTTGTGTTTTGTTGTTTGGGTTTTTTTTTTTTAAGGCTGGCAGCCAGGCGAGGGGAGCCGGGAGGGTGCCGAGGGCAGGCGGCTCCTGTCAGGAGGGCGCAGGGTGGAGTCTCTTACTCACCCCCCGCCGCCACCTCCAGCTTCGGCGAAACCTGTCGAGCAGTTTCCATCTTACCACCCCCCCACACNCCCCCCGCCCCGGTGACAGGGCGGGAGGAAACGCGCCGCCTTGGAACAGGTTTGTCCTTTTTTTCTACCTGCTGACGTTTGGCCGCCCCAGATGATGATGATGATGGTGGTGGTGATGGCTGGAAACAAAACCGCCCCGTCAGTGCGAAGGCAGCCCGGAAAAACTGGTCGTGTCAGGGGCGAGGGCTGCATTCCTGGCGGCCGCGGCAGGGGACGGCTCATCCACCGCGAGGTACCGCGCGGGGATAAAAGGGCCCCG
>VXBO01011836.1:1553-19483 GCA_013400135.1 Rhinoptilus africanus | reverse complement strand
CCTCCCAGCCGCGGACGGCGGCTCCTCAGCCTCCTTGGTGCAGTGGTTCTTAACAGTTCAACAGTTCTCTATCATAATTGTGAAATGTTTAGGACCACTTGACCAGCGAGGCCCGGGCATCGGGGCCGGCAGCGGCGGACGAGCGAGCTCCCTGGCGCCGGGGGAGACCTGCAGCGCCGGCGGCAGAGACGGGCCCGCTTCCCCCCACCCTCCGGTCCCCGGTCGGAGCCACCCGCCGGAGCCGGGCCGGGGAGAGGGGGCGGCCTCGGGGGAGGTGGAGCCGGTCGGCGGGAGCGGCCCGGCCCCCGGCCCCGCAGCACCTGGGCCGGGCGGCGAGGAGAGGGGGGCGGAGGGCCCGGTGTGGCAGGAGGAGGGTGGCGTGGCCGCAGGAGCCGCCGCTGCCCGCCATGGTCCGCGCTCTGGCGGTGGCAGAGAGGGTAATGTCACTGCAAGTGCCTCACAACAACAAAAAGTTGCCGCATGTACTGTGGGAAGTGAGGAGTTTAATGTCTGAAAAGGAACAGGTAGGATAAATCCTGCTGCTGCAACAGGAGGCTCTGGTAGCGGCAGGCTGTTACTGACTGCATAACCATTTATTCTCTCCTCTGTTCCCCCCCGTATTCAGACACGCAGATTAAAAAAAAACAGATTGCCTTTGCTGCTCTCCAGGCTGCATTCTTCAGGGGCTTCTCACCTTTCCACTGGTAATATATGCAACACTGTATTCAACAATAGAACTATTTGGTTTTTTCCTTTGAATGCCCTTTTATTTAGGGCAGTGTAGCCTTATGCTATGGTGCTTTATACTATATTTTCCATTTCTATACTTATTGCAGGCAGTTAAAGGATTATCTGGACTTTCTGTCCTACCTTAATCAAAATGACTTGAATGTGTGAGTGGTTTTAAGACTGTTGCGTTGATGGCCTGGTTTAAAGTTCCATGGACACGAAATCAAGTTGGATGGACCTTAGATAAAACACTGGATCTTTCAAAATACAGCTGAAGAACTTTGAGTTTTTAAAGAGGAGGAAAAAAATCTGCCAATCAGAAAAATCTGATTTATTTTTCTTATAAAAAGGTAGCTTTGTAAATGACTTCTTCCTACCTTGTGCTCATTCTTTTCACCCTTACCCCAAGTATTGAATGGAACTAGGTACGTGTTAGAGTTCTTTTTCTTTTTTTAAAATTTACATCTAAATAAAACAGGCGACAGACTTCTTCATAAAATGGAATTTTACTGCTTTAAATTTGATCAAGGAAACTTAGTGAGCCTGCCTATGCATATGTTTTAAACCTTAAAAACTAACAAGGTGTGTATATATGTATTCTCACTATCACTTGTGTGGTATTGTGTTTGCTTCAAAAATACGCCATCTGGCATGAACATGAGGTGCACGAGTATAATTGCAGGTGATTCTGGCTTCACTGAAGTCACGAAGAGTTCTGACGTTGCCTGCAGTCGAGCTGTGATCTTCAGAAGAAGAGCTTCCAGGAGAAGCTGGGAATATTTGAAGAGTAGGCAAGCCTGATATGTAAAAACACTTCTCAGGGACAGGCTAGAAAAAGCACGATTTTTACCTACTGCTCTAACTCAGAACAAGTTAGACAAGGTTAATTACAGCATAATAGGGTTTAATTTAGCTGGGAATGAGGGTATGGTGGCTCCTAGCAGTGTTTCTCAAACTGCAAGGCTGGCCTCCTTAGGCAAGCTTACACAAGCCCAGGGCAAATGGAAAAACACACTTTGTCTGGGACTTGGCAAAGGTAGAACCCCCACATCTATTAATGATGGTTCCTCATTTGCCAAGGCAAAAATTGAAATGCTCTCCCAAGGAAAAGATTAACGACCTGTCCCACTTAAGGGTCTGATGATTCAATACCATTCTGTCTGGGTTCTAATATATGGCACTCATTATCACAGTCTCTGAGCACCTCCCAAATATTTAAAAAGAAATAACACTAGTGTTCTGCACACAGAGTTCTCATTAATTTCAGTGGGTGTTGTGAATCTTTAAACACAGCAGTGCCCTGAAGAGTTGAAAATAGACTTGCAAAACACACTGTGGGTTAGATCCATAGCTGGCTTGAATTGGTAGAACCCTGTTAACTTGAGTGGAGTTACACTGGTTTACACCAGCTGGGATTTCACCCTGGGATTTTTTTTTCCCCTGCCTCGTCTCCGTTTGATAAGTCTGATCCTCTCAGCTGGCTGTATCCAAGCTGTCCACTGGCTTCAGTGGGAATATGAACTGTATGAAGTAGGGTTTCCTGTTTCCAGGGAATCCTCTTTGCTCTTAGTACAGCTCAAGATGATGTGTTAGGTTTTTTCCTGTGTTTGAGAGCAGCATGCTCTGAAAAAGTTTGAAAGAAACCTGTCTGATGGGGATAGGAGAAGAGTTTTGGTTTTTTTAAGGATAGTGTCAGTCATTCTGGAAGAGCAAACTTGTGGGGGAGGTTCTGCTTACATAAAGACAAGATCTTGATGTTCTTTTACTGGGTTGTCCATGTCAAGACAAACCTCTACTGATTACTTATAGAAACTGATGTTTCACTGTAATCTGTGGCTGAAATCGGAGAGCATCACAACATGACTGGAAGGTCTTTTTTGTGTATATTTTTTTCTGTGACGTTTTAAAGAGATGGAATCAGGTTGACTTCTAACCATTGTTTTTTCCTCTGTCAGACTGGGTGAACTCCTGATGACAGGCTTGTAGTTTTCATAAACTGGCGGTTAGCCATGTTGGATGAACAAACAAACAAACAAAAATCCCCAACAAATACACAGTGAAAACCTCTGGGCAAACAGCCCTTCCTTGTGATATTGTCTAAGCTAAGCAAGAGCCTGAGGGGATGAAGGGAGGAGACTCTTCTGCCAAACTTAGTCAAATGTTGCCTCGCAGTTGCAGAACATGTCTTTAGCCCTTACTATTAACATCTCAGACAAAGTTCCAGTTTCTTATCGCTGGAATCTTGGCCTTTGGATAATAACATTTAATTATTTTTTTTTTTACGCCCTTTTAAAATGAATAGCAAAGGTATTATGGCCAGACTGGAAGCATAGATGGATTAAACCACCTGGTTCTGGACTAACTGCTGGCCTGCGGAGGTGTTTCTTGTCGTCTGCTCTGCCCAGGAACAGGAAGTAGAAGCACATTCGTCCCTCCCTGCCCTTTTCTGTAGGCTGCTTAAAGCTTTGGCAGCATCTCCTAGTTTCAGTATACACACAAATATGTTGGATGGGATGCTGATTCGTCAGAGATTTGGGTGGCAACAGCTAGTAAAGTATGCATTCAAATCAAATTTGCATTGGAATTGAGAAAGGTGTCTTTCAGGTTGCTCCCTCTGTATCATCTACTGAATAACGCCCCTCTGTGTAGGAACAATTTTGATACTGGTGCTTCTCAGCTATTGAGTAATGCTGTAATCAGGGCATCCTAGACATCATACTTTGAACAAGAGGTAGTTACATCTCTAGCAGTCCTTAAAAATAACAGTAAAAAGCTGTTTCATGGAAAGCTAATACCAAAAACCCCAGTATTTCTAGACATTGGTAGGCAATGTTCACAGAGGGTTTATGCTTAGCTTCTGGGATGGTACTTGTGACGGTTACACAGTAATTTCCACACTGAGAGACCAGACATCCACCACTTCAAGCGTCAGAAATGCTCAGGCCTGATCTGACCATTTGCTCTATTGACCTAGAGGGGAGAAGAGGCTCACGCGCTGCTGGCAGCTTCCAGCCCTATAGGCATGAGGTAACGGCCATACTTTCAGCCCACATAAATTGGCGTATGCTCTTTCTGTGTAGTGGTACCAGTTTACCCCAACTTGGGTGCAGGTCTTGAAGTTATTTCTCCCTGTGAGTGATTTTGTGCTCAAAACTGATGATGGAGAATGCAGATAATTTTTGAAAAATGTATTTTCCAAATGCAGTTAATTGTCCATATCAGCAGTAACGGCATCCCCATAAGATAAATGGGGTGACAGTCTATGCTTCATAACAATGAAGGCATGATTTTGTTGCTAGCTGATTTGTTTCTGGTTCCCTTTGACAAAAATTTCTGGCAACCTCTGATTTTAGAGTTTGCATGATGTTCATTTTAATGGTGTTCATAGTATCCAGCAAATTGTACTGGTAGCTGATGGATGCTAGTGATCATCTCACTAACTAGTTTTTGTTCTACTTCTGTCTTATACAGAGACCAATGAGAGACATCTCCCTTTATCTTACAGGGCTTTGTGCCATGTTTTTGATGTTCTTAGACAGACCCAGCTCTCAGGTAATGGTTTTTACTGGTATCTGGGAATACCAGTAGAGGAAATGCTTTTTGAAAACACTAATTTCTACAAGCATGTCCGGAAAGTTTGTAATATATACCATTTGAACTTGTTTCTTTCCCTCCTTTTTTTGTGACAAATTTGGGCCCCAGGGGGTGGGAATGGAGCAATATTTGAAGCGGGAGTAGTGTTCTGCGAATTTACGGATTTTATTGAACCCTCGGATATGATTCACCTGAAAAACTGTAAATATCTAGTTGACTGAACTAACATTATGGTTGGTGCAGACAAATGGCCATTCTCAGGTGTGATTCATTTCATCATCTTAAACTGGATGGCCGAGGTAAGTGAGACTAATTCTACCCTAAAAGTACCTGTTTCTCTTAGTTTGCTAGAAAGTGGGGCAGCATCACTATATCAGCCACAAGACTTACACATTGTGGACTGTGGTGACTGGAACCCCCCTGTGAGTCTCCCTGCAGCCTTAGTCCAACACAAACCCTCCAGCCGTATGTAGCTGCTCGGCTCCCTCCGTTAGATCCGTGTTGTTCCTCAGCTGCAAGGTTTATGTGAATCACCTTTTTTTCTTGCTTCCTGGAGTGCAGCAATTTTTAGAACAACGGGCACTAAAATTAGAAATAATTCAGTGACACTTTTATAGTAGCCGCATGCAGGAGTACTTGTTTGGTAGTAGTTTAACCTTCACAGTATCATAAAACAGCTGCAGAGCTGTTTTTGGTGTCTAGATGAAATAAATTCATACTAATGCTTGGTTACCACATTTCATGAGTCTTACATAGAGCTATTTTTGCCGGTAGCTTTTTTCCTGACTCCGTAAGAAATTGGGACTGGGAGAACTGGCCTCAAACCAAAAGCCCTAACTGGGGTTTTGGGTGTGGGTTTTTCTTTGGTAATTTTTTTTCCCAGGAACATTGTGCATAGTCGATCTGGAGTAATACCCAAGGTGTGGTATATTGGTCCTTTTTTCATTTTTGGCAGTTTTAATCTGTTCTTACAAATGTGGTCTTTTCTGGGTCTTGCAGCATAGCCAGCCTTATGAACCTGTTGGTTATCGATGGTTCGTTAATTGCTCTGGTGTTTTCATCCCAAGTCCCTTGTTAGCAGGTTTTGTTCCTTGTGGGCTTGTTTTGATAGATGTTTTTTGCCTCATGGCTCCAGCTTCAGGATTCCTGTGATTTAGGGATATCTGAGAATCTTTAAGACAGTTTCTAGCTTTCATTGTGGCAGAAGGGTTTGAAATAGTAATCTGACGACACAGAAATGCTCAAAAACTGGTAAACAAATGGAATCAAAGCCATTTTTACTCTCGTGATTTTTGTTGTAGGGTGGGGATGAATGATTCATTTTGTCCTCTTTTTTTCCTTCATTTTCTTAGTGCTTGGAATTGGCAATATTGCATTGTAATAAGCCTCTAAAGATGTTCTCTATTAATATTATGACATCCAAGCAGAAAGCCAAATCTTTTCTCTTTCACATAGGCTTAAAACCAGGAAAACACCAGTTATTTGTGTACACTGATGGAACAGAATAAACAAGCAGAAGCCACTAAAACTGCTACAATGATCTGTGCATTTGTCATTTCAGGTAAAACCAGTGATTTTCAATCCCAAATGTTGTCTGGCCCAACCTTCTGATCTTATTGCCAGGTCAGAAGGCTCGTGAGACTGTATTGGTGCATGGAAAAATTACTTTTGGTGGGCTCTTGAGAAGGGCAGTTCAAATTCTGGCAGCAAGAGATCTGGAAAGAGGTTTCCTTGATGCGTCTATTGCCTGAGGGGCAGAATTCATAAGCACCCAAGGGAGGATCTGGAGTAGGAAGTGTCTCTCTACACCACAGCCTTTCTCTTTGCAGTGTCTTGAGCTTCCTCGTGAATTTTTCTGCTTAGAATAAGCAGTTCCTTGTGGAGTATGCTGACTTTTGTGGAACATGTTCCTGGGCACCTTAATCTCCCTTATGGATGCATGGGATCTAAAAGGTGATTTAGAATTAGAAGGAGAAACTCTGACAGGATTTTTATTCCAACTTGATCCTTCCACTCTTGCTGCAGCCTGTATGTGAACTTGGCTTGTCAGGCCGTGCTTACCCTGCCACCTTCACACAGCTTGATAGCAGAGTTGTGCAGGTTTCTTTGGGGACCGCCGTTGGCTTCATACCTCAGCAGCACATTGCCAGATACTAAAGGTCAATGTGGTGGCATCCCAGGCTCCCTCTAACCAGATTCAGATGCAAAATTGTAAAAGGCAGTTTTGTGCTCGTGTCAAATTAAAGAATAGTGTTTTATTGTTTTCATAGACTCAAAGTTTGTAAGGCCAGAAGAGGATATTCACATGACAGTAATTTTAGATGGCATGTGTGAGAGGCTTATCTTCCCAGACATCTCCAAAGGGAGGACAGAGGACTGTAGTGAAGCTCCTGGACAGGATCCCCTTTGCTGTAGAGGGATTGTAGAAGACAGGCTTAAATCAAATGCACGTCAGGAGGCAGCATGAATGCCTTCCAGTGGGATAAGCTAGTTCCCTCTCTTGCATAACACTGCTAATAGGATGTCCCTGGAATATTTATGGTTTGGAGTGGAACACATCTTTTACAAAGACATGTGGTCCAATTGAAAAAAATAAGGCAATTTCCAGACTCTCTAAAATAAACAGGAGATTCATCACATATAATAATGTTGTTCATGTCTTCCCTCCCTATTTTTCTTTCCCTAGTAAATACAAACATATTTTTCCTGGCTTCTCTTCTGCATTCCATTTTATAATAAGGGTTTAAAGAAAAAACAAAGTGACCACACTACTTTAAAAACAGGCACTGGATTTTTATATTTGTGCAGACTGTGTATTAAACATCTAATATCCCAGAAGAGGCCAGCATCTTGCAAAGTCATGCCTTTCCAGCCCCAAAGCCTAAACTTAGCTCCAAAATCCAGATTTAGATTTAATTGTAAGTGGCCTAGAAAGTCAACATGTAAGATACTGCGTCTTTCAGGCTGTCGGTATCCAGGAACACAGGCACTGCGAGTATTCACTTGCTGTCTGATACTCATCACATCTGGGCTGGTGTCAGTCTGAACCCATACAGCCGTGACTTCAGGTGCTATTTAGTAGTACTCTAGTGACCAGTGTTTCTATCACAGAGGTTTCAGCCTTGGATGAATGGTATAGCTCCAGGAAGCCATGAATTATTACTACTTGTTATTTAGTGATACAGAATGTGCTTTAATAAAACTGTATTTTTTGACAGAGAGAGAACTGACCTACCTTCGAGTGGCTTCCTACTGAGAGCAAGTATTAACAGTCTTCCATGTATCATGTATTCCAGCAAGAGCATAGATTATAGTTAGCTTTTTATATAATGTATCTTGAGAAATTTTCTGAATATAATAGTAATAATTAAAAAGTTGTAGCCCATCTTCTTTAAGAGCTTCAGCACGGCTAAGCATTGTACAGGAGATATCCTTTACTGCTGGTAGCAACTGCTCTCTCCTGGGGCAGATCATTCGGAGACATGAGGTGACACCTTTGGGACCTGGTTTCCTGTAAGCATTTTGCCGCATTTAGCTACAGCAGCATAAATGTAACTGAGGCAGTTAAGAAAAAATAATACTATGAGCTGACATAACTGTAATGGCAAACCATCTACTCCTGTGTCCCTCCTTCTCCTGTGTGGGTTGTTAGTTAAAAAAAAAAACAACAAGGGGCCATTTGTTTGGTGGCAGCATGTGCCATGTCACCCTGTGGATCCAAGCTGTAGCGAGTACAGAACTGTGGAAGTCCCAGTGGCTTAGGCTCTAAGCCTGGTGCTCTTTAGGCTCTTTCGTTTGGCCGCTCTTAATCACACCTTTTGGGTCACTGGTATTGAAAAAATGGAAACTTTAATCTTCGCAAAGATAAGTTCAAGTAGTATAGGTGAAGACCTTTCTACTGCTGTCATCATCCCTAGAGCTGTGAATGTGACTTCTGAGAGGTTGGGGCTCTGGGGTGAGTATGTGAAACCTTGTATAAACTGGGGTTATTCCTGACTGTGCACTGGAAACTCAGCAAGACCTATTAAGGAGCTGAAAATAATAGGCTGGTTTGGGGCCAAGAAGTGCCGCCGTGTTGCCAGAGGAGCTGGGAGCTCTTGCTGTTCATGGAGTAGAGAAAAGGTGGGTTGGTGGTGGGTGGGTGGGGGTATCTCACGGCAGGATCAGCGTACTGAGGTGCTGGCCTAGGAAAGCAGCCAGCCACTGTGTTCATTGCGCTGTACTAAGATCATGCTTCTGGGTGGGTTTGGTAAAAGGCGAGTTGGAATGAAGGCAAGAAGGGGATGGGTGCCCTGGTGGGGGAAGGAGGAGGATTAGGGTGAAAGTGTTAGGAAAACGGTAGTAAAGAAAACGTCTTAGGTATTCATTTACTTTGGGGTCTTTTTCAATGAATTTTTGACTCCTTATCTCCCTCCCAGTGGGGCGTCTGCCTCTATGTGGCAATGTTACTTTTTATGGCCTGGCCTTAGCCTTCTCTTGACCTCTCTGTTTCCCTCTCTTTTCCCTCCTATCTCTTTTCATCTTCATGCATCTTCTTCCTGACTGCATTTCCAAAATCCTGTTTCACTCTGACCTCTTCCTCCAGTCCCACCTGCTGGAAGGATCATCAGAGGAGAAAGTAACCTTTGTTGCTCAAATCTGTTGCTAATTTTTCCAGGTAAGTCCCTGTTAAGGTTCAGTTAGCAGAATCAGTGAACCAGGGAGATTGCCTCTCCCAGTTATTGTTTTAGTCTTCTGAAGAAGACGTTTCTGAATTCTTTCCTCCCCCACTGGAAACAAACTTTCCCTTTGTTTGAACGATCAGTTTGCATCTGGTATGTGATGGACTGTTTTGACTTGATGTGTTCAGCAGAGCTGGCTGAAGGCTTCTCAGCTAGGCAGGCAAAACAGCCAAATTTGATATGTTGCCCTGTAAATAAGGGCATGGGCCAGGTGTCTTCTGCAATTAGAAGGAAGAATACTGGGGGGGGGGGGGGGGGGGCGGAATCAGGCTTGGTGTCCCTACTGTTGGGGGCTGTGTGTGTATGCCTGTATGAAAGAGCCAAAGAGACCTTCCCTTTTTCCACAGCAGGGTCCGTAGCTTCCAGACTGGCTTTCTAGAGCTCTGGCAAAGGGAGTAGAGGCACTGGTGCTCACGGTCATTTTGGTGTGTCTGGTTGCCTGCTGCTCTAAACAACTGCTTACTTTGCCAGTAGCTGGAACTGGTCCTGCTCTTCATTTTCTCCATGTTCGTTGCCTACTGGTTCAGGATGGCCAAAGGTAGAAATGCAAGAACATGGGTAAGCCTATAGGAGCCTCATCTACCAATAAAGTCTGTGTAGCTTGAAAATGTCCATGTACGAGTGGGTACAGAGGGAGTGCTTTTCCAGTTTAGTGAACCATTTGTAGTTTTAAGTGTCATGTTATGCAAGAACCTGTCATCACTTTTTGTGTCATAGGCTCTCCAGCAATGTTTTCCATGTGCAAGACTGATGCTCTCACACCCCTTTTCTGCCTTGTTTCACAGAAAACTGCATTAATTCTCCTTTGCCTCTGCAGGCTGTCAGCGCCCTGACACTGGCTCAGGTCTTCATCCTTTCTGTCCTAGGACAGAGAATAAACAATATGCAGCCAGACTTCAGCACAAAAGCTGAATAACTCTAAAAATAAGGTTTTCTGAAGAAGGCCAGTTGAATAGCTGGTTCGTCTAGCTGCTTGATTTTAAAACTGCAGTTATAAAGCACCCTCATGTGGTGGGGGAAGAAAGAAAGGAGACCCACCGATGGGTCCCCCGATTCACATGTTTATCATGATACGTGTTTTGTTGGGACTTTTTCAAACGTGCAAAAGACGTGGTTACATTCCAGCTGTTGCCACGCAGGTATTCCTTGCTCCCCTCGACCTCAGTCCTTCTTGTCAGCTCTCTCTGGTGCCTCTCTTAGCTCTGGCGCTGGGGTTTTGGCAGGCGTTGGGGCAGCAGAGCCGGGCAGGGTGCGGGTTCCCGGCGGAGCAGTGCCATCTGCCGAGACCGGGAAGCACAGCCCGGGAGCTGCTGCTGCGCCGTGGCGGGGCTCCAGGCGGCTCTGGAAGCGCCGCTGCTCGAAGGCTGATAAATACTCTTTGTTTCGTGTTTTCTTGAAGTCTGGGGTTCGAGCTGCTCCGCTGTGGTTCTCGGGACTACCGGTATTTTTCAATCAAAAAGTTCCCTCCTGTTGCTGCGAGTGAAATCTGCTCCGCGCAGCCGCTAGGCTGTTGAAAACAACCAGCTGCTCCATTCTTTGTCTCTTCCTGACAAATCAGCCCCATTTTAGTTGAGATACATAATTTTCTCTTTCCGGTGAAATATGTTCAAAAACTGAATTTAGAAAATGGAATCCATCTGCTTGGTTAAAGGATTAACAAAGCACTCAGCTTTGGCCAGGGCAGTAAGAAAAATGCGCTCAAGATCCAGTGTGGTGAAGGAAATAAAAAAAAAAAACCATTCTGTAGTAAGACAAGGCATTGGATGAGTTGAGAGGAGATACAAGAGGAGGCAACACCGAGCTCTCTGGCGCATGTTTGCTGACTGTTCCTTCCAATATAATCTTCATTCTGTAGAGAGGGACGAGGCAGCAGGGGGGAGCGGGGGGTGGGGGGGGCTGTATTTCCAGCTCTGTACTTGCTGCGTTCTCCAGTCACAAAAGCCATAAATGCTTCTGCTGTGTGTGGCCAGCAGAGCTGATTCTTGCTGCTGCGACTTCTTGGGTATTTTCCTAGTTGTTGTGATGCTGTTTTACCTTTGATGAAAATATGGTTGTGTAGAATATGATGATTGTTTTTGAAACGAGTTGTTTGTCACAAAGCGCAGTGTCCCTGGGAACACCCCCATGTATGCCGTACTGGGGAGATGTGGGAACTGTTTGATGAAGTCTAGAAGCCAGGTCTGGTTTGTTCCCTCTCTCTTTGCCCTCCCCCATGCATGAAGTCTACCCTAAGTCCCGTTTGCTGCCCAGGGTGCTCAAAGCCCCACCAGAGGGTTTCCCCACCATCCAGACCCACTCCGCTAACGTGAGGGGGAGGAAAAGGAGGAGACTCAGTTAATCCCACTTCATGGCCCTGCAGTGGAGTGAAGATTTGCCCGTGGTGCACAGTGGCCACCGTGGGCAGCATGGGGCTGCTACCTTGTTTAAGGTACAGGTGATTAATTATTTTTCGTTTCTCACCCTGTTTGTGGGGGCTCGGTAATGCAAACCTGTCACGGGAGAGAGCAGGACAGTCCCCAGAGCACCTGCTTCTGCGGGAGCGCCTGTCACCACCCATCCCTGTCAGCCCGTGGGATCCAAACTAAAAAGGAGACTAAAGCACAGCCCCTCAGCTGCTGCCAGAAGCTCTTTTTTTTTTATTTATTTTTTTTAACATCTGCTCCCTAGGTCCGCTGAGGTCCGGTGGCCTGGGCACCTTCTCCCGGGCGGAGGGAGGCGGCGGCCGCGCCGGGCGGGAGCGGGGCCGCTCTCCAGGGTGCTGAACAGCAGCTCCCCGGCCGCTGCGGCCCCGGCGGGCGCCGCGGGGTCCCCGTCCCCCGGCAGCACGGAAAGGGGACAAGGCTTTGTGCCCTCACCTCCCCCGACACCCCACAGCCTTGCGAGGGACTCCCCGGATGCGTGTCCCCGCACCGAGGGGAAAGGTGGTTCTAACCAGGCGGGCAGAGCTCGGAAAAAGTAATCCTCACTCCCACCACCCCCTTTAAAAAATATACAGCCATTAAAAAGGATGCAGTTTGGTGGGGGGTTTTGGGGGGTGGGTGTATTTTTTTGTTTGTTTGGGGTTTTTTCACGCTCTTCCAACTGCTCAAATGCATCTGGGCAGAGGTCGTTGAAATAGTATTAGAACATGGATCTGTAGTGCAAGCAAGACACTAATGTGCCTGAGCAGGCTGTTTAACAGAGGAGATGGTAGCCAGGGCTGAGTATAAGAAGTGCCTAGGCAAGTGAGTGAGGGTTAAACTGGCATGATTAGGGTGACAAGAAATTAAATGGGAGGCCATGGGCTGCATACTGTCTCTCTTTATGACTTGCAAATTAGAATGGAAATTAAAAAGCTTGAACACAGAGATCCCTACGCCTCCCAGACACGGACAACTGAGCAAAAGATTGTCTGCAACTGTCTTTCATTAAGTGGTGTCAGGCTTTCCTTCCCCTGACCTTCACCGGTTGTTTACAGGAGGGCTTTCCATCTCCCCTTGGAGAGGGGTCATGAAGAGACAGAGCAGGCCCAAGATCAGCTCTGAGCTGCCAAGCCCAAGCAGTGACAGGAGAGCCCTTGCATCAAGCTGTTTTACTCAGCCCTCCCCTACAAGGCAGGTCACGACCTGGGGCCTTAAGCCCTGTAGCTATAGACTTGTGATATCCACTCTGTGGCCTAGATTGCCCCGAGTGCAGGTGGGACATAGTCTTGGCATGGCGAGGAATCTTGTTACTGTGGTGGGAACTGAAATGGGGTCCTGCAGGCTGGGCTGGACCCCCCAGGACCACAGGGGTGGCAAGAAAGCATAAGTGAATGAGCAGAGGGCAGAGCCCTAGTGTTGCAGGGAAGAGGCACCCAAGTGCAGAGCTGGAAGGAAAGCTGGCCACAGGCAGGACAGAGTTGGCCAGCCCAGCTCATCTTGGGAACAGGGAGGAAATCTACCTTGGGGGGTGAGTTTGGCCACTCTTCTCCATGTATCCTTTCTGGCCCTTCTGGTACAGACACGTCCCACCACAGAGCCAGCGTTTTCCCTCTTGCAGCCTTCGCCCTGACTGGGAGAGGGCTGGGGGCTTCTCTGGGTGTCCCCCAGATCCCATGGGTGTCTGAGTCATCCGGTCCAGCCCTGCAGGTTCACCCGGGCACCCCTGGATCTCCAGGTTGGCCACATACCCATCTGCATGTGAACATGCAAGTTTGGGTTGGATGTTGCTCTGAGCAACCTGGTCTCGTTGAGGATGTCTATGCTCATTGCAGGGGAGGTTGGGCTAGATGACTTTTTACGTCTTTTCCAACCCAAACTATTCTATGACTCTGTGCGTAGAGCGGGGGGCAGGGGGGCAGGGNGGGGCGGCCGGGGTTGGGGGGGGTGGTGATGTGTCTCAGCGGAGCCCCCGGGGCTCTCCCGTGCCCCCCTCCGAGGTTTGGGCCGCGCTTGGGTTGGCCCCGGGGCCGGCTTTGAAACGGGACGTGCCCGCCCCCCCTGGCCGCCCTCACAGCCCGCTCCGCCACCTCTCCCTTTAAAAGAACCGCTAATTTATCGTGTTTTCCTAATGATGTTTTATGTAGCTATTCGGGAGCTAGTTGGTGTTGCAGTGTCTAGGGCTATTCCTGCTCCGCTTTCCTTTTCTCTCCCTCCCCCTCTTCCCTCCCTTTGATGTCCTTTTGCACACTATCCAAACAAGATCAAAAGCTACTTTTACCACCTCCGCCCACCTCCCGCAACATTTGGTTCGGGAGAAAGTGTGTTTCGGGTTGAAACGCTGCCTTGTTAGCGAGAGCTGCTACCTAGCAGAAACCTGGGGGGTGGGGGGACAGACGGGACAGCGAGGGGGGGTACGACAGCAAGTACATGAACTTTAAAGTGAGCCCTATTACCACGTTATTTAAAGGTCTGGTCGTGTCAGGTGTAATGCTGAAGAAAAATGTTATGCCGGACAAAACGCTTATATTTTCCTGCGGTATTAATGAGAAGCTTGCCCTGGGCTATTTCCCCATCTCAGAGGGCAGCAGATGCGGAAAGTCCTTGGGGAGTAGATCTTTGAAATTTCATCAGCATTCATGGGTGACCTAGCCTTTTCAAACACAATGAGAGACATGATAAATCATCTTTACAACGAATTCTAATTATCCTTTATATGGCCGGGTTGCCTCTCGAAAAGCAGAAATCTAACACTTTTCCATATTGCTTCCAGATTTCGGTGAGGGTGTCCAAAGTCTTGGGCCATCCTTCTTCCTTGCTGCAGACGGCATTGTGTGACATTAGCTCTAAACCCCTGAGTGTGCGGGAGTCAAACTACTCTATTAAGTTACATGCTTGCCTGTATTGAACTAAATTTAATTCCTTTCGTCTCTTACCCAATGAAATTATGTGGCGCAGTGTAAGATAGGATTAGAAGTATACCATTATAGCAATTAATACTATAATGCCTCCATGATTAGTGTGCTACATTGAATTTCATGGATTTTTGCTCACTGTTGCCTAGATTTCCCTTGGGTCCTCTAGCCCAAACCATTGTATTCTTAGTAAATTAAATGTGAAATCACAGCAATATACTTAATAAATCCACTATCACCTGTACGGTGTATTAATAAAGGAGTTCAGTGCAACCTGCACAGCATCACCTCGCGGCCTGGGATGCTCACACTGGGAAGGCCTTTTCCCCCGAGGAGATGGCAGCTGCCTGCAGTGTCCCTGCTCTGCTGCCCAGCCTTCTCCCTGCTTCCAGAGAGCAGGGCCAGGGGAGCTGGACTGTGGGAGCCCAGCACGGCTCATCCCAATGCAGGGCACGGGGGGGGCAGGTGGATTTAGGCTTTTGGCTGGCGGAGGGAACGCCTCACTCCGTGGTTACTTACGGAAGGGAATGCATTGCGATGCAGTAACCCCCCACCCTGCCTGGGGACTCGATGAAATTCCCTGCTGGCTCCTCCATGCCCAGGGAGGTTCAAGCCTCCCCCACCTCCCCTCGGGCAGGGAGGGGGGTCTTTAAAGAGGAGCCTGTTTGAAGTGGCCCTGATGGAAATGGGGTTCTTTCAGAGGTACAGTAATGGCTGTCTGGTTATCTGCAGCCAGGGCTGTGTGGCGAGGAGNGCAGGGGGAGGCTGTGTTTGCTTTTCACGCTGGTTTCACCGATATGATCATTATTTTCCGCACAGTCTGCAAGGGCTAAAGTTTCCCTTGATGGTCTCAACTGCCCGCCCCGCAAATCAATTAAACCTAGCGCCGGCAACCGGGCCCGATCAAAATAAAGGAGAGGCCACACAGCAAACAAACAAACAAACCCCAAACAAACAGGCGCCCCCGCGGCTCNACATTTGGTTCGGGAGAAAGTGTGTTTCGGGTTGAAACGCTGCCTTGTTAGCGAGAGCTGCTACCTAGCAGAAACCTGGGGGGTGGGGGGACAGACGGGACAGCGAGGGGGGGTACGACAGCAAGTACATGAACTTTAAAGTGAGCCCTATTACCACGTTATTTAAAGGTCTGGTCGTGTCAGGTGTAATGCTGAAGAAAAATGTTATGCCGGACAAAATGCTTATATTTTCCTGCGGTATTAATGAGAAGCTTGCCCTGGGCTATTTCCCCATCTCAGAGGGCAGCAGATGCGGAAAGTCCTTGGGGAGTAGATCTTTGAAATTTCATCAGCATTCATGGGTGACCTAGCCTTTTCAAACACAATGAGAGACATGATAAATCATCTTTACAACGAATTCTAATTATCCTTTATATGGCCGGGTTGCCTCTCGAAAAGCAGAAATCTAACACTTTTCCATATTGCTTCCAGATTTCGGTGAGGGTGTCCAAAGTCTTGGGCCATCCTTCTTCCTTGCTGCAGACGGCATTGTGTGACATTAGCTCTAAACCCCTGAGTGTGCGGGAGTCAAACTACTCTATTAAGTTACATGCTTGCCTGTATTGAACTAAATTTAATTCCTTTCGTCTCTTACCCAATGAAATTATGTGGCGCAGTGTAAGATAGGATTAGAAGTATACCATTATAGCAATTAATACTATAATGCCTCCATGATTAGTGTGCTACATTGAATTTCATGGATTTTTGCTCACTGTTGCCTAGATTTCCCTTGGGTCCTCTAGCCCAAACCATTGTATTCTTAGTAAATTAAATGTGAAATCACAGCAATATACTTAATAAATCCACTATCACCTGTACGGTGTATTAATAAAGGAGTTCAGTGCAACCTGCACAGCATCACCTCGCGGCCTGGGATGCTCACACTGGGAAGGCCTTTTCCCCCGAGGAGATGGCAGCTGCCTGCAGTGTCCCTGCTCTGCTGCCCAGCCTTCTCCCTGCTTCCAGAGAGCAGGGCCAGGGGAGCTGGACTGTGGGAGCCCAGCACGGCTCATCCCAATGCAGGGCACGGGGGGGGCAGGTGGATTTAGGCTTTTGGCTGGCGGAGGGAACGCCTCACTCCGTGGTTACTTACGGAAGGGAATGCATTGCGATGCAGTAACCCCCCACCCTGCCTGGGGACTCGGATGAAATTCCCTGCTGGCTCCTCCATGCCCAGGGAGGTTCAAGCCTCCCCCACCTCCCCTCGGGCAGGGAGGGGGGTCTTTAAAGAGGAGCCTGTTTGAAGTGGCCCTGATGGAAATGGGGGTCTTTCAGAGGTACAGTAATGGCTGTCTGGTTATCTGCAGCCAGGGCTGTGTGGCGAGGAGATAAGATATTTATTAAGAGACCCGTTTTAATGCTCGGGGATCGCTTTCAGAGGGCCTGAGAAAAATGGACTTTATCTAGTCTATTATTATGTACAGTCACCCCGTTGATGTTTTACTTTAGTTTAGACACCATGAATAAAAGCTAATAACTTTCCCTTCAGCTTGTTTATCAGCAAGACACCTGAGGGCAGTGGGGTGGGGAGATATTTGCTTTAATAGGGGTGATTGGAGAGAGACTTTCCAGGATTAGGGGTGAGGTTGGGGCTGTGCAGGGACCCTCATTGCCTGACATTCAGAGCATATTTTAGACCCAGATTTTCCTAGGATCCTTGCCAAGAGCCTAGGAAGAGGGGAAAGCTGTGGTGGGGGAGGGAGAGCTGGTGGGCTGGAGGTGGCCTGGGGACAGGGAAGGGCTAGGCTCCCTGTGGTGCCAGACCAATCCGCGCGAGTGCTTAAACTTGGGTTGGGCTGAAGATGTCGGGGATGCAGACAGAGGTCTCGGGCTGTCTAGAAAGCAGGCAACGGGCCTCCTAGGCCTGGCCATGTTTGTCTCTGCCCTTGGGTGTTTCCAAGCCTCTTTCGCCAATGCATAGGGAAATGACATTTGATGTTCTAGGTTCTGGTAATGGGCACGGTTCTACCTCATGCTGAACACCTGGGCCAAGGGCCTGTGTGGGCCACACTTTACCTGTACATCTGATGTCTATACAACCATTTTGCTTGAATTGTTTTTCCCTTCACCCTCTTCTTCCTACCCCCTTGGTAATGTGGCGCCTTCCAAGCACAGAGATCTTCCAGGGCAGGGGAATGTCCCAGCTGTGCAGGGAGGGTGGTAGAAGACATGCAGAGTGGTGCACAGAGAGGCAGGAGTCTGGGATGGGGTTGGTGGGGGATGAGAGGATGAGTCCATGCAAGGTGGCACAGGGACTGGGTCCCTGCAGACTCTATTCTCAGGTGGGTTCAGGGACTAGCTTGGCACATCTCTGATGTCTATATCAGGAAGGGACACAACAAGAAGCCAAAGAAATCCTTGACCCTTTGCTGTCAGCATCTCACCATTCCCTTCCTCCTCTTTGTCCCAGCACCTTGCCTGTGACAACTGTATTCCAGCGCACAGAGCCACCCATTAACCCACCTCCCTCACCTAACACACAGGCTCAACATCAGCTGGAAGCCGAGAAGGGGTGACCTAGTAAACACAAAGTATAGAGAAGCCGTGGTGTCCTTTGTG
>VXBO01011835.1:108770-201112 GCA_013400135.1 Rhinoptilus africanus | reverse complement strand
ATTACTTTAATATTACTGAGCAGTACATTTTTTTCTTTTGTGATACTGTTACAACCCTAGATTAGCACATAAAAAGTACAGGAAATAATACTAAAAATAATAATAAAAAAGACCCCCTAATAATATATTGTCTGTTGCTTTTCCAGAGACATTCTGAAAGAATAGATAAAAATAAAATTCACCACTGTTCAATGTCTTGTGGTAACTTGTTTCTGAAATTTCTTTTTACTACCTTTTTGTCTGGATATCCAAGGTAACTGCAACAAAAATGAGCTGGACTCAAATATGGCATTATTAGTGGATTATCTGATTTCAGATTAATTTTATTTTTACTTAGAGTACTTAGTGAATTAGAGGGGGAAATTTCCTACAATAAATCTAATCAAATTTACTTTTTTATTTGTCAGCAGTTAATGAATGGAAAGTCTAAGGCAAGAAACATAAAAATGTATAATATTTATAATTTAAGATTCTGTACCATATTAGAACTACCTAAAACATAGTGATATGAGAAGGTGAAAGAAAATGAATAAACTAAATTTGGTGTTCTTTAGCTTGCTTTGAAAAAATTCTGGGTGAAAAAAATATAAATTCCTTTGAAATTTTCAGATAGTACTAAATACATTGCATTGCTGATGGGAAAAAAGTGATACCACTGTTTTATTTTAAATAATTTCTGTAGATGGAATAACTTTTAACAGTGGTTTAGGCATGTCTGCTTGAGAGACTGACATGACATGCAGAATCTTTTAATAATAAATACATTAATGGAAGAATGCCAGTTAGATTCCAGAGTTTAGACTAAGCTTCCATAGTTGGAAAAATCACAATTTTGTAATATGAAAAAAGAAATATTAAAAATATAAAGATAGAATGGATTGTTTATAATTTCACTGAGACCTTAATTGTAACAAAAAATATAGAAATAAAAATTTTAAAGCATTAAAACTTTTCTTAAAATCCCTTTGAAATAAAAAAATGCTACCTGTTAATGTAAAAAATGACAGATTCTTATACATTTGGATTTTAGAAATATGTATTCCTCTTCACTATATTATATTTCATTTTAATTGGCCTACAGAATGGTATTAATTTAAATATCCATTTCTTCCTCCCGTGCTTTTCCAAATCTCTAAGTTTAAAAATGTTTCATAAATATTTCTCCATGGAAGAGCATAACCTTATTTAAAGATTTCCTTTTACTTTTTTGTTTTCTGGTTAACATCCTTTAATAATCTTTACACTTGGAGTCTGAATCTTCCCCAGCAAAACAAATCCAGATGAAAGCATTAGCTATAGCTATTTTTACTCGCTATCAATGTCCAAATTCAAATTCTGTGAGGCTCAGTTATGCTCTTGTTTCTTATTCCTACTCCTAAAAAGATGACTTTTTGGTTTATCCTTATTTATTTCTTTTTATTTCTTCTTTTGTCTTTTGCCATCCTATACCAATCTTATACCAATTATTCCCAGCAGAAATACCAAGGTATACCTGTCTGTTTGCTTATTATTTGTATTGCAATCAGAAGCCTGGGTTTTGTTTTAAATTTTTTTTTGCAGCAAATTGCCCTACATGATATATGTTCATAAAAGATTGTTGGGTTGCTCTGGTGCATTCAGGTGGAAGCACCTATCCATTTTTCAGCTATTTTAATAATTACTTAACCGGAGACAAGACTTAGTCTGAGATAAAAAATATATGGGTTCAACTCACCAATCGGCCAGAAACAGTTATTCTATATGTTATGTATGAAAGCGGGGTTTTATGTCTTGCCTCACAAAGATACTGAGAGCATTAATTTGCTCCAGATAACAAGGCATTTAAATGCTATGAGACAAGGAGGAATGGACAGGTAAATATCTCTTGATAGAACTATGTAATGTGCCTATGGTTATCAAAAAAATCAAGACAGTGAAATACCCTATACTCACTGGAAGTCAAAGAAAAGCATACACATTTTTATTCACGAAGGATATCTTGAACTTTGATCTCATGCTCTATGGTAATATAATGGAGAAATAGTACTATTGTCCTAGTTCAAAAACAATGGCACATATAATATGCCATAGACAGTTGATGTGAAGAGGACCACACTAAGGCGACATTGTGGAAGAAGGCATACAGGTGTATCTACCAGACAGCTCTGTCATGTTTCTACTGTCCTTCTGCACTTAAGCCACACATATAGTATTACTAAGGTTATGCAGACTCTGAAAATTAGTGATTACTTTATATTTACCCCTAGCTGCAATACGAGAAAATAATTTTCTTCAGCAGACTTCAGTGCCTTTATATAAAAGAGCATATGGGACTTGCCTCTTTCTGTCATAGCACTTGAAGGCCTGGGGTCCTCTGCTGCTGCTACAACCTACAGCTTTCCAATTATGTCACAAAGAACAAGAAAAGATTATGGATGAGCAACAGAGTAGTTGCTAAGAGACGTCCTGTCAAGGAGCTAGGTAGGAACTGCTGAGTAAAACCATTCAACAGGCACCTCGCAAGTTTTCACAGGACTAATAAGCAGAATTCTGGGTTAAGGAGTTGCTGAAATAAACATTTTTGAATGGAGAATATATTTGATTTCTTTTTATCTCTCAAGGAGCTTGAAACAAAAACAGAAAAAAAGTCTTAGGACTTTGGTCTTCGTGGCTTTTTTAGTCTATAAGCAGTCTGTTAGATTCATGAGTTTATGAACACATATTGCAAAACATTACAGTTTGTTAATGTTAATCAAAATTCTTCAAGCTTTCATTGTGGAAAAGGCATAGTTTTAATTAAGTTAGGTGTTAATATTTAATATCGCTGGTCCTTTTACCAGAAGCAGAATGTAATGAACTGCATCTTACAGAAGTGCTTTCTATTTAGGAATCTTGTTGGTGAAGAAGCACTTGATCTAACAGTATAGGCTAAGATTTCTTGATAGAGTTGAGTATATTTATCTGGATGAAAATATATGGACAAGATGTTGTGAACTTTGGCTTTGATCCAATAAGTCACTCTGACAAATGGCTGACTCTTCAGCTTATCTCCAAATTTACTAGAAGTTCTGCTTAATCAAACATACCATACTCTATCTATAAATTACGAACTCCCGAAGTAGTATTGACAGAAAAGGAAAGTAATTCTTCCCTGTAGTATGGATAATCTGTTCACAAACACTGCGATATCATCTGAACTTTAGCAGCATAACCATACCAAATGAGGAATCTATAAATGTTATCAGCCTAATGTATCGGTATTTTCAACTTTATAATTATGAGGGAAATAATGATTCATACTTTAAAATCATCAACTTTTCTACGTTTTAACTTTGTGGAAAGACTCCTATTGACCTCATGGTGCTTTCACTCAGACCCATTTTGACCTAATGGATGAGTAATCATACAGACGTTATTATAAAATGTTTCTTATCTTTTTCTCTAAATGCCTGTCTGTCTTCCCATTTTTGCCCAGCCTCTCTCCTTGATGATCATACACAGCTTACTAGACCACGGACCTATTTAAAATTTGAGATCTCTGTAATTTTGAAATTTAATGCTTCTCCATGTATTGGTGTTTTTCTAGTGTAGTATACATGTCATTAATGCAATAAATCATTATGCCATTGCCGATCTGTTCTAAATGCTCTCTGCGTTGCCACAAATGTTGTCTACCACACAGAACTGATGACTAATACTGCCTGACAAGTTGCACTACAATTTCTGGAGAGACTAGAGTAGCAAATATATAATGTGGGTTGTACTAATGTTCTTGGAATGATTGATAAGTTTTTAATTATAAATCATATTTTAATTTAGTTACTCTGTTCACCCAAGTATATCTTATTAAATTTAATTTATGAAATATTAATATAAGATTTAATTGAGTTTGCAGTGCTGGTAGATTTGGTTGCTTGAGAACACAGAGTAGATCCTTTCATAATGACTGGTTTTATAATCAGGAACCTTGGTGCCATAAAAAGGTATGCAGGAAGCTTCCCCTCTTAATAGTATTACTTATACTGGAATGGTGTAATGAAGAAAAGTTACTATGTTTCGGGTCTTGCTGTGCAAAATCTTTCCATCTGTGTCCTAGCCTTGATAGCACCAAAATACAACATTTATTTATAAGCGTTGTGATTCTGTTTCTCCTCTTGTGCACTGTGAATCATAAGTAAGTAGATGGAAGGGCAAGAGCAAAGGCAATTAATATCAGCTGGTCCAGGCAACCTCCATGTTATTTAATTTTCCTTACTAGATATAGATAGTAGATCATGTTTTCCCTGATACACCTTTTAGGCCAAATTTGCACAAAACTTTGCCTGCATTCAGTTTAATTACTGTGGTCAGTCCTCACTGAGTTTAAGAATTTGCATGTGCCTGCATGGTTGGTAGATGGCTTTATAGCCATTTAATGATGTTTATTCCTGACTTTCTCTGGAAGAATGGAAAATAGGAAGCCTCTGTCATATATTGTTGCTGATGTTTAACTTTCTGTTCTTTTCTAAAGTTTTTATGTCTTTTATGGTGCTAACTGATAAAGTATACAGACTGATGGAAAAAAATATTTTCTAGCAGGTGGGAAATTATCACTTGGTAGTGAGCTGGTGGAAGGAGGGTTGTGTGTGCATGCATTTGTGCATATGCATCCATGCGTTTAATGGGTTGTTCCTCCTTTTAAAAGAAAAACACTTTCAATTTTTTTTATTCACTAAGTATTACCTATAGATTTCAAAAACAAAAAAAAATGCAATTTAAACTAGGCAGTACTCTTTCTTTCAACAAAGGAACTCCAACTGTGTCTTAGGAATATCTTTTGCTGAAACTTTGAGTTTCTCATTGCAGTGCCTGTTTCAGCCCTAACTTAACCTCACTCAGAGGATTTCCAGACTTCCATTTTTAATGCCATTTTGAAAGCAGGAGACTGGGCCATATCTTGAAATATCATTTAGTGCCTGTTTAATGGGACTAGAGTCAGTCTTGAATTTATCATCCCCTAAACACTGAATATATTTTGAATCTCTAATGCGGGTTTGATTATAACAGAGACTAGAAGCATGAACTTGTTGAAGGAGAGAGCTCAGAACATAACAGAAAGCTAAAAGTGCTTGCAAACAGAAATTTCTCTTGCCTTCTTTGTCTTTGACAAGTTCTCTTGTTTTCCAGTCCAAGTTCTGAGCCTGGATTAGTGAAAGTGAATCTTGTTGATCCATCGAAAGAGACTAACTCCTATTTTGAAGGCCTGGATATTTGAAAATCCCCTTTTCTTACCCACTGTTTCTCTTCCAAGGCAGGATTTTTACTGTCCCATGAGCCCCCTTGCTCACCTGAACACGAGAGGACCTCTCTGGCACTTAGGCACCCTTGCTGCTTGCAGGAAGGAGTGGAGTAATCTCCCCTTCCTCCCAAGGCTCCTGCTGATTCAAGACACAGAGCAACGCCCATCCTCCTCCAACCTGCATCTGGGCTTTTAAAGGAATGGAGCGCTGTAGTTCACTGTGACTAAATGAAGCAGATTCCAGTCTCGGCACCTTCTGTAATCAAATGCGAGAGGTGCTCAGAAAGAGGTTTGCAAGAAGCAGGTTTGCTCAGAAGCAGGTTTGTATTGTAACATGAATGGATAGGGAGAGGGAGGCAAGATAAATGTCTTTCAATTACAGATTCGTCGTTTTGTAAAGTGACAAAATTTATGTTGCTACCTATGTCTTCCTGATATGAAAATCTGTCTGCTTTTGTGATTTCTGAATGGTATTTGATGATGTTTGTCCAGTAAATATTTGGTTGATGCTGCTCATGCTGTAAATGTACATAGTGCCTACATGAATGTCTTAAGAGGAGTACCCTTGAAAGCTTGCTGTAGTTAGGGCAGCAGGGATCTACCATTTGTGCTGCTGTTGGAGATGTATTCACTGGTCTCTGGCAGACAAGACTGAACAAAGTTTTCTAGAGGAGTCTTCCCAGAGTCTAAACAACTGCATGGATAGAAAGCAGCATTCACATAGCCTGTGCTTTTATACCCTTCAGACTCCTTGTTTTGTTCTTCTGGACCCCTGCCATGATGTAGCCTTGGGTATTAATTCCAAATGCAAAGTGCTTGGTCTGACTTTCTTAGCATTTTCCAGAATGACTGCTAATTACATTGGATCTGAGCTGCTATTACTACGCTGCTGCTATGTTCCAGTTTCTGTCTCTTGTGCTCTCGTTTGCTTCCCTTCTTATTTGCCTGAAATGAAAGGAATCATTTAACGGAATGTATTTACCTGAAGAATTATGGTTTGGGTCCCTTGGCCGTAAGGCTGGTTGGAGGCATTTGGCACCAAATCAGTTTCAGTGGATTGCGGCTGCCTGTTCTTGTTGTAGAAGGTTGCCAGTTGTAGTTTATAGTCTGTGTGGAGCAACTAATCTCTCTCTGGTGTAAAGGACAGAGCTGGGTTGCTGTATACTATACATTACATCTCATGCCAGCTGGAAAGATTGTTAGGCACTCTGGAAGTTGTTTGTTTTTTTTTTTTTTACTTAAAGTAAGGACTTTTACTTAGTTTCTATATGTAGCTTTTTCTTCTCTTGATTATCTCTTAGCAACAGGCTTGAAGAGTGTTAAGAAGATTAAATGAATAAATGAAAAAGGAGACGAGTGGGAATTCTTTTTTTTCGTTCACTCCAGAATAGGACAGAACAAATGGAGAGAGGTGCAGGACTGATCTACATCTGAGCATCATTCCATCCCACAACTAACCAGTAAAGGATGAAACAATTGCAGATATATACTATTGACATTTATCACAACTCTGTGTCTGTAGAATTGTTTAGAAAGACATGGGGGGAAGAAATGTCTCTCTGGGTCTTTTCCTTTAGTGTTTGTTTATGAATTCAAAAGGAAAATCAGAGCTGTATTAAATAAAAGTTACAAGAGGAATAAATGCACTTATCGTGGTTTTGGCCAATGGCCAGCGACAGATGCTCCCCCCCAGCCTCTCACATGCGGAGAGGAGGAGGAGACATTAAAGAGAGGTTTATTAATTTAGAGGAAACTAAACTACTTTAATGAAATATTAATAATAAAATATAAAGGAAATAATGAAATAGATACAGTATATACAAAACCATAATAAGCTCCCAGGATGGTGTCACCGTCAGGCACTGGGAACTCAGAGTTGGGTGGGAACTGGATTCCAGAGATGGAGTCAAGAACACACGGATCGGGATCAAAGGCAGATGAACAGACAGGGTCCTCCTTGGACATCAGCCATTGAAGGAAGAGAGTTGCCCCTTTGATCCCTCAGCTTTTATACTGAGCATGATGCAGATGGGATGGAATACCCTGTTGGTCAGTTTTGAGTCACCTGTCCTGTCCACTCCTCCCCACAGGTGCAACCCCTCTACGCTTTTCTGCTTCCGACCCTCCATCGGGTCAAATAATGAAAATTAGCTGATCTTGATTGTTATAGAAATAAGTATAAGCAGGTGCCTTTCTACGTACCATTCCTTGGCACAAACTGTAAACATTGGTCTTATCACTCTGAGAACAAACTGTTTTCAGCACAACATGCTGTTAATTTCAGAGAGTTAGAAGAGGCCTAGCTGAGAAGTAAAATTACTGAACAGAAAGTTGGTTCTGTTTTACCTCAAACCAGGACAGCACTGTAGATTTTAATGTATTTGTTCTATTTGAAGTCAAATATGAAAATGAGGCAGTTACTGCAATGTTTTTGTGGTAGATTGAAATTTCCCCAGAACAAAAAAATCAAAACAATTAATGAAATACAGTGAAAGTTAGCCCTTTTTCTTCTTCCCATGCGATATTTGGAATAGATGAAAAGTAGCTAATTGCTAGTTTAGGTTCATGCACACTTGCAGTAAAGTATAAGGATGGCTATATTGAGTCAGATCTCACATCCGTGTAACTTGTTATTCTGTCTCAGACAGTGATCAAATATGAATGCCTAGAAAAGAACATAGGAAGTGATTGTCCATTTGTGCTCGGCACTGGTGAGGTCGCATCTTGAATACTGTGTTTGGTTTTGGGACCCTCACTACAAGAAAGGCATTGAGGTGCTGGAGTGGGTCCAGAGAAGAGCAAAGAAGCTGGTGAAGGGTCCAGAGAACAAGTCTATGAGGAGCAGCTGAGGGAACTGGGCTTGTTTAGTATAGAGGAAAGGAGGCTGAGGGGAGACCTTATTGCTCTCTACAGCTAGCTGAAAGGAGGTTGTAGCAAGGTGGGGTTTAGTCTCTTTTCACAAGTAACAAGCAATAGGAGAAGAGGAAACAGCCTCAAGTTGTGCCAGGGGATGTTTAGTTTGGGTATTAGGAAAAATGTATTCACTGAAAGTGTTGTCAAGCATTGGAAGAGGCTGCCCAGGGAAGTGGTTGAGTCACCATCCCTGGAGGTATACCTGGAGGTATTTAAAAGACATCTGTGGATTTTTCTTCTATGAACTTTTCAAGCCTCCTCTGGACGCCTGTGAAACATAAGTAATCAAATATGCTTTGGCAAGAAATTCCACAATTCAACCATCTCTTTTGAGCCTGGCTTCTCCTAGCTTAGTTTATTATCCTGAGTTCTTAGTTTATTATTATTTGAAAGAGAGTGCTTAATCAAACCCTATCCACCCCTTCTTCCTTGTTACTTAGCTTTATGAAATTTTACCGAGGCTCACAGCCTTTTCTTTTCCAGGGTGCAGAGATCGAACTCGCTCAGGCATTCAATGTAGGGAAGAAACTCCATCTCTTTGCTCATCTCTGAGCCCTTGGGATGTAGAAGGAGGGGAGAGCCAGAACTGCACACAGTATTGAAAATGCAGATGGACCACGGATTTATACAGTGGCATGGTGAAATCGAAGCAGAGTGTATTTTTTTGGACTACCTATATATTTTAGAGAACTCCATATAGGTTTGTGAGTTGATGTAGGCACAATTTCTCCTCTAGAGGTATATTTAGAGTAGGCTGCTGTTTTACCTGTCTGAATTGCCAACGAGGAAATTCTGCTACATGCACTATATTGTGGAGTGGTCCAAAGAAACTACCCTTGATGTACCAAAGATGAGCCCAAAATCGAACAATTGATTTTACATATGCGTGTGTTTGTGGCTTTGTTAGGTTTAAACCAAGTCTATATACAAATGAAATAATATAAAATCAGTTATGCATAACCCATCTGTGAGCTTAATTATTATTCACTCATTTTGAAGATCTCCTTTTCATTACGCTCGAGGAAAAAACAAAACAAAACATAACAAAAGGCAGTCTGCCCCCATGACAGAGAAGTGATTCGATATTAAAAATATAGGTGAAATACCAAACAAGTTTCTTTGTTTTGTTTAGAGATTGCCATAAATCGATTAATTTTACTGAGGTTTAAGGTCTTTTATGTTGGTTGAAGACCAGGGTTAATAAATTCAAGTTACATGCAATTTGTATCAGTGAAATTACAGATAAAATCATAGTTGTTAATGGTTCTGTAAGTACTTTTGCTAACTGCATAGAATAGGAACAGTTTGAGCCTAGAGTGTATTTGGTAGTTGTAAGTGTAATTTCAACCAAGAGTAGAGCAATTTAAAATTGTTGGAACAAATTAGATGAGTTAGGAATTCTTTTGTCTGAATGTGAGCTAATTGCACAGTTGATAATATTATGACAAAAGGGCATCAACAAATTGTTCTTTTTAAGGAAGCCTTTGCAATGCAGCCAGTAAAGGACTCGGTCTTTTTAACTCAGTAGAAGACTATCTTGCTCCCAAGCTGACAGATAGCTAAAACAAAAGCTGAACAAAATAACTTTGTTTCAGAAGTAGCTCGAAACGGTCATTTAAAGTTGAAAGCATTCTCCAAGCTTTTCAACAGCCTTTGTCCATTCCACTCTTGTACAACCAGTGCTAACCATGTTTTTGTATTTTCTTTACTTTTTTTTTTTTTTTCAGCACCAGAAACACTTGTTTAAAGCAGGTGGGAGATATTTACTATATTTAAGGGACATTCTTTATAGCTATTTCTTGCCTTTAATCTTAACTGACAACATGTACATTAAGATCTTTAATACAGGAAACAGTTCATAAGTTCACTGTAATGCTGGTAATGTTCCTGTCCCTTCTGACATCATATTTTATTTTAGTTTTTAAATAATCTCATACTTTGGATGAATGTTGTTGTTCAGAGAATATCTAGTAGACAAAGACCAAACTCAGGTCAACAACTAACCTTTCAAGTAAGTAGGAATGTATTAATGATGGGAAATCAAAAGAGCAGTTGATCACAAGAAGCCAGCGATTTCCACGAATGTGTTTTCAACCTGACCTTCATGACTGTAATTTTTTTAAAGCCCAAAGTCCATAATTGAGAAGTATAGTGAAGTTTGTGAAAATCTTCTCTCTACTTATTAACAATAAAACAGTTGCTTGAATTTAGGTATGGGTGTAAGATACTTCTAAATCCAATAGTACATTTTGAGCTGATCTCAAGGACTCAGCACAAGCTTAACTGTGTTTCTTAGATGTTTGGAACAAGAGAAAAATAAAAGAAAAATGAAAGCATAGAGAATGAATTATTATGATGATAATTAACCACAGGACCCGTCTTTACTGGCTAAATGTTATGCTGCTAACTTATGAAGAGGTAACTTAGTAGCAGAGGTTACTAAACCAGTACGTTCAGCAGATAAATATGTTCCAAGTACATTTTATTTTCAAATATATAGTCTGTTGAAATCCATAAAATCCTTAAAACAAATTCACTTCCTAGCCAGAGATTAATAAGACCATAATGTTATTTGTATTGTTACACTTCTTAACTTAAGCAGCACACAATGAGTTTACACAGGCACTGAACAATCTCTTCTTAAAATGGTTTTCTGAGACCATTTGTAAACATCCACAGCAAAGTAAAGCTCAGTGGATTCATCAGCACTGTATTAGCTGTACTCGCATGTCATAAAAATACAGGTACTCGTTTAGTGGAACCTGATAACTTCTGTAAAAAGAGAACACTGTTGGCATAATTAAAAAAGAAAGGACAACCAGACCACTGGGGATTTATCAGTCCTGTAAAGTTAGTATGACTAGCTACTATAAGAAACTTTAATTAACCATTGATGACACTAAACATTTTAATGATGACATATGTATTGTGATGTACAACATGCAGAACTGCTTGAGGCATCAGAAAAAAAGTGTAGAAACCAGAGTGTCAAATGTCCCATTAGTAATAATAACTGCTCTTCTACTACATTTATTATTTAATGTAGGGATATGGAATTAATGAAGCCAACTGAGATTAAAATGTGAAGTACTTTGCAGATCATGGAAATGCTGTAACGACTTTAAGCCATCAGCCTAAAATGATAACTTTTAATACTGGAAAACACATTAAAAAAAACCCTGGGAAAAAACACAGTAATACTCTCTTTTTTAAAATTCAAAATAATCTTATGATTACGACTTCTGTTGCCTAAAAGAAGGTGATGCATTCGCCAAAAAGCCTAGCCAGAAAGGTACTGTTCTGAAAGAAGGCATTGACTTGTTCACTCTTAATATAAAAGTTAGCTCATTGGCTTGGAGTGTCTTATCTTGAAATTAAGATAATCATGTTTCTCTGTTAGCTTAACATTCCAGATGGCCTATGATTACAAATAATTTCCATCTCTGAATTCTGTATTTTAGCTATAGGAGGAGTTGAGATCCTAATACAGATCAATGGTATAATGTGTATGTATAGTGCCTAGGTTTAAAAATCTGTTTTAAAAGACAGTTGGCTCTATCTTAGTAGATTCCTGAAACTGATGGATAGAGAAAATGAGATACTCTGAATTACCCTCTCCAATAAATACTGAAGGCTTTTTGTACCTCTCTAACTTCACTAGGAGATTAGCTGGTAAATTTAGACAGCTAATTCAGGTGTCTAAAAATGGTGAAATAAATAGTCCCTTATGTAGTCTCCTATTTGTGTTGCTGTGTCTGGCCATAACAAAACTGGTTCTTCATACTTCAAGTTTTCTTAGAATGTTTCAAGCCTTTACCTAAGAGATAATAGTGAATATAAATACTCTGATAATTTTGTACTCCTTATCCACAGAGGAGTAAATGAGACCAAGTTCTTAATTACTGTAATGTGAAATAGCCCATAAAATACCTAAAACTTTTATAATACATCAGATGTCCTACAGATCATTCTTGGTGTTTCGGTAGTAATTGTAGTAATGTATCATTCTGTGAGTTCTTCATTCTTACCATTGCACAAAAGTAATGTAAGACAGTAGACAATTCGGTCACCTTCTGCTATGATAGCGTTTTGACAACAGGTTAGGTTGCTACTAATTTGCTTTGAACCATACTTGTAGATAATCTGATATTGTCTGTATTGTGAGATCACAATCTTAGAAAAAATACTACTGCTTAGTGACATGTCTATAAAATTATTAAAATATTATATACTGTGGTACACTATTTTGGTTAATGTTACATGTAAAATAAACCTATCTTTAGGCGTTCCAAATTCCTGTCTATCTGTTGAAACACAACTATACACAAGAAAGCTCTGAAATTTTCCTACCATCCAGAATTTTAAAAATCCCAGAGATAAACTTCCTCTCGAGTGATATACTGTGTTTACCCTGTCAAATAACTTGAAGTTATTTTCCAGACTTGTATGTCTTGCCTTAATTTAGAAAAACAGTCAACAGTGTACAAAACTGCATTTATTTCAGATGCTGCTGAACATGAAGAAGGGTGACAAAATATGAGCTTCAACTCTATGCTCCAAAGTACTTGGCATGACCACCCTTAAATTGTCAGCCATAACTCACAACTAATATAATAAAATTTAAGTTGAAAATCTGCAGGATCTTGCAGACTGTATCTAAGAGCCTCACTTATTTTGATGCTTAGCTATCATCTTTGATTGTGGGGTTTCACTGTGTCCTTTTTCCTCTTTTAATCTCCTTAAATGTGTTTTGTCTAATTTAACACCAAACTAAATGGATGGCCTGCCTAGAAATCACAGAATCACAGAATTGTAGGGGTTTAATGGGACCTCTGGAGATCATCTAGTCCAACTTCTCTGCCAGAGCAGGGTCACCTAGAGCAGGTTGCACAGGAACCCATCCAGGTGGGTTTTGAATGTCTCCAGAGAAGGAGACTCCACCACCTCCCTGGGCAGCCTGTTCTAGTGCTCTGCCACCCTCAAACTAAAGATGGTTTTCCTTATATTGAGGTGGAATTTCCTGTGTCCTAGCTTGTGCCCATTGCCCCTTGTCCTATCATTGGGCACTACTGAAAAGAGTCTGTTCCCATCCTCTTGACACCTGCTCTTTAGATATTTTTAAGCATTGATAAGATCCCCTCTCAGTCTTCTCTTCTGTGGGCTAAACAGACCCACGTCGCTCAGCCTTTCCTCATA
The DNA here is from genome assembly GCA_013400135.1 of Rhinoptilus africanus. Lineage (NCBI taxonomy): Eukaryota > Metazoa > Chordata > Aves > Charadriiformes > Glareolidae > Rhinoptilus > Rhinoptilus africanus. The sequence continues at coordinate 187,746 of VXBO01011835.1, read as the reverse complement.
AGAGAAATGCTCGATTCCATTGGTCATCTTTGTAGCCCTTTGCTGCACCCTCTCCAGCAGTTCCCTGTCCTTCTTGAACTGGGGAGCCCAGAACTGGACACAGTGCTCCAGGTGCGGCCTCACCAGGACAGAGTAGAGGGGGAGGATGACCTCCCTCAACCAGCTGGCCATGCTCTTTTTAATGCACTCTATGAGACCATTGGCCTTCTTGGCCAAAAGGGCATATTCCTGCCTTATGGTCAATTTGTCCACCAGGACTCCCATGTCCCTCCCTGCAGAGCTACTTCCCAGCATGCTTTTCCAGGAAAATGCATGTTTACTTCCACTTCATTGAATGTCTGATTTATTAGATATAGGAGAACTTTAAAAAAAATTAATGTGTTTATTACATGTAATTTACGTGACAGTACACTGTGAGTTTGATTTTCAGTAGGAAAAAATTATGATATTTACAGATATGACATCATATATTTTCTAAATTTAAGAAGACTGGATCATTGATATTTTGAAAAGTGGTGGAGGTGTATGGGGAGATAGGGACATGGGTTCCAAAGGAAAATAGAAAAGAGAGTCAGTATTTAACACAGACAGTTAAATTGATTAAGTGGTGAACAGTTTAAGGACTGTACAAGCAGGTATGATAAAGCAGCAGTATTTGTCCCACCTATCAGAAAGCAATGAAAGCATAATTTGGGCTTTTTTCATCTTCTGAATTGATTTGATTCTTGGAAGCCAAATGGTAATTGGCAGAATTTAATATTATCCAAGAAGAAAATAGCCTCTCATATTTGCTGTTACATCAAGTGTTCTTGGGCTAGAGGAAAAGAAAAGGTCAGAGGAAGCAGAGGTGACTGCTCTATCTTAAGGTTACTTTCCTTCAGGAAATTCTCGGTAGATATCTTACATCATCCAAAGATTTCTTATAAATGTTATATATTTCTTTCTGAATCATTTTGAACAGTTGTATTAGGATCCCATATTAAACAGACTTCAGTAGATCTGACATTCAGACTATATAGCATTAACAGCTAGTCTCATGCATTTATAAAAAATAAAATTTTGAACTCGCGCACCAACTACAAAGCTGTCTTCTCTTCACTAGGATTTTACCTAGTTTAGTTGCAAAGCGAGCAACTCATCTTTTCTCCTCACAGGGGAGATAAGGCTACTAAGAATGAATGCCTCATATCCTATCTCTTCTGTGTTAGTTCTTTGTGATAATTTCAGAATGATCCACATAGCATATAGGTACTACATGTCATACTCTGAGTGTAATTCTATTTCTCCATGGATCACAGGTGTGAATCTGTGCATGATACTTAACTTCTGGTTCTTTCAAATGCTTTAAATAATTAACAGATTTCCTGTAACTTTTGAACCCATATGATAAAATAGTTTGTTTCTGGTTGTAGATGATAAGATTTTTTTTTTATTATTTAATCTTGGTTTTACGGATTACAATATGCCTTTTGTTTTTGCATACACAATTTTCCAGGTGAGGTAACTATGTGAGGCAATAGAACTGCCCTAGTTGTGGTGGCCATGCTGCCTACTCTGGCCATCCATCTCATAAAGGAACATGCTTTTCAACTGATGTGGCAGTTTTGAACGTTGCTGCTGCTGGAGGATGGTTTTGAAATAGAAAGGATGGAGGACGGTTATTGCTGAGGGAAGGAGGAGCAGTAAGGCTTTCCAGTACTACTAATAAGCAGTAATGAGAGTTACTGCTTTCATCATCTAGAAGCAGCCTACTGCCTCCTGCCTGAATTTTTCATCACAGATTGCCAGAACAGCTTTCCAGCTCCTCTCCTTCTGAGAAGAGCGGTTTCAGACACCCTTATCTGTACGCATGTGTAGACGTGCAGAGGATATTATGTGGGAGGAGAGTTAGCTTCAGAACAAAACGGCCAGTACACCATATGTAAGCAAGCAGCTAGAGAGGAAGGAGATTTCCACCTTTGCTTACGTCTCCAGAAAACCTGACTAAGACATTTTCATGGACAGACCATGTCTTCCTATTCTTGCATTCTTGCCAGTTAAAGCTGGCGGTTGAGCAATGAAGTTTTCTGTGGATGGAGTGATTAATCTCCAGGAGACACAGACTGACATTTAAACCAAGCCAGATCATAACACAGCTATATCACCACTGTCTTCTTAATTCTTCTCAATGTGTCATATAACTGTCAGAGGCATACCTTGTGTTAGTTTTGGATGGGAGGAGGCTGGAGGGCACAGACTGTGAGCATCTTTGTATTTTTCAGAGGATAGCTTCACAAACTAATGTACATTGAAATAAAAATTTTCAATCCAAAGTCTTATTAAGAAGTTGTATTCCTACATGACTTGTAGCTGTTTTTTTTATAAGACAGTTACTTATATAGCATTTGCTAATTAAATATTCCCATAAATCACAGCAAGAAAATTTTTACAGTGCACAGGACAGGATAAATTGAAACGTGCAATTGAATATTGATCTATGGATAAATAAAAATCTTTTAAATATAAAGCCTTCACTTAATTTAGGCAGAATCAAAAATAACAACAGTGGACCTGTTACAATTCTCCAAAGACCTTGTCCGGAAACATAATACAATTTTCATGCTGTCCGGTGATGGATCGAGTTAATGGAATAACCCTATAACCTTTAGTGTTCTTATTCATATTCAGGGGTAATATAAATATCATCTGTCCTTCCCTTGGGCTGTAGAACATTAGGCTAACCTCTTTCTTCATAGCCCAGTGTGCTGTGGTTGCTGTATCTGTCTGATGCATTGATTATTTTAAAATACCTGGTGTTATTTTAGCCATAGAAGATTTCTTTCCTAGACCTTCAGTGTATTAGGGACTGAGAATTGCATTTAAACTTAAGATATTGGATCTGTAACAGAGATGTAACAGACCCAGAGAAAAAATATTATTTATTTATTCAAGGAATTCTCCCTAGTAGATTTGTTGCTTTTAGTGTTTCCTCATGTGGGGATTTCTGAATTAGACTTCAAGTAATCATACTCATTTTCATTTCATGAGCGATCTACCTTTTCCATAAAGCTTCCTTGTACTGAAATTCCGTATAAGAGTCTAATTTATAAAATCTATGGAGAAGGAATATAAAATAAAAATCTGCATAGCTTTTGATTTACTGGCTTCAGCTTTCACGTGTTTCACACTTTACACATTTAATAGTAGGTTAAACTGTAAATTAGAGTATCCTCTGGATGGAGGTCTGAGGGCTACTTGCCTTGGGAAGTTTAGGGGGTTCAGCACGTGTGCCCTGTAGTTTCTAACTGCAGTCTATGCGCAGAAGGGCTACTAAACAACTGGAGCCTGTCTAGTAAAGGGGGTTCAGCTAGGGGCTTTCACTAAAGGCTGTAGTAAATAACTGAGGAAATGAACCCCAGGCACTTTTTTTATTAAATAGTCCTCCATCACTACATTATGCTTCCAGGAATGCCAAGGCAAGTATACCCCACTTAGGTTTAATGGAGGTAAACGGATCTGTCATTCCTTACACAGAGCTGCCAGTCTGGCTTATGCGTACTCCTAGAGCTAAAATGCAGCACAAAGAGACAGGCATAGGAATTGGGCAGAATGATGAGCCTGAGCTAAGCCAAGGGAAAACTCTCAGCTATCATACCTTGTTTTGGAAGAAAAGTAAATGTGTCAGAACAGACATTAATTTCAAGGAGGAATTTTAAAATAAGAGGGCTGAACTTAAGGAAGAAATGCAGAGAGCAATGGAAGATTGAGGGAATGAAAACTTGTGAAGGGGGCCAAGATACATAGTGCACTTGGATGGTGATTAAGATGAAACAAGTATCAGTCTTACAGCGATCGTAAGTCTTCCTTGGAATGTCCTGTTTTATATGTGCTTAAAAGAAAGCGCTGATGGTGGATGGAAAGGAAGGTATCAATGTTTTTTTCCTTCACCCAGCCTTCTCACACCACCTGGTGGGTAGCTCAAACCAGAAAATTCTAAACATCCGAAGGGAAGTGTGGCCATTGAAGGGGGAGAAAATAAGAAGGGGATTATGTGATCCTTGATGATGAAGGGAGGGGTCTTTTTGGATACAAGGGTAGCTATGTAGTCATTTCTTTCCCTAAGTTCTGTGAAATTTATAGGAAACCTACAGCTCCCTGCAGGGAAAATGGTTACCTATGTGTATCTGTGTCTGAGGATCATTGTATATTTACTTATAAATTTTTCCCATCTTATTCAAAGAAGCTTTCTAAGAAGCATATTGATTCACTGGGCTGTTTGTTTGTTCCAGTTCACGTATAAAGACAGAAGGTTTGAAGCAGGACTCCTCTGTGTTTCTTCTGGAAGAATCAGCAGCCAAGCACTCAGAGTGCACTGCATTACTAGATATATAATGGTCACAGCCTTTTGGCACCATCAGGTTTTAATAGTTGCTGGTGCATGTAGTGTGTAAAATAAAGTATATGGCTGTGGTTCTGTGCATGTCTCAAATATATGCCTGCTGCCTTTATGCACAGTAAAATAGAGATGAGAAAGGGAAGGTAATGAACTGGCAAGCTGTCTTTTGGGTGGCTAATAGAGAGATGGCGATCTAAAAGAACAAGTTTAGAATTAGATGCCAGAACAATCTGTGTCCTTGTCCTCAGCTGTGTATTCACAGTTGACCTCATCCTTAAAGTGCTTGTTGTTGCATTCCCAGACCTGTAAAACATCTGTAGTTGTGCTTAAGCTTTTAAGCTGAAGTCAGTAGGATCACTCACAGGCTTGAAAAATTAGACTACTTATGAGATTTACTGGATTGAAAACCACAGGTTCATTGCTTTGCAAGATTTAACTATCCCTCTTTTATCAGATGTGTCATATAAAATCAACTTGCTGTTGATGTCAGCAAAAATAGTCTTCCTGACACTGGACAGTAGCACGTTCGCTAGCCTGCTCTAGCTCTAGTGGTACAGCTGAGACCATTGGGTTTGTTTACAGTCAGGGTTAAATTTGTCTGTCCGTAGCCCTCCGAACAGAATTAAAGGGCTATGAGAATTAATTAGCTGGTGCCTGTCACATCCTTTGAAGATGAAGAATACTTTCTAAGTGATACTGTCGTCACTATAACAGTCCTTACCTTTGCAAATGATTACATGTAATCAAAATGTTAGAACCACGAAGAACACCATAAGTGTATTTTCTTGGCAGAGAAAATACAAAGTTGTATGATGACAAGGGTTACTGTGATGTTCTCCATCTCTTCTGAATTCAGTGTCAGTAGCAAAATATATTAAGCACAGGCATAGTTATTTTTCCTTCTGCATTCCTAACAAAAATTTTAGGTGACTGGAACAGGAAGGGAAGGTTAGTACTCAGTGTGCTCTGGAGTTTTCTTATATCTAGCATTTCAGCAGTGAGCCTCAGGTTTCTGGGAAAATGACCACAGTCTAGAAAGACAGATCATCCCGTTACAAATTATCCTCTTTATTTTAACTTTTCTAGAATCAAAGTGCATTTACCATGATGTATTAACAAAGCTAGATTCTCAGGGACTGTGGGCTGATTTATGAGGTTTTGTTCTGATATCCTGGCTCTGTTAGTCTTCTCTTTGCGCAACTTAGGCTGCATAACCTGAACAATGCAGAAAAATATTTAAAGAAAAATAACTGATGAAAATGTGAGAGTCCTTTACAGCATCAGGATTGTGGAGAAATGGCCTTCATACCTCTTGCTGAAGCTTTAAAAATGTATTCATGGTATGGTATCAGGCAAAATTCTGTAAAGGGAGAGATGTGCAGAGTGCACTTCTGTCTTGGTGTCCTCTTGTTGCCAATTTACATCACAAAGGAGTGCTTGAATACAAAGGAGTGCTAGGTCACAATTTAAAGTGGCTCTTCAGTCCCTACAGCACTAGAAGATGGGAGCCTGCTTTTGCCATATCCTGAGCAGAGCTGGAATTCACATCTGTATTTGATTTCCCATCCATTCCTTATTCCACCTATCTGAGACCAAGTAGTGCATCCTAAGAGTTCTCGCTTCCTTTAAAATAATAACGTAAAAATATTTGAGTGAAAAAAGAGTAGGGTTTTACTCTTCTTATAATACTATGCATCTATACAAGATCCAGACTTAAGGACATCCTACAGACAAACTCTGCAGGGCTGTTTGTAGGTGTAGGCTAAGCCGGCAGAAAGCCATTATTCCCAACCCTACTGTGAGAGAGAAGAGGAGGACGGGGGCAGTCAGATGGTCATTGCAGCTTGGGCCCTCCCTCACTTCTGCAGCTTCACGGGTCCCAAACTGACCCCATAAGACTCTTTTTGTGGTGAGTAGCTTACCTTTAACCATGACACTACTGCATGGTTTGTTAGAGGTTTTTTTTGTAGTACGTGCTATAAAAATCAACTTTGCTTAAACTTGTGAAAATTCTTGAACAAGATCTAAAAACACCTATTTTTTCCTATTGCCTTCAAAACAGAAGAATTTAAAGCCAAGACTAGTTAATGTCCTTGGGTTTATTTCCAAACAATATATGCTAGTCAGGTATTAGACTTTAATCCCACTAGGATTAAGGTTTAGAAAAATCTGCTATTACAGAGTGTCTCGCTAAGGCACATAATTGTTGGTTAAATGTTACCTTCTTGTTTGCATTGACCCTGTTTCTCTTACTCTCTAGACTGGCTTGACTTTCAAAAAAAACAGGTGATGCAAATGAAGCATTATTAGAAAACAACATTCTGAGAAAATTTATTTCCTCAGTCTCTTTTAATAAATTATGTACCTGGGGTTTTTTGGGTTTTTTTTTTGTTTTTTTTTGTAATTTACTAACTGCATAATAAACAACTAGACACACAAACAGTAAGAATAAAGCCTGTTGTTCCAATAGACCATGTAGTCCCTTTTAAAATTAATTTGTCAGTACATTAATAATTTTTTGTTTGTGTATTTAATTGGTGTTTTCAAGGCTCTGAAATATAGAATCCATGAAATAATGTTCTGAAGAAATCTACCCTTTCAATGTTTTATTAGTTTCTGATATTGTATATACTGTTTCTTTTTGATGCGTTTAGGCAAAAATTAAAAAAAGTTCACCCAAAATGAGCTTAATGGTCATGTAAAGATTTACCTCACATGAGCTGTATCAATTACAGAAATTCAAATTCAATCAAAGCCCCACTGATTACTAGACCTGAAATTGATTTCACATGCAAAGTTGAAATAAATAATTTGTATTGTTTGCTTACAGTTTTTCAGGTATGACTGATTTTTTTGAGAAATGCTTCTCAGGTATAATTCTAAGTTCAGATAAAATCTGCACTTAATTTCAGATGCTTTCCATTCAAATGCTAGACAGGTCTTGCATTTTCTGATTTTTTGTAATAATTATTGTTATTATTCTGTTGAAAGACAATCTGAGTTATTTCTGTTGTTAAGTATACAAAGTGTTGCTTTTTTAATAACTGTTATAACTGTTATAGACTAAAACCATTACAGAATGCTATTCAATTTTCTTATAACCGCAAATGCTATAGTATGCAATTCTGTCTAGCAGTCACTGTTGTGGCTATGCTATGGTATACAATTAGATTGAGTAGGTAAATTTAAAGAAATTAACTTGTGTACTGATGTACAGGCAGACAATGCAATAAACAACATTTTTAGTGTCTCAAGCAGGTCCTCATTTTGATTTCCATGTTGCCTACTTCATTTACAGTATTCTGGCTAGCTAATTTAAACCTAGTTTAGATATCTTGCTCTCTTATAGGGGGTACAAAGGGCAGCCAGGTTATTCAATATGATTTTCTTTTAAGAGAAACGTAGGACCAGAAGTTTCCTGAAAATTACATTTATATACTGACAGAAAAGAATGTAGAACACCTGAAAATCCACAAAGAAACACTTTTAGCCATCTCAAATCTTACATGAAATGAAGGAAGTATATAGTTCCTGTGCCAGTCCAGGCAGAGCAGGACTCATATCTACATTAAGAATGGTAAGCCGCCTTTGCCACTCATCACATCTTCATAGGTAAGCTTTTAATGGAAAATGAGTTTGCAATTGTATGATTATGAAGCCATAACTGTAACATCTCAGAGCTCTGTCACAGAATCATGGAACAGCCTAGGTTGGAAGGGACCTTGAAAGATCATCCAGTCCAACCTTTCATGGGAAAGAGAGTGTAGATGATATTATCTAGCACCCTTTCCAATTGCATCTAGAAAACCTCCAGTGATGCATCTACCATGTCGCTGGGGAGATTGTTCCAGTGAATGATTGCTCTTCTTGTATAAAATTTCTTTCTTATGTCAAGATAAAACCTCTTCTGGTGCAACTTGTACCTGCTGCCCCATGTCTTCTCTGTGTGGCTCCTTGTGAAGTGAGAGCTCTCTGTTCTCTTAGTAGCCACCTTTTATGTACTGGAATACTGTAATGAGGTAACCTCAAGCCTTCTCTTCTCCAGGAAGAACAGAAATGAACTCCTTCAGCCTGCCTTTCCTCATAAGGCAGGTTCTGTAGCCCTTTGATCGTCAGGTCTGATGATCAGACCCTTTCCCTCAGGTCTGATACCATGTCTGTTTAGATCACTGCAGCATGTCAGGTAAGGCTGTGGTTGAGCCCCTTCAAGTGGAGCAGGGTACCAAATAAGTGTCAAAAAATGTTTATAAAAGTGTTTTCCTCTCTTCCCCTCTGCCATCTTTGTATTATTTGTGTATCATGTTTTTAATGTGTGTGCATGTGTTTCTGGTATTCTCCATTTCTCAAGACCCTCTTAGCAGCCTTTTCTCTACTACAGGCTATTATGCCATCATAGAAAGTTTTTATGTTTGTGTTCCAGGTAGAAGTGTAAATGGTAAACCTGTTGACATCCATGGTTTAAGATCATGTACATAGTGGTGCCCAGGTGACAGGACCAGACACAATAGACACAAACTGAAACATGGGAGATTCCCTCTGAATATCATAAAATACTTTTTCACTGTGGTGATGACCAAGTACTGGCACTGGTTGCCTAGAGAGGTAGTGGAGTCTCCATCCTTGGAGATATTCAAAAGCCATCTGGACATCATCCTGGGCAACCAGCTCTAGATGTCCCTACGTGAGCAGGGATGTTGGATCAGATGACCTCCAGAGGTCACGTCCAACCTCAACCCTTCTGTGATTCTGAAACTCTGTGATACGGTGGTGAGAAGATTCTGATTAAAATACAAGCACCACATCCTAATGTAACATGAATGAAAACTTAATCAGCTGACCAAAACTTTAAGCTGTTATAAATTCTTTTGTGATTGAATTTTACACCTCTCCGTTCATTGCTCTACCCACAATTGATAAAATTACTTTTGCTCTCTAATATTTGCTATTCACCTAAGGGAAGAAAGGAAGGTCTTCATAATAACGCATTCTGTTTGAAAGCTAAGGAGGAAGAAAACGGGGAAAAAAATACAGTTCTATAATAATACAAATTCAGAGATTTCAGTCACCATGTCTAGAGTTTGTCTTTGTTTGTGTGTGAACAGAAAAGCAGATACTTGACTTGTACCATATGCATATCAAGAAAATGTTCCTACAGCAGACTCTAGGGCTAATATCAGATGTACTGTGGATAGAGTTACTGCTCAGCTGCATCAGCACTGCTTCTCCAGCCTGGGAAGGACTTGTCACAGTTTGAAATGAGTACATTAGCTCTGGTAATGATTACTGAAACAATATATGAAAGAATAGTAAGCAGCATGTGAATAAAGTATTCTTTTGGAGTAAGTATTCACGGGCAGTAGTATGATCAGTAGAAATATGCAGTAAATGCTATACCTGATTTTCAAACTTAATTGCTTTTCAGTCACACCTGAGGTTTTAAATCCTTTAGTTACATGGATAATTATTGTCTCCAGTATATAGAGAAATGGAAATGGGGATGCAATAAACATTGCAGCACTGAAAATGTAGCACAAAGCCATGGTTTCAAATCTCAAACTAAACAGCTCTTTTCAGCCATTTGCCAGTCTGTGCAAGGTTAGCTCACTCATTTTATTACACAGGTTAAGAATCTGAACGTCATCATCTTTTACCCAAAATGAAAGTACATCATGTATGATTTTTAGACCTTTCCTCTTTATTATGTTACTCAAGTTCATTATATTGGTAGTGTGTGAGAAAGCTTTGTGTTTTTTAAAATTTTTGTTATTATTGTTGTTTTTGTTATTATTACCATTAGTAAAGGATACCCCCAGCCTAGCAAGCAAGAGGCCTCCAGAAGTCTTTAGATATTTTGCAATTTTTAAAAGAAATGAAAGCTGAAAGTGCTACACATTAATTTACACATCACTAATCATAAGCAATAGCTATCTTATGTGTTGTATTATTTATGCAGGTAAATCTATTTCTTAGCATGAATGAACTTTGCATCCAGAGTCCAGATCTGAGGTCAATTACCACCTTTCCATTATCTGAGTTTAGTTTAGTTAAGAGGTATGTAGATGAGATAATAGAGAGGTAATATCATTAGATGCTTGCTGAATTACATCTTATTTTGGTGGGGTTATTAGCAGATCAGCAAATTAAAGAAGTAAAATCTAACAAAGTCTGACAAGGTTGGTATTTTGTATGAACAGAAGTGGTATGTCATAGGAAACATTGATAAAGAATATGAGCAAAACATATACTTATTCTATCTGGGACACTTATCTAAATATGACCAGTGAAAGCTGTACAAAGAACTGATCTTCTGATTCTTACTGTTTTCTCAACACTGGAAAAATATGAAGAAACCTAGATCGTATAAAGAAGTCAAGATTCTTCATAAATTGAAATGCCAAACAACTATATGTCTAATGAAATGTCTTTTTACTCAAATCCAAATATTTTCTATAGAATTAATCTATTCCTTTTAAAACATATGAATATTTATATTTTTTAATAAAGATCTTATTTAGAAAAGGGGTTTTATTACTATCTGAGTTGATTTTATTTTTTTTCCAGGTCAGAACATACTCAAAGTAACTAAAAGTGGTGACAAATTTTGGTATTGCTGAATCTACATGACTTTTTTTGAAGAATAATACCAGATTCACCTATTAAAATACAGAATTAAAATGAAGTTTGATAGTATATTTACAGGTAGTAGTATTTTAGAGTAAACTGAAACTAATACAAATGTCACAGTACTTATTAGGGAGCTGCTCAAAAGCAAGTACTACAGTTGTAACTGTAGGAGTTAGGCACCATCCACTGTTTTGTTGCAGAATATGGGTTTAACCCAATTCCATATCATGGTACTGCAAAATACAATTTGTAGCACAGATTTATGTCACCTCTTGGAAAAACTGCAGTGCTACTCTTGGCTTTGAACTGATCAAATTAGCTGGCAAGTTATCTCCAATTTAATTTCCTTAGTTACTGTTTCATGATGTCCAGATGGTTACAGAACATATCCTGAATACTGTCTGGATTTAGACTTGCCAAGGAACTGCATGGAGATCAGCGTCTGCTTCATTGTACACGTTTGAGACTCTGCAGCCAGAGTGATAAAGAGATACATATGTAGGAGAATGCACTAAACATGCTATGTAATTGCAGTCTTTTTCCAGCAGCTCAACACAATGCTTCTACAGCAATATATTCTGGCACGTCTACTCAGATAGATTTTGACAATCCTGAGCAAGTTTCTGAGCTGTTGGGTCACAGGCCAGAAGTGGTCTGGAAACAGTAATCCCTATTAGGTCAAGCAGTGGTGTATTAATGCAGGGTTTATAATTCCAGAACTTTGTAACTTCATGTCAAGTGCTTCAGCCATGAAGAACAGAGCTTGTATGTTCTTTGTGTAGGCATGACATTTGTCACTTCATTATCTGTCTTAGGTGATTAGTGTGCTATTGCTTAAACTATACCTGATTTTATTAAATCTCACTGTAACCAAACTAAGTTTAGAGAGGCAATTGTTTGTGGTTTTCTCTATTAGCAGCATCAGATCTGCTTTTTTTGAGTTTGTGTTCCCAGTGCTTAAAACCACAGTGCTGTCTGAAAACTATAATAATATTTTTTCCTTGCAAATGATTAGCCCCTTGCAGTTCTGTCTGTGGAAATATTTCTGGTCACACGAAAACATGACTGTGCACTTCTCTTGCATTAAAGAATGGAATCCCATAAGAGTCCTCTCAACGTATTTTTTCATCTCAAACCTTTAATATAACTCCAGAAGCAGTCATTTTTGTTTGGCTAATCAAACATAGATTCCCATGAAATAATATCATTAGTGCTAACATTTTATTTTCAAGAGCCACTTCTTTTTTCTTCCTGATGTCGGTCCTGAATCCAGATATAAAGTAATGAGAGATTTTTCTTTTTACAACTTTTTTTAGGCATTCTTAAGATACACTGGTAGCTTATTGGAATTAACATTCTGATTAATATCAAGTGTTCGAGAAGTAGTAAAAATTCTTAATAATGTATGCATTTTCATAATGCTGTGGGATATGTACTGACCTCTGTTGGTTGCTGACATACATTTGAACATGGGAGGATTAATAATGCAGTCCCTCTGTTCCACTGACATGTCTGCTCTGAATCTCAGAGGAGGCTGCTTTTTCTGTAATAACCAGGATTATTCATAACCCAGTTATATTGAACAGCCATATATTCTCAACCTGAACTGCAGCTTATTAACCAACTACACAGTCCAGGAATTCTGACTAAAATATTAATATGGTATGCTATTTGCTGAGGACAGTTCATGTCATCACAATTGGACAGGTTCAATTGCTGCATCATAAATTCTGATTTTTATAGATTATTACATACCACATCAAGCTGACTGTTGTCATGCAGGATGTTGTCTTCTTGTCAATGATTTTTTTTTTTCCTGATCGATAGTTTCAAAACACAGTATTTTAGAGATTGGATTTATTTTGAAATCTGACATTTTAGTGGAACTTGAGTCTCCTGAAGTCGCTACCACCTGTTCCTCACTGAAAACACCCTAAGACTGAACAGAGTATGATATATAGTATATATGTAATAAATACATAATATGCATTCACAATGGAATGACATATTGTTAATTTTATCATACACGTATTCAAATAATTCCAATATAGTGGATAGTACTACTGAGCAATAGTCTATGGAGTGTGAAAAGACTGGTTTCTTTAATGACCCATGTCATATTAAGTGTATTGCAAGAATCTGGAGCAGAAGTACAGAACACAAAGACTGAAGAGGTCAGATATTAATTAAACAGATAGTTCATGTGGGTCTATAACAAATTCCTCCTGCTACTATGGAAAAGCCCTATAAAATATTGAAATAATATTATCTATTTTTTGTAGGCTTATTGTATTGATGTTTCCCCAGTGATAAACAGAGCAGTTACAGTGTGTGACCCGTGTACTGTTGCCTATATGATATTATAAATAGGGATAATTTTGCAGGCATTAAAAAACTAAAGGTGAACTAAGGAGGGGAAGTGTCAGTATAGATACTCTATTACATCAGATGATTTTATTTTGACTCTCTGCTTATTTATTTTGAAGAATTATTATCTTGTATTCTTCAGAATTGATTTCTCCTCTCAATTATTTTACTGTTTATGATCTACATAATAATATCATAGAATCATAGGGTTGGAAGGGACCTTAGTAGATCATCTAGTCCAACCCCCCTGCCAGAGCAGGGCCACCTTAGAGCAGGTTACACAGGAACGCGTCCAGGCGGGTTTTGAATGTCTCCAGAGACAGAGACTCCACCACCTCCCTGGGCAGCCTGTTCCAGTGCTCTGCCACCCTCAAGGTAAAGAAGTTCCTCCTCATGTTTANTGGTGCAGGGGGTTATTCCTCCCCAGGTGCAGCACCCTACACTTGCCCTTATTGAATTTCATGAGGTTCCTCTCCGCCCAGCTCTCCAGTCTGTCCAGGTCTCTCTGGATGGCGGCACAGCCTTCCGGGGTGTCAGCCACCCCTCCCAGCTTTGTGTCGTCAGCAAACTTGCTGAGGGTGCACTCTATCCCCTCATCCAGGTCATTGATGAATATATTGAAGAGCACTGGGCCCAGTACTGACCCCTGGGGAACACCGCTCGTCACTGACCTCCAGCTAGACTCCACGCCCCTAATCACAACCCTCTGGGCTCTGTCTTTTAACCATATGCTGCCGCCTTACTCAGATTTTTAGCTCTACTCTGAGGTGTAAAATTAGAACTTGAGACTTGTGGTCATAAAAGGGTCCTTGACACTTCTTAAAAGAGAGAAAAGGGTTAACCTGATGAAGAGTGGCTTGCTCTGCTAGTTAAAGCCTTGTCTGGGTAATTCATTGCATTTTACTTATCTAAAAAGAAAAAAAGAATGGCCAGATTGTCAGTCCTGATAATGCCATAAATGAGTGGTTGTCTGTGCAGGAAACACCATGTTTTCCTCAAACATAACTAATATGGTGATTAGTGAGGAAACTATCTGTCCCTATAAGCTATTCATAAAAATCTCATATGCTGTAGTGACAGTGCAATTTAAGTTATAAAATAATATGTTTATTTTAACTGATACGGATTGAGAGGAACTGTTTAGGAACATCCTTGTAACTCTGATTTGGGAATCTGGACCAAAAAGCGACATTGTTATTTGGAAGGTAAAGTTAAGTGTTGCTGTAGAATTTGGTGTATCGGAAGTGGAGGTAGAGGGAGGGGTTAGTATTCAATTTGAATTGAATTCAAATTGAAAAATACTGAAAATATCTCTGAGTTAGTTTAATCTAAGATTAACCATAAATTGTAAAAAGTGCATGCTTTGTTTTGTTGGGGTTTTTTAGAACATTTAGTTATGAAGATAGTCCAAAGTATACTTGAGCCTCCACCTTATGCACATAGATCCTGCACTGGTAAGACGCAGTGTGACAAAATATGGATTTCCCCAGTGTATTTTGGTGTTAATAGGCTGAAGGGATTAGGATTTTTAATTATCCGTTGGAAACAGAAGTGTCATCATCTGATCAATATTATGACTCTTATAAATATTTTTTTTTCTGTGGTTTCTAAATTGGGCTTCAAGAGCAAGTCCGCAAGGGCATCAGTATGGTTTGGACTGTGTGAAAAAAAATCAAGAAGTTTGCTCCCAAAGACAAACTGTGTTATGAACTCCTACATTTGTGACTACTTTATAGGATTGATTGGTTTCTTCGTACATCCCTTGGGGTTTGCCAGTTCTCAGAGGGAAGGAGTTGCTGTCTCACAAGTTTGCCTCTGTCTCTCCTTTCTCTGTTATTTGTGTACTTTAAAGTCTTTTTATTGTGTCAGGGAATCTAGATCTAGAAATTTGCCATGAGTTCCCTTAGGGGAGATGTTGTTTGAAGGTTGTTTTTTCCCCTATTTTCCTTGCAAAGGGACCTAAAACGTATTAGAAGACAGAAAGAGATAGAAATTGGTATAGCTAGATCATCAATTTACCTGATCGCACTCTGTAAATCCAGAGGGATATAATGAAACTCCAGTTACTATCCTGGAACCTGAAAACCTGAACTATCTTTAGTTTGCAGGCACTTAGTCCTTTTTTTTTGGTTTGTTTAAAAAGTAGTCATTTAAAAAGTAGTAGCCTCTTTATGTCATTAATCCCACCCTGTGCAGACTGACTAGTCCTGGGAAATATACTGCCAGTAGACAAGTCTACTGCCTGGGCATAATTCCCAGCAGTAAAGCTGGCATTTGGCCTGCAGGAGTAGATTACTATGGATTGTTTCCCAGGAGCAGCTTTAAAAATTATGTCATTTGGCATCTGAACCATATCTTTGGTAATACCCTCTTCATGACTTTCAAAATTCAGTCTGGATATTCACTCTGGACTTAACTTTCAAGAGAGTGCTCGTAATTCACCCCAAATCATTCCATGTTAGACCATTTACTATAGTTGCAAACTTATGCAAAACTGTCAGTCCATGAAGGAAGAGTTGGGACCTGGTGATTGAGTGTTTTGGCCTTGGAGTTGAGGAAGCAAGAAGGTTAGTTAACACTTTAAGGATTCTTGCTTATTGTCCCCATCATTCATCTGAAATGAGTCTCTGCCTACACTATATTATAGTATCAATTACAGATCTGTGCTTGGCATGTGTAATTAAAGCCTTTGGTTTTTTCTTCTTTTTTTTTTTTTTTTTTTTCCTCTGTTAAGACCTGTCTTTCGGATTTGTTAAATGTTTGTAGGGAAATGGATCATATTGTTTTCAAGTATGTGAGTATTCTTTCAGACTTCTGCTGCGATTTAGAAAAGCATTTGAGCTGTCCCATCGTTCAGCCAAACCTTTAAGCACATGCCTGAATGTCATTCATTTAAGAATGCATTAAAGTTAAGGATTTTTTTAAGGGCTTTAGTGAATTAATATTTTAATTTTTAAAGTAGAGGCTTGGCTTCTAGTAGGGGACTTCAGTTATTAATAGTAATAATAATAGTATAATGTTTTTTAAAACCCAAAGCGATTGTGGTTTGATTGGGCTAACTGCTTCTAAACAGAAGAAAAGAGTTTCTGTCCCACTCTGGGCATCTTTAATGGATAGGACAAATAAAAAGCAGGAGGAAGAATAGTATTATCTGTACTGTATTATTGGGAAACTGCCACTCAAAGAATTTTAGCAACCTGTACAAATGACAAAGGAAGCATACATAGCAATAGAAATGACCCCTTGCCTTCACAATCTTCAGCCCCCAGCCATCCATTCATTTTCCCTCACTGCTATGATGTCCTGAAAACCAGTATGTTCCTTTTTCTTTAATTAACAGTCAGCTAAAAGATACAAGTCCCTTTTAGAAAGAAGAGACTTGTCTTTGACATCCTTTGTCAGATTTCCTGTAATTGGAAAATCTGGAATGGCTCTGCTCATGGGAGCTAAATGTTAAAATCCAAATTCAGTCTTTAGCCTATTAAAAACCATCTCATTTTGTCTTCCCTCAAGCAGCATTGTCAAAATTTGCTCCCCAGGTGTCTGGATAGATGGAAGTTACAGCTGGTGTCTGTCCCACTCTTTACATTGATGTTTGTATTTGTCCATCTGACTGAATGCCACCTGCTGCAAGGGCAAGAGGGTGGGATCACCCATTTCTGAACAATGTCTTTCTGCCAACAGAAGGTTATTCAATTAGGCAATCATTCCTGATTAATGCTGGATGGGATGATGTCAGCCACCTGCACTCTCTCCCCCTCACTTTCCACTTCCTGGGGACAACAGCCTTTTCTGTCCCTGGAGAGGAGGGGAAGGTTTTCAATCTGTTCTCTTTTTGTGTTAGCTTTTAACTACAATTATTAGTGTCTGGCATTTGTTTCCCTTTCTGACTGAGGCTACATTCAGTACAAACACTTTGTAGAAATATAAATAAGCATTTGATAATATATTAATGTTTTCACACCCCTCCCCTGTTCTAGTGGGCTGAAAATTTCTCTTGCTTGCCTCAACATGGGATTAAGAAATTTCACATTCTTTAAAGCATTACACTAGGATCACTAAGGGAAGAGTCAGAATTCTTAAGTGCAATTGCACTATGAGACTCTACCTGCAATTTTGTATGCATTTATGTGTTGGGGGTTTTTTAAAGATTTGTGTGTATGGTTGAGTTGCTCCGTTTTAGATAAACAGGAGCAGTATTTATCACTGTGGTTACTCTAGCTTCACAAGCAGTTACTTTTTGTAGAAGAGTGTTCTCTCTGGTTTTTATTTAACTGGATGTGCGGCCTTATGACTTTTCAGGGTGTTCCCTGCACTTTACATGGTGGACCTCATTTTGTGGAAAAAAGAACAATAACAACAACAAAAAAAAAGACAAACAAAAGGGATGAGGAATATAATCTGTTTCTTATATACAAATAGACATGTTCCTTTGTACCCTTTCTTAAAACTTCACTAATTCATCAACAGTATGTCAAGCAGCGATCTATTCCAGAGTTTATTTTAATAAAAGTATAATGACAAATCTTATATCAGATTAGATAATAATTTTCTGAAATATATAATATTTATGGCATCTTGATATCTTTACATGAATCTGGAAAATTGTCCTCTGAGCATGGTTATCAGAGCAAAATTGAGTTTCATTCAACCCTCATATGTCCCTGAGACCCTATTGAACCCAAGTACCATACTGTTGAATTTGAAGTAATTCCATTTGAGTTTAAGTGAACTGAAGACAAGATTGAGTCTGTCAGATCTTATTTTAGGTGAAGGGCATAACTGAAATTATTTTTCTACTCTGATAGTGTTTAACTTTTTATTTATTTATTTTCCTCTTGATGTAGTCTCCTAGTCTCTTGAATATTTCATTTACGTAGACCCTGTTGTGACTGGAAAAGTGTTGAGTCATTCTGTTAAGTACTCTTTATTAATGTTTCACTAATTTTAAAAACTAGTTTTTCCAGTAGAATCACACATTTTTCCAACCTGCATTAGAGCAGAGTTCACTGCTTTCACATATACTTGCTGCCTTTGCTGTCTTCAAAGTATTTCATGATCTCACCCCAAATGAATGTATAAACAGAATCAGTCTGTTTAAACAGAATCATAGAATGGTTCAGGTTGGAAGCGACCTTGAAGATCATCTAGTTCCAACCCCCTGCCATGGGCAGGGACACCTCCTACTAGACACGGCTGCTCAAAGCCCCATCCAGCCTGGCCTTGAACACTTCCAGGGATGGGGCATCCACAACTTCCCTGAGCAACCTGTTCCAGTGCCTCACCACCCTCACAGTCAAGAATTTCTTCCTAATATCTAATCTAAATCTCTCCTCTTTCAGTTTAAAACTGTTACCCTTCATCCTATCACTATGCTCCCTGGTAAAGAGTCCCTCCCCGTCTTTCCTGTAGGCCTTTAAATACTTGGAAGGATGCTATGAGACCTCCCCATAGCCTTCCTTCTTCAGGCTGAACAACCCCAACTCTCTCTGCCTGTCTTCATAGGAGAGGTGCTCCAGCACATGATCATTTCTCTGGCCCTCCTCTGGACTCACTCCGACAGGTCCATGTCCTTCTTATGTTGGGGGCTCCAGAGCTGGACACAGCACTTCAGGTGGGTTCTCATGAGAGCTGGGTAAAGAGGCAGAATCATCCCCCTCGCCCTGATGGCTACTGTTCTTTTGATGCAGCCCAGGATATAGTTGGCTTTCTAGCCTGCAAGCACACATTGCCAGCTCATGTTGAGGTTCTCATCCAACAACAGCCCCAAATCCTTCTCCTCAGGGCTGCTCTCAAGCCATTCTCTGCCCAGCCTGTATTTGTGCTTGGGATTGCCCCGACCCTTGTGCAGGACCTTGCACTTGGCCTTGTTGAACTTCATGAGGTTTACATGGGCCTACATCTCAAGCCTGTCCAGGTCCCTCTGGATGGCATCCCTTCCTCAGGCATGTTGACTGCACCATGCAGCTTGTGTCACCTGCAAACTTGCTGAAGGTGCACTCAGTCCCCCTGTCCATGTCTCCAGCAAAGATGTTAAACAGCATGGATCCTAGTACTGACTCCCACTGTAATGTCACCTCTCCCTACTCTCCCTTTCATTGTGACCTGTAAGCTCTTGGTTGTCTCATCATCCATCCTCCAGGTGGAGCTCCATGCACTCCAGCTGGTCATTGAGATACAGGGAGACACCCCTTCCTCATCTCTCCTTCCTAAAGAGCCTGTGTCATTCCATTCCACCACTCTAGTCGTCAGAGTCATCTCATCACATCTCCGTGACGCCAATAAGATCATGGCTTTGCAGGTGTGCACACATCTCTGACTCCTGTTTTTTTTCCCATGCTACATGTGTTTGCATAGTGGCATTTAGCTTGTGTCCCCCGTTGAAGCTGATTTACTGTCCGGAGTGGCTGGAATTACTTTGTGCTGCACTTCAGGTTCTCTCCTGCTGGCCTGTGATCCTTCTTCAGGCTCTGGGCATCTATTGCTGTCACTGGCACCAATCTGGTAGAAGTGGGATGGATTGATGTTCCCCTCCCCCAGCAACTTAAGTTTAAAGCCCTCTTCATGAGCTTGGCAAGACTCTGACTGAAGATGCTCTTCCCCTTCTCTGACAGATGGACCCCATCAGCTCCCAACAGACTTGGTTTCTCAAAGTGAGTCCCATGGTCTATGTAGCCGAACCCCTGTCTGTGGCATCAGTCCTCTAACCATTTTTTGACTCGACAGATTTAACTGGTCTTTCCCTTTGAGTGAGAGGAAATAAATCTCCAAACCAAATAAAACTCTTAACCAGAGGACATCGCAAGTACTTTGTCTCAAAAATTATGACTGTAAAAAGAGACTAGGGGGAAAGAGAATTGCAGAATCATATAAACAGTGAAGATGAAGGAGAAACTTAACTCCAGGTGGATAGTTGGAAGGTAGCTTGGAGATGAAAATAACTATATTGAGTTGAAACAGGGATGAAAAAAATACTGTAGTAAAATACAGCAGTTGAATCACTGCAGAATTAGCCACTATAACACTCATCTTGCTTTCAAGGCAGAGTAGAACTTGCAGAAGGTGTTTCCAGACCACATTATTTAGTAAACATGTTACATTTTCAGCTGGACCATTGCACTTTGTGTCTGATAACACCATAATGACATCTCTGAGGTAACATGGAGGTGATTTTTACTTCTTAAATGGTATTGTAGGAGAAGAAGGTTGCACTGTCTGAAGGAGCTTAAGATGCCATTTAATTCTCAGACTGATGCACAAATTTCTCCAAAGGCATGTAGTTAGTGGCAAGCCATCCAATACAAATATCCATTAGAGGGAAAGTTGACCTCTTGAAAAACTTGACAAATCTTCCTTCAATACTAGAAATTAATACGAGTCAACTCTGTTTTCAAGATAAAAATTTTCTCATTTGAAATAAAGATAAGAAACTGAGTTAGCCTTGTTGTCAGTGGCAATTGCAGAATTAGGTCAAGGATAATATTGAAGCCATTGCAGTAGTACAAGGGCTCATCTTCCCAGCACTTATGGAATATTAATATGTACCAGTTTAGGAAATTAGGAAATTATATTTGGAACAAGCATTTATTTGACATTTACATTTGTACAACTTAATGTTGTGTGTTGACAGACGTAAACTAGACTGATTATAAATATCTGCTTTTGGTTTTTTAAATGTGTTCAAGATAGGAGTCCTCATGGAGATCCTCATGTGCACACGGAGTCTGCAACTACAGACTGAAGGATGAGCCCATTTATCGTTTCCTGAGCATGCAAAGCCCAGTAAGCCCAGAGATTTTCAGACAGGTAGCATACTGACACTCAAGGGCAGACTGGCCACAGCTGGCCACAGTTGTGTGATTGGAAAAAAGGTGGTGGAGCATTCTGTGCTTAAGCTTCCTTTGGAAAATCGCACCTTCACAGCAGGACAGACATAAAATATGGGTCACGTCTGTAATTCATATAAGCCAGTGTGCATCAGTGGAGATGTTCTATAATGGAATTAGCCTTCAAAGGGAGATGTCAGTGGTAGGGATCATAAAGCCCTCTATTATACAAGTGAATATATAAATATGTGTGTATATATCTAAAATCAGTAATATGAAATTTAGGCTTAAAGTTAAGTTTATTCCTAATAAAAAGCCATAGAAATCTTGATGCTGCCACAGATAAGTATATGGCCAACAGTGTTTAGCTTTAAACAAGTAAACCTCTGTTTTGATTTACACTTACAGCACTCAAAATGGCAGAATCAATTTGTCTGAAAATTGGTAAAACAAATTTGTTGTGGGCTATGACCTTGTATGCTGAGCTTCATCCCAGAAGTGTTTTTTGTTTTATGTTTAAATTATAAATCTTGGAAAAGCAGTTTTTATTGCAGAAGTATTGACATACCTTTAACTGTAATGGTGTGGCTATAATTTTGTTAAACAGCAGGTATATGTATTGCTAGCTGTTAAGTAATATTTCGTAAAAAGTAGATGTTAAACAGAAAAGCCAAAGAAAAAACTGCAGGGGCAAAAACCAGTAAAGTAATTGATGTGAAGAATTAATAAAAGGGCAAAAAACTACTATAGGAATGACCCAGGATGAAAGTTATTTGGACAGCTGAAATTTTTAAATTTATATGTGGAGATAAGCATACACGGAGGTTCATGGGGTAGATGTTGCATTTTCTGTGTATTTCAAGACTCAGTTTTGTTGAGAGAACATAACGGCACTCTAATTTTGTAATAAATAAGACTATAGGAGGCAATAAAAGCAATTATTGTAGCTAACTGCCACATGACTTAAATAAGAATTTGAGTGCAAATTTACTAGGTGCTACACTGTACCTGTGCTTGCAAAAAAAACCTGTTCTGCCTTTTTTGGAGGAAATATGGGAAGTGCTGGTTATCCTTTGTAGCGTAAAGACACAAAGATGTCTGATCCTGAATTATTTGCTTAGGGCGAATACTTATTTTCACCGGTGGTGCACTCTCTTAAGATTCACATACATTTTTGGATGTTTAGATTTAAACACACTGAGAGTGGCTGAGGTTTTTGTTGCATTCATGTTTTCATTCATTAACTTTCTTTTTTTAAAAAAATTAATTTAAAAATAATTTAGGCTAAAGTTCCTACCAATTGCACATTAATTACTTAATAAAGATGTACCTTTGTGATAATAAAATAAATTCTCCACAAACATTCATAAAAGCTGATGTCAGTAAGATCTCATGTCAACAGAAAAAGAACCCAGTTAAAGCATATCTCGTTTCAGTGGGCCTTCATTTTAATTGAAATATAAAAGGATGAGACTTTTTAAAAACCTAGGAAAGAAATAAGTATCTGCATTGAGAGTGTTCTCTTTATTAATGTCATATCTGTAAGTTGGTAAGCATTCCAAGTTCATTATTTATTGAGTAATACTTGTTACCTGAAAAAAGAAGGACACTTTAAAGGCAAATTTTCTATCTAAGACAAAAATGGAAATCTAAGACCAAACAAATAAAAATATTTGTGATTTTTCACAGAATCACAGAATGGTAGGGGTTGGAAGGGGCCTTCAGAGATCATCTATTCCATCCTCTCCTGCCAAAGCAGGTTGACCTAGAGCAGGTTGCACAGGAATACATCTAGATGAGTTTTGAATGTCTCCGGAGACAGAGACTCCACCTTTTTCACCTCCACAAAAGTACTAGAAGATTATGAAGGATAAGGTACAAGCAGCAGATGTGGCTGTGGTGACAGCTTTCAGGATTATCCATGCTCTTATTTAATGTGTAATCACAAGCTTGTGTCGAGGACAGGCTCCAAAATTTTTTCAGAAATGCATTAATTAATATGAAAATTTGGTAAAACTGCTTTGTGTTTCATCTGGGTCCAGTTGTTTTTCTAAACCATCTTTACTCAAAGTGGATTAGCTTTTATATTTGAAATTAGTGGTCTGTATCTCTCTACATTTATATATACATATATATACACACATAATATAGGGACTCCTGAGGGAATATGTAAACAAGCATCATACTGGATGAACTGTTCTGTGAATATCCACTACTAACATTTACAAGATGCCCTCTTAATTGCTGGTTTTCTGCTCTTTCCTTCTACCTGTATTTTCTTGATCGTAGTCGGAGTGAAATTGGAGGGTTTGCCATGGGGAGAATCTCTCTGTGTTTATGTTTTTTCACATGCTTCAGCAAATTCTGGCCTATTTATCCTTTAGACCATATCAAATTCTATTCCAACATCTTACCCTCCCTATTGTGGTCTCTCATAGCAACTCAGCAAAACTGTTTTTGTAGCCTCCCTGACACCTTTTTATCAGCATGCCTTCTTTCTCTTTAATCATTTCCTTTATTATTTTTTTTTTCTGTGTCCATGGTCTTCTGGCCTTGCTGTTGACCTTTTACAGCAGTACACAAGGGCAATTCTTGAGCTTTTCCTGTCCTTAGTGACCACTAAATCTTAAAAAAAGAACCGTTCTTACTTCCTAACACCCTGTGTTGATAACACAGCAAGCTAACAAATCTTTTAAATGGCAACTTTAAGGTTCCATTGGTCTGGGAAGTGAGCATCCTACAACATTTAAGTACAATCTTATAGTATCATCAGCTCCACTGAATTCTCTGCTCGAGGCAGTTTGATACGTTCTGTCAGCTCAGCAGCATGTTGTTTGACTTGCTCTTCAGTGCAAATCTAATGGGGATTAATGGCAGCAAACTCAAGAGCACCCAGGGGCTTGTTCACCCTACTTTGACTCCAAGCAGCTCCCTAGAATGCTGAGAAAAGAGCTCCAGCTTAGGTTTGCCATAACGTCAGTCAGTTCATTAAGAAGTGCCTACTTTAGGGCAGCCAATATTACAGGACAAAAAAGGACCTGCTAAGGGTGAAGACACTTCTTATGTTATGTCTTTCTAGCATCTAGTGCACACTTGAAAATTCTGTCAAAATTTTGTCCCTGTGATGCCCCAGTGCAATCCTTCACTCTCTTTAGCGAACTGTCCCTCTTCTCTGCAGGTCCATAACTAGCATGTGTGTAATTGGTTAGAAAACTTTAAAGTTTCATTTCTTATAATTTTCACAGGAATATAAAGTCAGGAAATAGGTTTTACTGAAAAAATTCTTTGAGGGGATGTTTCATTGGTGAAAATTAAATTAAAATAATTTTGTTTCCATTTGTGTCAAAAGAGAAGCTTATTCTTCCAATCCAGAATACATCAAGGTCCCTTATTTGACTTCCATAGGAACTCCTATTAGGAGTGTAATTCCAGACTCCTTATTTTTAGCTCAATGTCCCAAGTGGATAACAAGCACTACATCCCAGAACTCAGTGTTCTTCTCCTCCTCCCCCCTCCCCCTGTATAGACTATACATCTTTAATTTAGAAAGCTGCCATTCAGTGTTAACTCCCAGGTTCAGTTGTTCCTACTTGTGTAGCTGCTCTGTACTAATTGTGTTGGTGCAGAAGAATGTCCCCAAAGTAAGTGAAATCACACATGACATAGTATGACAAAGACCCCCTTGTGTATCCAAGACTGATATCTGAATACAGGAAGGTTCTAACCTTCTCTAAAAATCAATTCTTATCTCATAGAAACACTGGACTGTTAAAATAAGATTGGATTGCAACACTTCTTTCATTGCAAAGCAATACTCCTAATTATAAACATTTATTACTGTGCTACTTCTCAGTTAGAATATTTTAGTTAATGCATGTTCTTTGCCACTCTGATGCTTCAGAAATCATTCCCAAAAGTTCACCACGGATCATAATATGTTAAGCCTGTAGAAATGGAGGTTTTTTCAATGTAGAGGACAAGTCTGAGCTTTTTATCTAGTTTAATTCTTGCTCAAGTGGGTTTTATTTTATGAAGCTGTTTATTGTATTTATTATTCCTTTACCTATGATAAACTATTTTAAGTGTCTACTCTGGAAATCATGAAGAAGGAGATGGATAGACACACATTAATTCAGAGTTTTTTAGACGTGTTGTATTAAAATACTACTACTATGTTTATCCATCACATTCAATTATTAAATCTGAAGTATTGCCAAATCTTAAGACAGTATCAAACACTGTAACTGTTTCTGAAACATGAGTTCCTGATTTTATGCACTGAAACATCTAACATATCAGTTTATAAATATTCATTCATCAGTTAAACAGTTGGTCTCTCTCTCTCTCCCTCTTTTTTTTTTTTCCCTATTTTATTTTTTTCAATATACATTTGTGAGTTCTGCATGCTTTTTCTTCTTGGAAAATGGGCTTTTCATCAAAGCAAAATCCTTTTCATGCCAACATACCTAGTTTGAGAATTTTTCTGAAATCCAGATTGTATTGTTTTGATGAAAGCTTCACTCCCCTACTACGTGGGAGATGCAAGATCAGATTCTCTTTTCAATTGTTATTAAACATAATGATGCAAGATCAGATTCTCTTTTCAACTGTTATTAAATATAATGATTTTATTTTAAAAGTATCCATTTTTATAATGATTCATCAAATTTTAAATTACTCAAAAACAGCTCGCTACATGAATAGAATGATCTGAACAGCTTCAGTGAGGGCAACTGAGAGATATTAACCCCAAAATATTTCAGACTGGATGTAAGGGAGCTCTCACTTAGGATCTGAAAGACAGATAGATTAAGGGACCTGAACCTGACATTTGCCACTTACTAGGTGAGTCTTCTCACCTTCTCTGTGGTGAAAATCCCTCTGACTCTGTTTCATTCTGTTCTCTTCCTCTGCCTTTTTCTTTCTTTTTCCAGACAGTCATATAAAAGGCTTTTGGTTTCATTTCAGCAAATATTTCCTATTACTGATACCTCAGGAATAGCTGTCTTACAAAGAAAGATTTCAGCACTTCAAAATGAAGCACCATCTTTAAATGTAATTTAAAACATTAGTGTTATCAGATATTACATAGATTTTACAGAATGCATTTGGAAATTATGTACGTCTTTTATTTAACATCTGTTCAATCCCTGAAGTTATATGTTAATACACAAATTGAATTCTGGTAAAACCTCATCTTGCAAGGAAAGCTACCTCTGACTCAAAAAAGGACAAAGTCTAAAATTTACCTTGCCATGAGAAAGGAAATTGAATGATTGTTTAAACTACGTTTTAGTTCTTCAGTCAATGGGTAGCAACCCATTGCAGATCATATTTATATAAGAGATGAGGATCACCTACATTTTGTTTCTCTACTGTATGACACAGCTTGGCTAGGGCATTGTCTGATGAATTAAGGCACCATCTTGTTTCTTCACGGAAACTTATGTTTAGAGATATTCTGGAGAAAACTTAAAGTGTGTGAAGGATACGAATCTACTTTCGAATCTCAGTCCAAGTGATCTGAGAGAAGACTCTGGATAGTGCAAACTGTTCTGAGTGCTTTTACATCTCGCTATTGTCTCACTTCTTTGCCAAG
This sequence comes from Rhinoptilus africanus, assembly GCA_013400135.1. Taxonomy (NCBI): domain Eukaryota; kingdom Metazoa; phylum Chordata; class Aves; order Charadriiformes; family Glareolidae; genus Rhinoptilus; species Rhinoptilus africanus. The sequence continues at coordinate 160,955 of VXBO01011835.1, read as the reverse complement.
TTCCATTTTACTGAATTGCTTGCCATGATTTACTGCTTTTGTTTAAGCTTAAGAAAGCAAGGAGATGGCTCTGCTTGCAAACAGTGGAAAAGAGGTGCAAGAATAACATTGTCTACAGTGTCTGCTTAGACTCTCTGATCAGTGTTCCTAGTTTGGGATAGCTCTTCAGTTGCCAAGGGAGGTTGAGTCTTGAAGGACTTTTCAGAGTAAAGGTTGATCTATAGGCAGGGACAGGAAGCAGTTCAGCCCTTTTATTGATTCTTGAAACTTTTTAGGAGCAGCCTAAGAAAGCTTATGATAATTTGGTGCTATCTGTATCTGAACCTGATAACTATCTAACCTAATCTCTCACTGGTAAATGAGTTTTGCTTGAACTAATGTCGTGTGGATGCCTGTGCTGAATGTCTTGAGAATAATCTCCATGTGAAAATCACATGGAAGGGACAGTAGGATTCTGTGGAAACCAGGAGGGTCTGAAGTTCTCCCAGGAATACAGTTTGTTTGTCTGTGTGAATGCATTGATTATTCTTCACTTTTTGACTGCTGCTCAGAAATTTTGACCTTATTAGGGTATGATTCTCAGAGGATGGAGAAAGGAAAAGTCACACCTACATGTGAAGAGTAGTATGAAATTAGCACCGATAAAGATTCCAGTAGTTAATTTAATAGAAAATAATTAAAATTAAAGCTGTTTGAAACAAGGACATGAATCAAATATGATACTGTGTTTGAACAAAAACATAAAAGTATCAGAAAAAGATAAAAGAAGCTGATTTAACTACATCATTCAAAGCCTATTTCTTACCAGATTTTTTCTAAGAAAGCCTGTTTTAGCATAAGTTTTATGTTTCAGTTTAATGTGAAGCTTCTTCTGTCAGTTGCCAGAGTAGATGATAGGATGTTTACATATTATTACAAAAGAATTCATGGCTCATAAGTACTTTAAATTTGATATTTCTGGTTGAAGGAGCCTGACTGGCTACAGAATGAATTACATTTTATATCCATCTGGTTGGTGTATGGAGCTGGAATGAAACAGGAAGAATTAAAAAATGAACAATTAAACTAGGCTTTTTAAATATAGTAGTAAAGAGATAAATCTTGTTTGAAGTGTACAAATAATGTAATTTATCTTGCAAGACTGACATGTGAATAATTGCAGCTACCCATTTCCCTAGTGAAATGAATTCCACTTACATATCACGCTGTTGTGCTCTGCAACTCAGTTTTTTTCCACCCTTTCACCATCCAACGTTAACCAGCACACATCAAAGTGCAGAAAAAATTTCCCTTCAAGAAAGTCATCCACACGAACAGCCTGATTTGAAAGGCTTAGAGGACGATTAGTTCCTCAAGCTATATTCCTATCGAAAAAGGTACAGAGAAGAATATAAGTAAGAATATATAGTAAGCAGCATGAGCGAAATTTAAAATAGTGAATTTGATTTAATCTTGACACACAGATTAGGCATTCTGTAAAAAAATACAAGTATATAAGTTTATATACATGAATTTACACTTTGAATTGATGTCATTAAAAAATAGCATTTTTCCATTTAAGCCAGAAGCCACATGCAAACCTTTCAAAGATGAATTTTCTTCTTAGTAATATATCTTTATTGATTAACCAAAAGCAAAAAGGCAAAAAAAAAAGACCTTTGAAAGTTTCTTTGAACCCTAAGGAGCAGTTACGGTCAAAAAATTGATTGACTGTAAAAGGGTTGCTTTTATGATAGTTTTGAATAGATTCTATTTACCTTGTTAGCTAAACCAGGTTTGTATGATTTGCAGATATTTCTATTGCACTCAGCACAATGGATGCTTCTGTTTTTCTTTTGATTTTGTCCTTATCTGAGATTATTTCATGAAGTCAGATGGAGAGTGATCAGGTAAATAATAAAACCAGCAGATATTAAACTGTACTACCAAACAACCACTTAACCAGGATCAGCAGCATCTGATATAGTCAATCTGAGCATGTTTTAATATGCTGTATTCTATACCTGCCAGTAGCCGAGGCCGCGTAAAGCTCTACAGTGGATTGCAGTAATCAAAAGCTTTTTATTTTATTTACCTTTCTAACTAACTTTTCAGGGTTAGTTTCTAACTCATTTTTCAGAGATTATTTCCATTTATAGTCTGTTTCTTATCACACTGTTACTCAACCTACAGTTCTTAACAGTACTATTTTCTGTAACAACTAAACTAAAATAATGGCATTGCATGTCCTAGTATTCATTGACTCACGAACAGGGATAACTGTATTTCTGATTTGAAGTGAGTTTATTTTTTTTTTTTAAAGAAAGCTATATATTAACTTTGGCATTTGAACATGCCTTTTTGCCCAAGTCCAGAATGAAAGATATGGTCAGTTATTCTAAAATAGAAAAAATTCAATGAAAAAAAAGAAAAGGAGGTGGTTTTTTTATGTACATTTTGAATTAAATTAACTTATACCTTAAAAAACAAAACTACCCATACACATTATCAGTTTGGTTTTTAAATGTAGGGTCAGTTCAGCAAAACCTTGAAATCTTCTATTGACTTTTTTCCTTCCAATTTTCTACTGATAGTTTTTTTCTTTAAAGTGCTTTGATAAGCTTTAAGATCCTTTTGAAAAAAAAAGATTTCAGTACAAAAGCAGTTTTTCAGCTTAGTTTGTTTCATTAATCTGTTAAAGGGTTTTTGTGTGAAATGATAGTTCTGTGATATGTCTGAGGTAGTTCTGACTTTATTAACTGAGGGAATTTGGACTGCTCTTGTATAGCATATTAAAATATTCATAATTCATTAATCAAACCTGAGCTATCTAACAACAACAAAATTCCAGGATGTGAATTCAAATAGATTGTCCTGTTGCTAAACTAAAACTGGATTCTGATGTCCTTGTTCAACTTCTGTAATAGCTTATTTCTTGATCTTCTTGATAAATAGCGTTCCTTGAAGTGACTAAGAGAGTTAGAAATTCAGAGAAAAAAACCTGCTAATTGTAATATTTCATTCAACTTTAAAGTTCCTTCTCAGATAATTAAAGTATTTTTTTAATCTATGAAAAGAATAACAGAATTATTTATTGTTGTTTGTGTATTGTCAAAATAAATGGAGACTGAGGAAATAGATATATTCTTTGAAATTTCATACGTGCTGCTAGTTCTCAGAAAAAGAACTTGTAAAAGAGCTTTTAAAAAATTTAGAGCCCTTTTAAAAAGTTCATTGTTACAGAAATTAGCATGGATCAGAAGAAGCAAGTGATTAAAAACTGAGATGGATTTAGGCAACAGCCTACAACTTTTCTGAGAGTTGAGGGGAAATCATTTAATCTCAGAAAAAAAAAAATTACTAGGGCCAGAGCAAGATTCCATGTCATGCACAGATATCTATTTATTAAATTATCTTTAGCTTCTTATGTAGGACCCTCTTCCTATTTCAACTCTTTGGTATTCCTCCTTGAAGAGGGTAAAAAGATATAAAATACACATGAAAGATAGAAGCTTAAGGTTCCTCTTTCTCCATGTTGACCTAGGGGTTAATCAGTCTTTTGCTGGGTCTTTGCTCTTTATGTACACTGACCATCAGGCAAACTTTATGAGAAAGCATCCCTGTATTTTATGCAATAATAAGTTTCTAGACATAACATACTATGTTTCCATAGTGCTGAGAAGGAAATTTAATCTTTAGACTTCTGTTGGTCAATCAGAGAAAAAAAAATAAATAAAACCCTCTCCCCATCTTCTCCAAAAAAACCTGGGTGGGAAAGTTAGAAAAATGACTGTAGGGTATCAGCCACCTTTCACGTGACGCGACTGTCTCTCCACAGGATTAAGGGGGCCCAAGACTGAGGAGGAAGAAACTCCCTTCATGAACACAACATGCTGAAGGGCTGAAGCCTGGCAATTTGCTGTATGTCCCCCTGCCATCCCCACCTGCCCTTCTGCGTGCGCACACAGTGGTCCTCTGCAGGAAGACAGACACAGCCCATGTTCAGGCCCCCAGGAGCCCTGGAAGGGTAGAGAGTAGGAGCGGTAGGAAGGGTGGTTTTTTTACAATTTCAGCTGCATGGTTCTTGAAGTTTATTTTTGTATTTGAGATGTGGCCTGTAAAAACTGTGAGCATGTCAGCCACACCAGCAGCACTTCTTTAGGACCACAGGCATGACATGACAGGCTTTTGAAGGTAAACAGTGGTGGAAAAGATGGGCAAACGCCTCAGTGATTCCAGGAACGGTGACATGGTGAGCTGCTCTCTGCGAATATGTCTCTGTAGGTGGCCAGGGGTAATAGCAAAAGACAAGGAAGGCAGAGCTTGTGTCAAGTCTGCCAGCTGATTGTGTGATTTTATTGTAGTTTAGTTTAGTTTAGTTTATTAGCGGTTTGGGTGATGGAGGCTCACCAAAAACATGGGAAAAGGGAAGAGAGATTTTTGCCTTGGTTTTGCTGTCAGGCTGCAACTCCAGCTGGGCAAACTTTGGTATGGAGAAGAGGCAGGAGAGGTGCTGGTGGTTCACATTGTTAGCCCAAAACCTGAGAGGGAGAAAAAAAATAAATAATCAGCCCCTGAAGCAGTCTGAGAAGAGGTGGGATCCAGGTTAAACACTCAGGGTTGCTGCAGTCTCTAGTCATAATCTGAGAAGAGGAGGTCTTGTTTTCTCTTCTTTTTTGTGACCTAGTTGAGTCCAGGTGTTTGGTCTTTTTGGCAGTTTTTTTCTGTGAATTGAGGGTAGAAGACCAAGCACACCTATAGGGAAGACAAGAACGAGGAGAAAAGCAAATTCCTCCACTTCCCTGCCCCACCCTAGATACCTGCTCTGCTGCTCTCAGAGCTGAGCTGAGTAAAGGGGTTATACTTGGGAACCAAAGCTTTGGGGCTGGGCTTCTGGCACAAGGAGTTCCTGCAGTGTAACCATCCAGAGCTTCCTCTCGGAAAAATGACATCCAAAAGTGACATAGCACAGTAAAAAGGAAGAAAAAATATGCAAGGAGGAAAAAAGCTTTAAAACCCAGGATCATTGAGTTAAGTGCTCTGTGTACTTAAGTAGTGTTCAGTGAAGTAAGGTAGACTAAATGCATAAGCCAGAATGTAAACCTGTAAGGGATGATTGTAATTGATGCATTCAATAGACATTTATTTTGAATGGAAAGAAAAAAAAGAGAGAGGTGAAAGTTACGTACAAGTGTTTGATTTTTTTTCAGCTAAAATATCAAGTTTTATGTGTTTGCTCTAAAAAAGAGATGAAACCCAGTGGTAAGAAACAAAACTATTGGATCACTGAACAGTTCCTTAAGCACACCAAGTAAAATATTCTTACCTAGTAGTAAAGTCATTCATAAAAGCTACTGCAAAATGAATTGAGAAAGCAACAATACTGCTAAATAGCTGGAATATCATCAGAAACTCCTCCAGAAGGAGATGCTTTGGTTGGGTTGAAAAAGATAGCTATTCATAGCAGTCTTGGCTGCAGGATTTTTGTGGGTTTTTTTCCATAGGTAGAACAGAAGGACAAACAATCTATTTCAGTCCTGTGGGTATCGTTATCTGTGTAATGCATAGCTTTGCTCTGTTTGGATTTTGGTTTGGTTTGGTTTTTTTATTACTGTATCTCAATGCAGGAAAAACAAAAGCTAGGATGCTTTTCTCATGAGGTCATTTGCCATGGCTGAAGTTAAAAACAAAAGAAAAATATCCACCTAGATAAAGAGAGAACATGGACACAGTTTAAAGTGGGGGGTTTTTTCTGTATTAATTTGGATTGGAAGTGTTATTGTAGTGAGACTAATATCTCTTTGTTAGGCTCCCTCTATATAGTGTGGGTTTTTTCCCATAATACTACTTTGAATATAACAACCCAGAGATGGATGCCTTGAGCTCCATTTCTCTCTCTGTAGAGACGCTTTTACCTAGGTTATGGTCAGGGTGTTAGTGCTGGACAGCACAAAGCAGTCTGAAAGCAAACTAGGTCGTTCTTTCTCTTTTTTTTTTTTTTTTTTTAATTCAGCTGAAAATCTGGTCCATGTCTAAGTTATATGCCAAAACTCATTGGGTCACTTTGTGGCCTACTTAGATCTCAGAACTGAAGGAGTCCAATCCATTTACCTCCTTCCTGGATGGTATTTTCTGGACATTCCAGGTTGAAGTGCTCCATATGTTTGGACTAGCAGAAAATGCCACCCCTCCGCCATTGCTCCTTCACAATTAATTGCGCAGAGGAGAATGCAATGACACTTTTTCTAAGATGCTGGATTGGATTGTGGAACCCAGCAAAAAAAAAAAAAATCCTTTTGTTCTCATTTGAACATGCACCTCTGAGTCTGAGGAGATTTTAATGGTAGGAGGAAAATTCCTTTAACTACAAATACATGCTCAATCCAGAGCATTATCTACAAAACTCAGAGAAGATGTGTAAGCTGTTCTATCTTACTCTCCCTTACATTCAGTTTTTCACAACTGTTTGCCTACCTGAAGTTAACTGTCAAGGTGTCAGAGTTGATGTAAATAACAAACTAAGAAGGTAGAATAAAATTTAAAAAAAAACCCCAAACATTAAATATCATATTTTATGATAATAATTCTTTGTATCTTTCAGTTAATTGTTTTTCATGTGACCTCTGAGAGGAATGCACAAGAGTGAAGATGTGCAGACACAGGTTAAATCTAAAGCACATACAGGCTTGAATGGATTTACTAGAGAGCTAATGTAGCTTTACTTGGCCTGCTTGCACTGTGAGGGTTGGCACACATACTGTATTATGAATGTGGTCATTGTTTGGCTTCAGAGTGTTCTCTTAGCTGAGGCTCTGTTAATAGTATTGTTAATATTACAGGCTATAAGATGGAGGAAAGCAAAGTGCAGCTTACGTGAACTTTACATCTTTTTGGATTTCTACAAATCTCTGAATTTTGCTGCTTTTTATCATGGGTTGGTCCACCTCTTCAATCACTGTCCTGCATTGAATGTAGTTGTATTCTCATTTTATTCAGATACACAATATAACATATTGAATTCCATAAAATTTGTGTATAATAAGTTCACTTTTTTTAGATATCCACACTACATATTCCACAACTAGACTTTCAGTCATCTTCCATGAGTAAGCTCTCCCATGGGCAGGTAGAGGTTTTTTCAAAAAGATAAAAAGAGGTAATACGAGTCAGTGAGAATGCTGCAAGACCAGGGAGGGAAACTGATACTTGCACAGGGTGTATGGACTCATTTCTTCTGTTATCAGATGTGAGTCCCAAAAAACCCGCACTGATGAATGCATTATCTGCTTGCCAAGAATTTTCCTTGAATATTTCAGTTCGTTATTTGAACTCGGACTGTTTGGTTATCTACCTTCTTTAAACTTGTGGAGATTTTGAAGTAGTTTTCATTCGATTTTTGTTCACAGTAAATATCCAAGACTATATCCTTTTTAGGGCTGCACAACTTTAACTTAGTATTTAAAGCTGATATTGCCCAAGGGCTGGTATCCTTACTGCTCAGTCTTCAGACCTGCGCATTTTCTTCTCATCAGTGCTTGAGTACAGTGACCATGTACTTCATGCTCTAGACTTTCCAAATACTTTTAGGATAAAAGCCTGTATAAGCAGAAGGAGATACTATATTTATTTAGGGTTTTGCCTTTATCCTCTGCTTTTCCATAACTCTGTTAGCCTAATATGTCATTCTATTGAATCCTTTTAAGATGCTCAAAGATAATCCTACATCTTGTATTTTGTCAAATCCCGATTGATCACAGTGATAATACTTTCATCTCTCCATACCAACATCCTTGTAATGCTTTCCTTATACTGCTGTAGGTTTGTTTCAAAGGCATGTTGGGTAAGATTTTGAATGGTTACTTTGAAACTTATATGAATTTACAATAAGAGTAAAAATAAGACTGTACTTCGTTGAGGAGGCTAACATGATACCATAATTTTAATAATATGAATAGTCAGACTGACTGGCATCTGGGGTAAAATTAAATTATCCACTTTCTTTTATTGGATAAGTTTTGTCTTCCATGTGACACTCGGACTTGTAGTTGCATCTCAGAGGGGAATGCTTTATATACATGGACATTTTTAAGGCTTCACTGTTTATGCGTTTGAGGTTTTTTTTACTTTATCTAATTTTAGATGCTTTTAGGAGCACTAAATTCCAGAACACAATTCTGCCCTTTGAGGGAAATTTTGATCACTATAAGAACCCTGGTGGTTTGCCTAAAATCATTACTTAATACTGGTTTATGATGCTTTTAGGTCTACTTTTATTTGAAAGATTACTTTCATGGTATTAGTTTATCAGGGGTTTTGGAGGCAAATATTTGATTTTGATTGACAAATATTTCATTCGGAAATGCTTTTTGGCTGATTGCAACCAGGACAAGGGAAGACGTAAGCATGTAATTCAGTCTTTCCCTGAATCATAGGTATGTAAGTCCCTGAAATAGAACAGAAATGTCTTTCTTCTATCTGGAGTAGTGAATGTACAAATTGTGAGTAAAATTCAGTGTTCACATTTTTTTCAAGACAGTGTTTTGCCAAGAGCACAAGCATAAGAAATATCTATGAAAAGAAATCTACACTGTATGCTCCTTGTTTAGTTTCTAAATTTTATTTTTACCTTTCCTTTCAGAAAGGGCTTGAGCAATCCTTAGCAGGTAGCATGCAGAATTACCAGAGTCCTCATGACTACACATCAGCTCTAGACTCTCCTTGTCTTTCTTCAAGGCACTCACAGTACAAATGAGCTTTAAAAACTTCTGGAACAGGTGTTGGTTAGGAATATTTCACTGAATAGGATATGCACGTGTATAGACTGGAAACATTTCATTTAACCTTTTTTCAGATCTACTCCATTTAATATATGTTAATTCAAGAAATATATACCTAAGTGGCTTTATATCTATATAAAGTTTTTTGCAGTTGTATTTTTTTTTTATGTTGTGTGTAATAGTTAATTCTGCAGAGCTGTGCAGTTGAAAATGGTGTTGCAGGAAAATTTGTGACATTGGCCATTGTGATTTAGCTAGCATAAAGTAGAATAAAGCTGTAATCATGTAACTGAGGGCAACATATATTTTAAGGTTACATTTTATATAATCTTCCTATTATTTCTTTTACATTGGAAATGCTGGGGGTTTTTATGGGTCTTGATAAATATTTTAAACTAGTTTATCGGTTGGAAGGTGAATATCATCAAAGAAAAGGATTTCAGGAAGCTTAGTGGACCAATTTGCCTGACATTATGGGGATGTTGTGGTTTGGAAATAAAGCTGTTGCTGTGAAACTACTACTCTATACATATATCCCCAGGGGCATACAAGGAGGAATTTTTTTCTATAAACTGTTAGTGTGATGCTCTCATGAATTTCCTGAAAGTAATCAACAGGCTGTTGATAGTGTTTCCCACAGAAGATTGGCTATTTTGGTAGGCAGTGAACCTGAACAGGGAGTCAGCTGTTCAAAGTGCAGCCTGACTCCAAAGCAGCAGTCGGCAGTTAGAGATGTTACTTTTGTACTGTTAGGGAGGATGATACTTTGAGTATAGAATCCAAAGGGTTATAGCAGTCACTTATAGTAGTATTTCATTTTTTTAAGCAATCTTTTCTGTTAGTTGGAAGATTCTTGTAAAATGCTCAAGAAAACTGCTTGAAGTCAGTATTTTCATGAGCAAAATTTTATTATTCATAAGATATAAAAATAATAAGGACCATAATACAAAACTATTTCTATATATCACATAGACCTAACTAGATACCACCACCTCAATTTTAACACAATTATTTTACTTTTTAAATTATATGTAATTCTTATACAAAGTATTTATGATGGTAAAGAAACTGAGTCAGAAATAGAAAAATAGCTCATATAAATTCTCTAAGAAGCCAATGAGAGGTCCAGGGATAGAATCTGACTTTCCAGCATCTCATTCTAGAAGTCTAGTTCTGAAAAATACATTGTATAATTTAGCATCAGAGTTAGGAATTAAAAAAAAACAAACCCAAACACTTTTTGCAGAGCCAGTTTTCTGTTGCAATGTATGTGTCACTGAATATTTTCCACATACAAACTGCTTTTCATTTTGACACAGGCATATATCAAAAATCTAAATTAAATATTGCATTCTAAGCAGTTAATTTAAACAAGATTATTTAATTCCATTCTCTCTCTTTATGTGTGCTCCTGGTTGTTTGATCTTCGTTACATTTTAAAAAGGTAAGTGCATATAAGTCCCAAATTTTATTTATTTTGAAAAAAAATATAGTACCAAGAGTGATTAGCTTAACTAATGAACAAATTCAAAATAAAGTATTTTGGGTATACTTGAATCAGACAGAAGTTCTTCAGTTTAAGGAACTTCAGAATATTGCAGTTTGTTACATATTGATTTTTTTAAAATTGTTTCACAAAATGGAATTTTCTGTTTCTTTCTGTGTCTTGGTAGAAAAGAAAGATGTTGAAACACCATATTTCCTATGCAACAGAAATATAAAGGTTTGCATAACTCTAGTTCTAGTATGTCTGTTGCTCTAGAAGGTAAAAATTCTTTTGTGAAAGGAATCAATATTTATCCCACCATGAAGGCCCAAGCAGTTTCTAGAGCGAGGTGAAAGTGTGTATTAAAAAACATTTTCATTATGAAATATGAGTTCCTCAAATCGTTTGGCATTGAAATGTTTTCAATATAGATTATGGAAAATATCAGTTTTACCAGCAATTTTTGAGTTTAATCTAGCACTTAGTTAAGTACTTACTGATGTCAAGGACATGGCTGTAATCAACAAACTATAAGTAATGTATTTTTAACAGAAAGCAATGTTCCCACATAATTAAGATGCACATATAGCATTGGAACTATTTTTAATGCAAACCCAGAAGTTAATGAAAAGTTCTCTAAACGCTGTTGTTTCGGTTGATGCATCTGGTTACTTCCCATTTTAGGGTAGTTAGCAAATAGTGAATGCAGCTTGGTTGCTGACACTCCATTGTATTCTTAACTTGTTTTGGATCAGATCCAAAATCAGTTGCTATCAATGGCCGTTTTCTGACCTATGTTAACGAGAGTTGCATCTGAGTCTATGCATCTCAAAATTTTTTATCGTTTTCTATAATACTGTCTGCCACACTGAAACATTAAACAGCTGCAGAGTTTTGTGCTTTTCTCTGTTTCGTTATGAGACATGGCATCTCTCTTGACTAATGGGATGGAAATCAGTAAAAATAGCAGTTAGCAAGTAAGTAACATTCTTTGAAGATGTCAAAACAAACAACAACAACAACAAAAAACTCAAAGACAGAATTGATCTTTTTAGTCATTTTCCCCGAAATGACTAACAGACACAGGGCTGGCCATCTATAAAATAGATTTTCATTGAATCAGCAGAGAAAACAACACACCACCCCGCCTCCCCTCACCATCTCATTCCACTGGTGAAACGAGCTATTCTGGGAACTGAATTTAAGACAAAATGGTACCTTTGCACTTGTCTATATGGAAGACAAATGCAGCCCAGAGCTATCATATTTCAAGGATGCCTACTTCTGGAAAGACGAGTCAGAACTGGTGATCATTAATGCAAAATGTGCCTGAACAATGTAAGGCACTCTTCAGCAGCCTGAGAAAACATGCAGGAGCTATGGTGTGAATGTTACAAACCATTTGTTTCTCCTTTGTATTTTAAATGGCAGTCTTCCACTCTCTGGTGGATTTCTTATATTAAAAAGTATGCAAATTTGCTACTTATTACAAATATTAGTTTTTCAATCATGATGTCTTGCATCTGTGTCTAGTGGTGACTGCTTATATGTTGAGGATTACTGAGAATTTGTTTTCACTGTATCTCTCTGTCTTCATCAGTAATACTAGGGCTTTAGTACGTGCCTGACTGACAGCCCTGAAAGGCAGAGGGTTTTTACATTTTCTTTTAAGTTTATATAACGTGGATAATGCATTCTCCATGATAGCTTCCTTTTGCCTAACTTGGAATCCTGATGGAACATCATAAACAGTCTTCCTTACAGATCTTGATCACTTTGGCTATGTCTGTATCAATAAATGAAACAGACGAGGTTCATTACGATGAGGGTGGTTAAACACTGGAACAGGTTGCCCAGAGAAGCAGTAGATGTGCCATCCCTGGAAACATTCAAGGTCAGGTTGGATGGGGCTCTGAGAAACCTGATCTAGTGGAAGATGTCCCTGCTCCTTGCCAGGGGGTTGAACTAGATGACCTTTAAAGTTCCCTTCAAACACAAACCATTCTATGATTCTCTGGCACTGTGGTGAAAAAGCAGAGAACTGCAATGTAATTGAACTCTCTTAGCTTCCAAAATAAGACAGTGTCATGCATGCTCCCTGTTGGTCTTTGCTACCTCCTAAGCCACGCACAGGAATAGCTTGCAAGAAAACACTGAGGCTGCAAGTGGGTCAGAATCTATTCCAATAATTTTGTGTTGTGAATGATTGAGCCCAGTGCCCAGGAACATTCACAGACTTTGGTTATTTTAGTAGTATAAGCCTAACTTTTGAGGCTGCTGAAAGGTTTGAAATTAATTTCAAGTGCTTACTATATTTTTAAATTGTAAGATTCCATTTAATGAATAGGTTGGAAAAGAGTGTCAGGACACTTCCCTGTCTGGATCATCAGTGGACCCTAGCTTCAGATGTAACATGATAGAGTTCTCACCTGTTTCCAAATCTAGAAGTACCTTAAAGATGCCAGGCTGAAACCAACTGCAGTGTTAATACTAGGAGTAGCATCAAGTCAGTTGAATCCACTGAAGGTGAAGCGTAAGACAATTAAAATGATGCCTATTAAAGAAAAGCTACCGCTTGCTCCTGAGGCCACCTAAGTGGGATGCAGAAAATGATGCATGTCTTTGTATGGAAAGCTGAGCCGTAGTACCTTTTCTGCTCAGAGATGCGAATGCATCTCTTCACAAATACACCAAAGATAGCTCTGAACTCACTGGCTGGGATGCTGATAGTGATGTAACTGCAGAACTACAGAGCTCAGTTTGGCCGGCTCCCTTCTTCGGCTGCCCTGTGGGTTTGTCTTAAGAAAGTCCAAAAAGCAAAAGAAAGGGTTAATGCTGATTATTTGACAGATTATTGAGTATTGTAGCAAATAAGGACTGTATCAAATCAAATACCTTTGTATTATACATTTTTATGTATGTACAAATTATACAGAGTTTATAAGACACACGTGTTGTTGGGGTTTTGATTTCTGCACAACAATTTTTCGAAACATCAAATAACAAAATAACATAGTAAAACTGTAGGAGACTAGCACAGACATCCTATTTGCAGGTTTGCAGTCATGGTTTTGGAGCACATTGAGTATATATTGAAACAGCATCTTGTTTTTAGTTATGCTGCTGCCTCAAGACCTAAACCATTCCTGTATTTGAATGCTTTTATGCTTGCCACTTTTGCAGTGTTATTAAAAAATGTCACGTCATCATCTCTTGCTGCTGCAGAAAGTCACAAAACTGAATGATGTTATTCAGGTATTGTTCCTGGGCCACGGTTGGGAGGCTCTTCAAATTTAATCTTCTTCCTCCAGCTCCTAGTATTTTAATCCTGCAGTATTTTAACCCTGTAAGAAACCCCTACTTTAAGATATTCCTGGTTTATGGATATATAAACAACAAATTTTTTGGTCATATAGTATTATGTATAACGGTATTTGTTAATGTACATTTTTATGTGCTTCTTGGCAGTCACCCTTGCATTATTGTTTTTGGTAATTGCTATATCCCTTTGTTGGAACTGATTGTTTTGGTATGAAGTGCTCTTGTTAAATCTCAGTCTTTATGGGACCAAAACCTGAGGTACATCATTCTGCCAAAATCACTGTTAAATGCAGCAAACGGAATGTAGTTTTTTGTGTCAGCAAAATGGAAGCAATTTAGCATTCTGATCCTCAATTTTCTTAGGTCACACTTATAGAGACATTGTCATCAATACCTAAAATTCATAGAACTGTAGAATGGTTGAGGTTGGAAGGGGCCACCTAGAGCTGGTTGTCCAGAACTATCTCCAAGATGGCTTTTGAATATCTCCAAGTAAGGATACTCCACTACCTCTCTGGGCAACCTGTGTAGGTGCTGTCACTCTTAGAGTGAAAAAGTTTTGACTTCTGTTCAGAGGGAACATCTTATGTTTCTTTTTGTGCCCATTGGCTCTGGTCCTGTCACTTGGCACCACTGAAAAGAGCCTGGCTCCATCTTATTTACATCCTCCCTTCAGGTATTTATACACATTGATAAGATACCCCTGAGCCTTCAGTCCCGGTTCTCTTAGCCTCTTCTCATATGAAAGATGCTCCAATCCCTTAATCATCTTTGTGACCCTTCACTGAACTCTCTCCAGTAGCTCCATATTTCTTCAATGCTGGGGAACCCAGAACTAGACACAGCACTCTAGGTATGGCCTTACCAGTGCTGAGGAGAAGGACAAGAAGGTGATCTCCCTTCATCTCACCCTCCACCTCCATCTACCTGCTAGCAATACTTTGTCTTAATGCATCCCAGGATACCATTATTTGTCCTGTCTGCAAACGGCATGATACCGGCTCATATTTCACTTGGTGTGTACCAGGACCCCCAGATCCTTTCTGCAAAGCTGCTTTCCCCAGCTGTCCATTCTGCAAAGCTGGTTGGTCACCAGCATGTACTGGTGCATGGGGTTGTTCCTGCCCAGGTGCAGAACTTACATTTCCCTTCACTGAACTTTGTAAGGTTCCTGCCTGCCTATTTCTCCAGCCCGTTGGATGGCAGCACGACCCTCTGGTGTATCAGCCACTCCTCCCAGTCTTGTCTCATCAGCAAACTTGCTGAGAGAACACTCTGCCCAGTCATCCAGATCATGAAGGAAGGTGCTGATCGAGATTAGACCCAGAACTGACCCCTGGGGTACACCACTAGTTACTGGCCTTCACCTGGACTTCGTGCCACTGATCACCACCCTTTGGGCATGGATGTTCTGCAAGTTTTTGATCCACTTCCCTGTCTGCTCATCTAGCCCTTAGTTCAACAGCTTCTCTTTATAAGCTTCTTCTTATGGGATCTTTACTGAAATCAAGGCAGACAATATCCACGGCTGTCCTCATCTGTCAAGCCAGTCATTTCCCCACAGACGTTTATCAAGTTGATCAAGCATGACTTCCCCTTGTTGAATTCTTGCTGACTATTCCTGATCACCTTCTTGTCTTCATGTTCCTGGAAATGGAAAATCAGGAATTGAAAATGGAGTTATCATTGTTGAGCTGGAGTTATATACAAAGGTGATGATTATGTATCTTTTGCTTCACACATTGCACAGTGACAGATGGGGAGGCTAGAGATAGTGGTCAGTGTGAGGTGTTTTCTCTTTGTTTTTAATTTACACATAATATGTGAATGTATTTATTACAGTAAGAGGAAAAGTAAATTGCAACTGGAAATGGGCATATGATTAAATTCCTTAAATTGTAATGGGGTGGATTGTGTTTGCACAATGTCCTATTAACATTACAGTCACTGTTATGAGAATGAATTCATGTTGTTCCATACTTTCCTCTCATTATAACCTTTTTATTTCCACATAACCATGCTGTATTGTTGGGGTAAACAACAGCAAACTGTGTTAAGGCCAATTCCATCTCTGTTTAATTCTGCTGATTTCATTTGCCCAGTGCCTAGTGAAGGGCATAGAAAGATAAAACAGTATAAGCATCAGGAGGTGAAAGTGTGATCTCATTTAAGTGAATGGAAATTTAACCATAGGTGTCTTTGTAGTTGAAATTACTTCTGTCATTTCAAGATAATGCAGATATGAAGGGAAAAGACCTAACTGAAATCAAGCTGAAAACTGGTTTGAATTTGCATTATGCCTACTTAGGAATGAATTAATTAGCCAAACTTTGCAGTTATTTTTAAAAGAATTTCTAAAAGTCCAGACTCTAAACCCACTTTATTTTGATTTCAGTTTCTTAAATTGTTTATCATTGCAATATGGAACAAAACATCAAATATAAAGAATTTAAGAATATTAAGATGGGAATACTGGAGATTCAGGTACACTTTTAACTTGTCAGAACAAATTATAAGAAAATCAAATTTCAAATCGTTTTAATTTAGGCATATATTTTCTGACAGAAGGGCTCTTATTAATGTATATATTAAAAATTTGCATGTAACCTGAGTTCCCTGGGATGACAACATTTAATTCATGAAATAGCATAAAAATAAATTTATGTTAGTTTCAGAAAAAGTAACAGCTGATATAATGACAGGAGTGCCACTTATTTTTTGTAGTTGCTTTTTCACATAGCTGGCATGTGTAATTTGCTCAGAAAATAAGAAATTAACAATATATTGTTTAAACAGCTCTTCCTGTGTCTTTGCTACCTTGCCTTGCCCAACTTTCTCAATTCTGGAGTAATGAAGAAATATGCCATGTGCGTCAGTTATTTCACACAGAGGCTTTGCATTGCTTCTTTGCTGAGTGTTCATTGAAATATTCAAGAACAGTTACTTGCCTTTTAAACAACAAAAAAATACCAAAACTGTAATATTTCTTTGCCTATTTATGTATCTTATATTGGCAACAAAAAAGAATGAATTTATAGACCAAATTTTTTCTTTCTGACTATATGAAGTCCATAGTGTACACCTAAAAGTGGCTTCAACTTAAATTGCCATTCTATGTTTTAGGACAATTTATAGATGCTCAGAAAGTCTGTATATCAAAATAATTTTCATTGAAGTAGCTACTCATATATTTGACAGTCAAATTGTGGGGATTTATTTAATGATTTATTTTAACTGGCAGTAAATTGACAACTAACATCCAGTTTTATTTCAAGGTTTCAAGATTTCAACATTAGGTTCTATTTCAACGAGAAAATGTCTCCTCTTTGCATCAGTTTGTGATCTATCAGGGGAAAAAAAAAATACTTTCAGAATTCTCAGGACATTTTCCCAGTTTTGTCTGAGGAAAAAAAAAAAACATTAAATTTCAACTACTTTTAATTTTAGTTTTTGACAGAATTAAAACTGCGTGCAAGGTGTAATATCGAAAGTTCATATCACAGAACATGGCTTTCTGCACTGTTCTCTGAGGGAAGTGTTCTGTTCACAGATTCTTCCATAATATTGAGAAGAAATCTCCTTGCACATTGATAGGGAGGTATGCATAAAGTCAAAGCTAATGCTTGAGAGTGTATTAGTTATGGAAAATGTCCAGTGTATGAATGTGGACATGTGTGTCTCTATGTATCATATTGAAGATACTTTTCATTTTTTAATTGGTGAATCGCTGTTATTTGGAAAATTTCTGAGTCCCCAGTGCAAAGGTATTGTAGTTAATGGAAGTATTTGCTTTGTAGGAGGCCTTTGTGCTTCACTAAGTGGTGACTTTTATTGTGACAGAGAATAGATTTCAATTTTTCAGCAGGAAAAGACATTGTATTCAGTGGAAATGTCTGGTTTCTTTGGGGTTTTCTTTCAGTAAGAGAATGTGATCTAACAACATTTACCTACTCCTCCCTTGAAAGTGGAATATGTGAATACCATGATCTTGGAAGGAAATTCCTGTTGCATCACAGGTGTGATAAATTATGGGAGTTGCACTCTGTACTGAATTGAGGATACGGCATTTACAATGTGATTTTTAAAATGAACATGCAATACCCATATTGTTCACAGGGAGAGCTATCATACAGCTACATCTGAATGACATGAACTTTTAGCTGTGAAATTACAAGAGCTATCTATCACATCTCTTCTCTCATCTATGAAATGAACAGATTTATTTTACGATGGTATTGTAGCATAAGATTCTTTTAGTTAAGGAGCAGAGCAGTTCACCCTGGCTGTGTCCATTCTCTTCCCACTGACATCAGTCCTACCTTTCAGTTCACCACATGTGCAGTGAGACTTCATGGCTATTTAGAGACAGAAATAGGAGGGACTGAGTGGCTAATTTGTTGAAAATCCACCCTGTAACAAAAGCATATCTATGAGAAAAGAGTTAATGACTACTTAGAATATCTCAGATATGAAAGTAAATTTATGCAATTTTATTCCTCATCTTCTTCTAGTCCTTCCTCCAACCTGGGTCAAAGAGGAAAAATATTTACAAACAGATCAAAATCTGGGTAAGACTGCTTTGATAAAAACAAAGAAATTATTTAAAGAGTAAATAGTAGGAGGAGACCATTTACTTAAAAGTTTGACCACTTACTTGGATAGATAGCATTAACTAAGTTAAGAAACTTAATGCTGAAGTTCTGATGTGTAAAAGGTTTATATCTGTCTAACTAAATGACATGCTATGAGGGTGGTGATAGTTTACAAGGTGCGCTTGGGATCTTAAAGATGCTTCTCATTTCTAAAAATTTATGTACCAGGTATTGTTTTGGTTGGCTGAAGTTAGTTTGCACTTCAGATGTATTACCTGGTCATGATTGTAGTAGTGTCATGGCATAATATTAGCTCATAAGACTCTCTATTCAATGGGTAGGAAATACCTAGGGAATGTAGCTGTAAAATCTTGACAGAGAAAGACAAAGCGATTGACCAGAATGTATCTTAAAAAAAAAAAAAAAAAAAAAGTATTTTTTTCTGTATAGTTCTGCTAAAGGAAGCTTGCAGCAAGTAATCGTGGGATTCTGGTCAGCTAATATTAACTGTCTAAAATTTTGGCATCAGATCTTAGCAAATTGTCTATGAACTTTTAATAATCGAAGGGGGAAGAGCTAGGTGCCAGACAAGAATGATAGATCTCATTTTGAGAAAGATATCTCTGTTCAAGTGGAAGAAAACTTACTGACGTTCTTTTCTAATAATGGACTATCAGTCGCCTAAATGACTAGCTTAAATTAGATGATTAATTACAACGGTGCAAACTCAATGAAATAAATCACTCATGAGAGCCTTGTGCAGTTTCAATGATATTGCAAGGCATACAGGACTGTTGCAACATTTTTTACAATGAGACTCTTAGTTGTGAAAATGAATACATTTGCACCAAAGCAGACCTTCCAAAATCTTCTGAGTATACTTTGGTTTTGGTTAGGGTGTTGTAGACTACCTTTTCTTCTTATGAATAATTCCATCTATGTGTACATACATATATCACATACTTTAGCAATGAGTTATTAAGAAGTTTCTCTTTTCAATTACATGTGTATACATATGACCACTGCCTTTTTTGCTTGTTCAAGAGTTATGATTCATGAATAATTTTAGTTGTCTATGATTATGAACATGATTATGACATTAGAAGTCAGTCTTGGACATGTTAAGATGCGATTTAATGAGTTCATTGACATTTTTTTGCTCTTACGTGCTCAAATAAGGATAGTCTCTTGAAGAAATGTGTCTCCCCCACAGTCTATTGGCCTATAAATTTCATGTAAATAATCTCCCTTAACTCACTGGCACAACTTTCTTTGAGACCATAATGAAACAAGTTGAAGCATGGGGTAGATTTTTTTGATGGGATGGGAGGGATATGTCCTGCATCGTCCCTTTGGTCTCAAACTTACTGTTTGCTGAGTGTGAAATTGTAAAGAATGTGTTTGAGCAGCTAGCTTGCAGTTAGCTCTCTGTGCCCTGCTATGCTGTTACTAGTATTTGAGCTAATTAGTACCAACTCAGATATATCTGCGTGAGTTGCAGCCATTCCCAGTCTGCTTGTTGTTGAGGATAAAATCCCTCATAAGTTCTGGAAGAGCAAAATTTGTGTCTGATATTTTACAAAACACGCCACTCTTGAGCTTTGTGGTGTGGGACCTGCATGAAAAGATTGCTGCTGTATATAGTACCAAGTGGAAGTGAAGTGACTGGGAATATGCCTATTAGTATTGAGGATGAAGTGTAGAAACTGACAGCATTGTGCTACAAATTAAAGGGTACAGATGTCATCACTGTTGCCATAGCGTTCCTGTATACTTCAAAAAACAGTTTGGAAAAAGATGCACACAAAAAGGAAGCTAATTTACCATCTAAGCATGTTTGGATATAAAGGATGAAAAGTTGAGGTGAAAGTAGTTGTAAACAATGGGAAAGCCCCAAACACTTGAAAAGCAGTACGACTGTTTAGAAAGGCCACTTTAATAACTGTTTTACTTATTGGGAGACTGACTGAAACACTGTAAAAACCTGTTGCAAGAACAAGAACATATACTTATAGAGATTGTCAGTTGTGGCCAACGTTGCCCACGAATCCCTGTTGTGTTAGATCCATAGTTATACTCAGATACAGGACTGTTTTTCTGACCCATCCTAGCCCTCATTTCATTATTCTTTGTTGCCTTGTTATAGAGATTCAGGATTTTGAAGAAGTGATGTGCCTGCATTTATCATTAATCTCACACATATATTTTCACAAATCAGACAATAAATGACACAAAGTACAGATGCTTTTTTTTTTTTTACTTTGGTTTCTGGTGTTTGTTGTGACTTCTAGATGTTGCATGTCTTTCATTAATACAGAACCTTTTGTCTGAAAAAGTAGCCATTTCAGAATCAATGCTCAATGATACAGCACAGTAAATTAAGCCATTATTACAACACACTTCTTATGCAGGTACTTACTCAGAGGTTGTTCTGAGACAGCATTTCACCACTGTTTACAGAGGCAGTAGAGTTCTTTTCTATGAGTGTAAGTCTGTATTTAATTATTTTCTATGCCAAATTAAAGCAATTTCATCCTGGTATCATGTTCATGGAGATCAGGAGTGTTTATTATTAATACTGTGTTTTCTTCAACAAATTAATATTTTATTATTAATATCATCATAAATAAATAATTTGTATCTTTTATATCATTAATGACATTGGACAAATATGTTTTCAGTTGATTGCAAATGTGCTGCTGTGCAAATGTCAGGGTGATAGAGTTTATTTTATGCCTTTTTCTATAGTTTTAATTAAGCAATAAAAGAAGACATCCAAAATAATTACATACTGTTTCCTGCTTGAAGGATACAAAGCTAAAGCCTATGCAAACATAGAGTGCTAGAAAAATAGAACTGACACTTTCCTGCCTAGCCTAGAATAACCTCAAGTACTTCCAAATATTAGCATCAGCAACATTCAGATTGTATTAACAAATTGTAATTAAAGATGAGCTGATAAGTAAACTAGTTTTCTTGTAGGTCTTACATCTAAGAACCGGTATATGCCTTACCTTGATAACTACTCATTTAACTTATAGCATTGAACTGCATAGCACTGCCTAGTTTTTTATACAGATTTAGGTAAAAGAAATAAGTAATAATAATTGTTTAAAAGAACCTGTTTCCTAAAACAGTAATTAAGTTTCTATAACCAGCACTTCTGAGCTCTCTCCTTGCTCAGCAGCCTCCAAGTATAATTCTGAAGACATGTGCATCAAATCCATATTTTCCTTTTAGAGTTGAAGTATGTTGCAGAAAGGGAACAGAAGATGAAGCTGCAGCAGTTTATGCATAACCTGGCAGCTATAGCCCTCACCTGTGAAGAAAACCAGGGCTACTGGTGGGTGTCTTTGCCATTATGTCTACTTCCTAAACAGGATTTTTCTCATCCATGGTGAGACATATTTCAGCTGAGCCAGGCTCTTTGTTTTCTTTGCCACTTTTCCTTCTGCTAAAGTGCTTTCTGCACAGCGCTCCGAATTTCACCAAGAGTAGTCTGGGGTCTTACCCAGACCTCCAACAGGCTGGCCTAAACAAAGCAAACCTAATTAAACTTCACAGATAAAATGTAGTATTTGTTTCTGGCATGATACCCTCGTGTCATTATCGAGTATCCTTCTCATGAATGTTGTACCTTTCTGTGTGATCTGTTACGAAAGTTTTGTGGTCATTAGTTTTGTAATAACATAAACACCGTTGCATCACAGGAGCTAAATAAAAATTTAATCATGGGATGAAATCACAAATTTAATAGTGTCATCCTGATCACAGAGTGCTGCAGAACCTCTTCCCAGTCAATTTGTTTCTCACTGCCACAATATTTGAGATCACAAGTGGGAAGTTGTTTGCCGTTGTCAGTGATTGGATTGGTAAGCATGTGAAGTGGCTAAAAGCTTACAAATACTGAAGCCAGAAGAAAGTTGTGTTAGAAACATCAAAATAGTGCCAATAAATGTTTTATTCCTCATTGTCACTTGCAGGAAAGCTTTTCCTGAGCATGTGTCTTAAATAAATTTTATAGGGAGAATTAATTTTAAGAGAAAAAACTATAATCTTTACTTTCAAAATCTTAAAAAGGCAAAGAAAGATATATTTTTATTACTCTTTTTTGCAGTAATAGTTTTCTCTCAGGCTCTTAGACCCTGGGAAGCAGATAGTTTTCCAAGTTACAGAATCGGTGTATCTATTCTGTAGGTAAATATATTTCATGCTTAGGGACATCTCCAGACAAGTGGGTAACTTGAGAGAAATGCACAGGGTACAGGACTGGGAGCTTCCCTTTTAGTACCGAACCTAGCACTGGGCTTTTTTGCACTCCTCTCCTCTTCGTTCTTATCAGGGCTTTCTGTACTCCTGGATATCAGTCTCGCGTGAGAGTTTTGAATATGACAGTGTATAGATTGTTCACCACCTTGCTTCTATCATCACTGATCAACGCAATACAGTATTATCTACAAAATGTCAACGTTTGCATAAAGCACAACTTGAACAAACATTTACTGTATCAATGGAGAAGAAAGCAAAACTTCTCAAACAGGGCAAAACGGGTCTTAGCTCGACCCAATTGTTTGTCCATCTGGTAGAGTTTGTACAGGTCTCAGTGTTTTTTTTAGTTTGTTCACAGTCTGCGTGAAACATAAAGCACTTTGAATATTTTTCTCATAATTTGGAGCTTTTTGATTTGGGCAGGTATGTGTAGTATACTTGTTAGGATTCTACCACAATCCAAACCCAATCCCCAAGTTCCTATCAGCTGCAACATAGAGAACAGTTTTTCTCCTAGATCACCCTTGCAGTTCATGGATTTAGCTTGGATATCTTACATCTCCAGTCACTGCCCTAAATTCCAGGCAATGATGTATCTCTTACAGCCTTAATAAAAAAGTCTTCCTGCCAGCAGTACCATACAATAATATGAACCCGTGTTCTCCTGTAGTATTAATGTAGCAGTGTCTGTTTTCCTGCAATCATTTGGGAGATCTGGATTAAAAGGAATTATTGTAAAACTGAAAAAAAAAAAAAAGTGAGTGGAATGCTGAGAGGATTAAAGATTAAACAGAGGTTATTTGGAAAGCAGAAAGGCAATGTTTAAGAGGTAAGTATATTTTGTAACATACAGTTTGAACTAAATACAAGAATCTAGATCTAGTCTTATAGACAGCATGCTTTCTGTCAAACTCCCTAGATGCAAAATGAACCAGGCATAAAAATCCTAACGGAATTTATGCCACCAGTATTGGGCAGTGTTTGCTTTCAGTTCATCCAATTTTATGTACAGATAGCCAGATATCAAACGAGATGCCCATTAAATTTGAATTTTCTAGTTTCCTGACCTTAGTTTTGTGCTCATGATTACTTTTAGAATTTTGCCAGTGTCTAAGATCACACCATGTTTTGTTTTTAAAAAAATGGGAAAGCGCACAGTATGGTATATTTGTCAGTTCCATTTTTTTTATTTGTGGATCCTTTGGCATACTGAATGACTGCATAATACATGGTAGGGCTAACACTGCCTGCCCTCTGGTGGTATGTTAAATTCTTTACTGGAATCGTATGATTATTTGCTGAACCATCACCATAATTGTCCCATCTGCCTCCATTTCTTTCTAGTTATAAGCATCTTTCCCCTTAGTCCTCTCCCCTTTCTCTACTCTCTGTGGCCTCAGGCAGGTCACTTGCCCTCTCTGCTAATGCTTCTCCATCTGTAAAATGGGAGTAATCTGAGCTGTTGGGAAGATTAATTAGTGAATTAATATTTGTGAAGCACTTGAAAGATGAGAAGCACTAGATAAAGGCTAAGTAGTGTAATTATTATTCTCAGAAGTACCTTCATGAATAGGGAAAAAAAAAGATACAAGGTTTCTGCAAACTGTGATTAATAATCAGTGTAGATGGTTTTGGAGATAGCTGAACACAGGCTAGATGGCTATGCTTGTAAAGAGACATATTAACATGAATGAATATGTAGCGTTTATTAGGATACTACACACATACAAGTTGACATTTCTTACACACCATTTTCAACAGACAACATTAATATTACACGCTCTCACATCAATAACAAATCACAATTTGCAACCATGAGAGCAAATGCAACTCTGACGTTGAGAAGTGAGGCCTGTATCTTACAGCTTCCAAATTCTTCTACTCTCATTCCATATACGTGAGTGTCTTTTAAACATGTTACTTATTACAGATGCAAATGGAACTGAGAGAGTAACTGAGAATAAATATTTTAAGGTAATATCCTGCAGTCTCAACTTTGTATTGTGATTATAAGACCATCTTCTCACCCCCCCTCCAAAAGGGACTTAACTTCCTAGTGCTATAATTAAGCCATCTTTCATTTCTCCATATTCATAAAAAGGGAAAAGAAAGGGTAATGGCCCAAAATGAGTATGATCACATAATGATACTTCCTGTCCAGAAAAGATACAATTACTAACCTGAACATTTATTTTTTTTTAATGTATCGTATGATTCATCTGTCTTCTGTGGCCAGGGAATTCTATTCAGTTTAACCACTGGAGGCCAAATTGTATTACTTAGCCAAGTGTCTCAAACCACGTCATCTTAAAAAGAGATAAAAGGTGTCTGTGCTTTGCGGAAGCATGTTCTCTTCCAACATATTTCAACAGCAAGACCTTATTAAAGAAACTTTATTCCAGCGTGCTCTGTACTGGTTTTCAGCAGCAAGCTGCAGTGAAGCAGAGTTTAAGATGCTGCTGCTTTATTCCCTCTGTGGGATGTGATGCCCAAATTTACGTTACTGGACTGTAGCCTCTGCTTCACTGAGTGAAGAGGCTGCAGATGAGACATGGCTTTTCCTTGGGCTGCCTGAGCTAAGGAGTCTTGTTTTTTGCTCTGTTATCCTCCTGGTCCCTTCAGTTTCCTGCTGGCTAGAACTGTCATATCATGATCTGATTCTGTGTCTTCTGAACTTTTAAAATGTTGGTATTGATAGAGCCCATTGGAAATAATGACTACAGGATGGAACAATTAAGAAGACAGTTTCACATATTATTGCCTTTTCATTCTTCTATCTCTGATGATCATCTAAGGGAAATCTTAGGAAATCTGATAATCAAAAAGGCCCATGAGACTGATGTTTTTGAAATGCAGGATAGAATCAAAATCAGGCAGATGAGGAATAACATGCAGCTCTGCAGAAAGAAGCAATAATTTTGTTTAGAATTTTGTTACAGACTACAGAAAAGCAAACTAATGGAGTAGTAGTATGTAGCATGCTGTCTGTTACAGGAGGTCACTGGAGGGGTTAATGATGTGAGTGGTACAAACAAGAACAAAACTATACAGGGCTAGGCCCTGCTAATTAGTGTCAGTGTCTGTGTACTAGATTGAAATCTTCATGTTCTTTGGTATCCAAAAATAAGATCTATATACATTCCGCAGTTCAGCTTCTCTACGTCATGAAAGCCACTTAACTTATTAGACACTTAGATGCAGTACAATGCTTTTGGAGTAATGGTCTTGCCATTAGGCACGTGGGAGGAACTAAATTACTTACATTCCTGAAAGGCTCAGAAGGTTCTGCTCTTCTCAGAAGACTGGGATGAGGGACTGCCTTACCCTCCTGTCTACCGTCAGCTTGGCATGGTGTAGCTTGAGCATCCACTCAGCAGAATCGAGCCCAGGAGCTAACCAGCACGGTCACACTTGAAGGGAGAGTGATGACCCTGAATGAGAGCTTGTCTTACTGGCCACTTACTGGCCATCAGACTATTATTTCAGGGCTTGGCATAAAAATAATGTTACGGGTACTCCCTGTTGTATAGTCCAGCCTTCTTTCCTGTTTGCTGTACAGGAGGGAGTAGCCCTTTACAGCCGAGGGGCTGGTGTCTGTTATCTGAGAAAAAAAGCTTGCTTCAGACCATGAAGAATGAAAGAGAACTAGAAATTAAAAACTTTCCAGTCCTGCTCCTTTACAGCATTTCCAGCTCCTCTGAAGAGTATTTGGAGAATGTGATGCTAAAAGCAATTTTGTCAGCACTTCATTCCTTTTCCTACGTAAGAATTTATTGTGTATATGGAAAAAATTCTTCCTCTATACCATATATCCATTCTAACACTGACAGAAAAGGAAGAATTACACCTTTTCTTCCAAGACTGCCAAAAAAAGAGAGCAAGAGAACAAGGAAGGAGAAACATTAGGAGAGATGGGAAAAATAATCCATGAAGAAAGAAGATAGGAAGTGCTTGTGCTACTGGAATTGGGTAGGAAGAAACATTAATACGGAACAGTTAAGTGGAAAGAGAGCAGATTAATGTAAGAAACAGGGTGTTTAATATGCTGAGAGAATAAGTACATTAAAATAACTTGACGAGAAAAAGCAGATTTTTTAAGAATTTAAAAAACAGATTAAAAGATAACTCCGAAATGGAGAAACTGAAAAAGAGAAGAGCGTTGTCGTCATGGAAGGAAAAATGGTCAAGGGTAAAATTAAACAACAAAATAGAACAAACAAAAAAATACACAAAACCAAATTCCCTAAAGTCAGAAGTCTAAAAGCTAGTCAGAAGCATGCAAGTTAGGATTGCTGGAAAGTTGGTTTAATTGATGTTCGTATTTGTTACTGTATTTTTCTGAGCTTTTCCAGAAACCAATAATGTCTGAACAATCTCAGGCAGAGGTGTTGTCACCTCCTAAGATCTGATTTTCTCTAGGTATTATAAAAGCCCTGTGGTTCCCCTGAAAAATGGACAGATATGATGGTTTATGACGCCGAAAATGTGGCCCTTAAAGTGTGTTAGATTTATAGTATGAGTCTGAGTAAGTAGCAGAGCAGGCTTCAGCTATAAAAATGCCAGGTAGAATCCCAAGACTGAATTGCAGTTCAGTTCTGTCCCCTTCAAGGGGACGAGCAACCCCTCCTTACTCAGACGGATGGGAACATGGAGGCTAATGGATAGGTATAAGATATTTATGTGGTTACAAGCAATACATTGCATCCCTGCACGCTACTTTCTGCACTGTCCCCTCTCCCCTATCCCTGCATACGAAAGCAAGTGGATGGCAAAAGGGAGTGAGGAGACAGAGATTTTACTGGGAAGTTGTTGTAAATTGCTTCTGAGGCAGGTCATACCACAAATCACACTGTTCCCTTCACCTGAACAAGAAGGATGTGAGGGAGGAATTGTACTCTAGGAAGGATGTCCCTGAGTCATTCTGTCTCCCACGCTGCTCCTGTGGTGCAACTTGCAGGGCACTCCTGGTTTTGCTGTTATACCTAAAGGAGGTCTGTAGCCCCCAGCAGAAAGGAGACCCAGACCAGAAATTACGTGTCACACTTTGCTACAAAACCATGCCCTTGGTCACAACTGTGTAACGTATTTTCAGTTGAACTGTATAGGTGTCGCTGACAGAAATTTTCAGTAGAGATAAGCTAACTTCAGATATAAAATTTCCTCTGTAAAGTACATTTTAGTAGCCCCAAGATTCCCAATTTGTACAGAAGGACATACCAAACAGAATGAACAGAATTTTGATTCCATGTTTAAAAAAACCAGTTTTATAGTACATCTCTGTAAATAAATAGTATTGCACGCACATATCGTATTTAAATAATTGTCCGTTCTGTTTCTTTCTTTATGATTACAGACAACCATAATTCATTTGGTGCTTGACCATAAGCTATATTCCTCTGTGATACAAAGTATATTTTTCTGAGATGGTAGTAAAACTGAGGAGGCATAATCAAAACAGTGGTGGCGTATTTCCACTTCACATCTCCTTTCTACCTCTATTTCCCTTTTCTCTTTACTAGATCTGAATACGCCCTTAAAAACATTGTTCTTCCATGTTTCCTTTCACTCACAGGGCTCTCTACCTTCTCTATCCATAAGTTCCCTACTCTTGGGAAGAACAATGTTAATAGCTTTCAGAACTGAATCATGGAGTACTTAGTCATCACCAGCCTTCCCACTGCCATTATGCTTTTGGAACTGTTCTACTGTGGTTTTAGGATGCTCCAAAACTTTCATTTGTTTCTTTGTGCATTTTTGGACATTTATTTAAATCCAGGGTTAGCTGTGCCTCCTAAGTGTCTCCAACAACGTGGGGATGCTTCCAAGGAAATACATAGCACTAACGTTGAAATGTCTCAGTCTGCCATCCTAGCTTAATAAAAGTGTACAACGAAGCTCAAACTGTTCATTGCATAACATAATCAGAAATGTCTTAAAGCAATATGCTGTACTACTTTCCTTATCTTTGGAAGTTTGGCCTAAGTAAGAAGAATGGTACTGAACGATAAGTAAGTGGCCTAAGTAAAAGAGTCTAAGTAAAAAGAATGGTAGTATTGCGAAACTGGGAGTCAAAACAGTAGTCACATAAGAGCAAGAGCACCACGGATTTGTCTGAGCCTCCCCAGCTATCAGAAGGAGAAGCCTGATAAGTGAGCAGTTTTCCTCTGAGTATGGCTAGGATTCAGCTGTTTCCTTCCAGCCAGATCACATCTTTACCTTAACATCAAGAACCTGTTGAACAAGGCGTTCAATTGAAGCGCTGAATGTTTAAGATTACACTTTTTGTTAGATGCAAACAAGTTTCCTGTGTTGTCTGTACTCACTGTGTGCAGAAAGTTTGGAAAAAAATCATCCATATAAAAAAAAAAAAATAGGATGGTGTTGCGGGAAGATCGATCTTTCGATCTTTGAAATTTGTTATAATATTCATTGATGACAAATTGTATTGCTTTTACATGAGATCTCACTAGTTTATAAACCTCCTGTACAATTCAGCTTAGATCAATGCAGCTATGCTGATGTAAGCCGGATGAGAATTTGGAGTTGAATCTGCTCAGCTTGTGCTTTTGAAATTAGCGAGGATGAGAGTAAAATTTCAGTGCTAAAATGCGTGGCAATTGTCAGGTACTACTGCAAGTTACCTAGGCTGGTTGACCCTGGCTGCCATAGGAAAAAATGGTTGCCAAAATGCGGAAGATCTGATGGTTGTGAAACTTCAAATGGCTCAAATGGCTTTCTTATTCTTCAAAGCAGTTTTAATGTGTTTAAGTGGTTTATTATTTATATATTTTTCTCCGGAGAGCTGAAGGTTAAAGATGGTTTTAACTCAGTCTCATCTATAAAGGCTTTTATTCTGCTGGTTTTGCTGCTGTCCTAGAGTATTCACGCATCTGATTTCTACTTACTATTTTTCCAGCCAAAATGAATCAGACAATGGCTCTTTTTGTTAATTACTTATTAAAAAAGAAATTACTGACCAAATTGACACTCTCAATATGTCTTCTTCATAGCAAAGGATCTTTTTAACTGTAGAAAAAGCATAATTCTGTATGTTGAAGCTATGAGTGTAGGCACGATTCACTTCTCGTTCATTGAGTTCCTGAGCTCCAGCAGAGCTGAGGCAACCAACTGTGTGTGTGAATTGGGCCAGCAGAAAAGTTGTGAATATATTAGCATATAGGTGATTCTGTCCCTTTTCTTACAGTTCTTCTATGGGCTTTTATTCTGTATTGAATTTACACTGATGCACAGTGAAGTATTGTGCTGCAGTAGTTCGTGTCTCTGAACTGAAGAACTTTACTTGAATATTAAAAACAGTAGTATAGTTTTCTTTATTTATTTTGGCATTCAGTCTATTCAAATGACCAAGGCAACTAAATTATTTGCATGAGTACCTAATGACCTTTGACAGTAAAAATACCATGGTTTATGCAATAATACTGTAAAGGTCTTCTAAATTTTACTACTAGATGGTATTAGATGGTAGAGGATTTTTTTCCCATTATTTGTATCTTGTCTTGCCCATGAGGTAATATTTTTATTTCTCATTGAGGAACAGTCCTGAAACAAGGAAGCTTTTCTTGTGTATATATTTTAAATCCTGTTGTGATTTTAAAATTTTCTCACACATGTATATTTTAAGTCTTTGCTATAGTCATGGCTTGTGGCAGTGAATTCCAAAGGTTAATTATGGATTGCATAGGAAATTACTCCTTTTTTAACGAATGTACTGTCCCCTTGTGTAAGAATGATGAGAAGGGCTTTTTTTAACTAATTTTTTATCTGTATAAGTGATTCTCCTGTATCCTATTGAAGACATAATTACTTTTCTGATCTCCTTGCTCTGAACAACCTCCTTCCATTTATTTAGATGACTGATAGGAAGCGAATTCAAAATTTTAAGTTATATTTAGGATTGGGAATGGGACCCAGGACAACTGACTTCTCTTCATTATTTAGACTGCAGCAAGATTTATGAGTGATTCAAATTATTGTTTCCTTTTGTTAACACTGAATTTAAAATGTCACTTTCTTACGCAGTTGTCCAAGTCAACAGTAAGCCATAATTCTTTCTGCACAAACTTAAATCGTGCTACCACTTCACATTTTGTCACTTCATGCTTCAGTCCCTTTTCTGGACTGTTTTCTTTTTCAGATATTTACTGGCAGCAAGAAATAATGAAAATAATTCAGTTATGTACTATGAACTTCTGATTAATTTGACTTTTAAACCTTAAAAAGGCAATCAGAACATTAAGAGAGAAGGATTACAATTTATATTATAAGAGTGGAATTTTTAGTATAAAACTACTGAAAGAAATTTGAAAAGGGGCTAGTAACAGGAAAAGCAGGAAAAGCATGAAGGGCATTCCTGACATGGAGATCTCTTAGGTTGTGCAACACTAATTTAAGAGAAGTGCTGAAAATTCCAGGGCTGGTGAAAGTTAGGACTCAACTAAACAAATCAGCATGAAACCTGAAATTGGAAGCTTTCAGGAATAGTAAAGAAATTGTCTTAATAAGGTCTTTTTAATCTTTAATTTCTTTGATTTTATTTGAAATCATAAATAATACAGTGTGTGTCTGTGGATTACCTGTTTCATGAGGGAAGCCATGTCAGAACAGCTAAGTGTTGGGATGACTTGCTGCCCATTCTGTGGTACAAATTTATGGGTAAGGAAAGCAACCTCTTTTTCAGTAAGGGCTGTAGCAGCAAATCACCTGAGTCTTGACACCTGAAACCCATTTAGTCAAGCTCAAGAATGTGTTTCACATTAATGTGTGTAAAAGCCTGCTTATTTGATTAATTATTATTTTGTTACCATTAGTCCCAGGTGAAACGGGAATTCCTGGATGACAGGCATTCTGTAAATCATATTAAAAGATAACCAATGTTCTAAAAAAATTGCTGTCTGAATATGGAAAATTTACAAAGACAATCTTATTATCCAGATTTTACACATGGAGTGTCATGGTTTGACCCCGGATGGCAGCTAGGACCACGCAGCCGGTCACGGAAGAGGGAGGAAAGAAGGGGAAAGGGAAAGGAAAAAAAAACCCTCCTGGGCTGAGACAAAGGTAGTTTAATAGAAACAAAAACAGAAAAGGAAAATAAAAATAATAATAACAATAATAACGATGACACAAGTTACTCTCACCACCCGCTGAATTGGCACCATCCTGAGCAGTGATTGTGGATTCCCGCCCCCCCAGCCAAACCCCATTTATATACTGAATGTGATTTGGAATATTTCATTGTTCTGTCTAGGCTCCTTCTCAGCTTCTACAAGAAGCTGAAAAGAGTCCTCAAAAAGTATAAACAATACTTAGCAACAACTAAAAGAATATGTATTGTTTAAATTCCTTTCATGACAATCACTACAAAGAGAATTAACTCTTTCCCAGCTGAAACCAGGACAAGGAGCTTTTGATCAGTAGGAGAAGAGGAGCATTTCCAGAGGAGGATCATGAAAATTATGTATCTACCACCGTTAGGTAGATATATAGAAAAGCTCATCTCTTCCTACTGACTATGTAGTGGGAACATGGGACACTTAGTTTTATTGCCTGTTTCTCAGGCTTTACAGTTAAGATGACTGCAGTTATGGAGAGAAATCATTGTCTTCTGTGTCTTGCTAAATAAATTAGAAACTCAAACTTTTCTGCTTACTTCTGAGTGATCTAAGTCACATGATACTGTTTTTTCTGTAATAAGATTTCTGATGTGAATGCCTTCAGAAAGTAAATATGTATTCCATTTCCTCTGCCATTTGCTTAACAACTTAAAAATTGCTTTCTTGACTGCTTATCCTGCTAAAATAGAATTATACTGATTTACCTGGAAAATGGATAAAACCAGACTCAAAGTAAATAAATGTGATTAAGAATTTCAGTGTACGTTTATGATTATCTTTGTTTCAGCATTCATAAAATACCTTGTGGTAACTAGCTATGATCTAACATTGCTTTTATATGTTCCAAAACTACTTCTTCAGTTGCTATAAAAAAAAATAAATATCCATTTTATATTGGTGCATCAGACCACCATTACTGAATATGTTATTCTGTGAACTCCTCTCTTAGTCACAAACTGGTATTTCCACAGATAAATCTGAATGTAAAATTGAGTCAACTGGCTAGTGCCATAATTGTTGTCCAAGAAGCAGGAAAACAGCAGATGAGGATAGTCATTAGAGTTGACATACTTTGGCTGAACTTATTTGACCACATAAGCCTAAATACTTGGTACATAACAGTCTAGTTTCTGTAATACCCTAGAACCAAAAATGGGCAACAAATATACCTCATTCTTCTTTCACTCTGCTTTTTCTTTTTTTTTTTTTTTACCATCTAAATTTAAACTGTCATCTTTAATAGATTTATTTGTGTCAGTATAAGTGAAAGGCAAATTAGGTCCTTTAAATGCATTCCATGTTTTTTTCCCTCAACTGCAAGCATAGAGGAGAACTTGTATTGTTGTGCTTTGTACTGATCTTATCTCTCTGTTGAAGACTCCTTTCTGTACTAATTTAACATTTTTTCTCTACGTTTTATTTAAATTGCCACGTACACTTGTTAAATAATTCTGGTCTGTTTGGGTTTTGTTGGTCTTTTCTTTTTCTTTCCATGGTGATTGATTGCCATCTGGGGGCTGACATGAGCCCACCATGCTAATTCCACTTATTCTGCCCATTAACTGCTGTTGTCTCCAGGGTCAGCGACAAATGTATGAATCCGCTTTATCTCTCAGCTTACAGAACATCTCATACAGCCAGCCTTGTATTACGAAAAGGCTACATCAGCCCCTAATTACTCAGCGCTCCCCTGCGTAGCATGCTGGTGCACCTTGAGAAACAGCATGCGAAAGCACATTTGTTTAAGTCCTCAGATGGTTAACATTGCGCACAACCTCCTCACAAATTACAGCCTCAGCTGCAGCACATCCATTAGTCTGGAAGAATGAAGATTCCCAAGCGGCCCTGGTGCCTTTCCCAATTCCCTTGCGACCCACCAATCCTCTCAGTGCTTTCTCTGCGTGTAGGGAGTGTTCGGAGCTAATCAGGTCAATGATCATCTCACGGCTCAGGGGACATGACAGGAGCCTATCACAGCAGTTACCCATCTTCCAGACCTGAGCACGCTTGCTGAGAATCTCATGTTAAGAAACATTGCTTTGGTGCCTCTTCTCTCGCTCCCTGGGAGCCTCTGAGGATTTCAGCTTATCTTTCTCTCTCTCTCTCCTTTAGACAGTGAAGAGTTCACCATCAAGGAAAAAAAAAAAAAAAAAAAAGGCAGAGCAGCATGCAGCTACCCGGAGGGTGTTGACCGAAACTTAGATTACCCCCAAATCACTGTTGATTGGACTGATGCCCCGGCTTTACCAGAGAAAAGATTTCAATTAAGGTAAGTGCTGCTTTTCCCCGGCTGGCCGCTCTCACGCCGGATTTCTGCATTGAAAGTTCCAAGGGGAGCAAAGGCAGAGCCTGCGCTGCAGCGAGGGACCGCGCCGGGGGGCAGGGGCGGGGGTCCCGGCCCCCAACTCCTCTCCGCAGGGATCCAGGGATTTAGCAGCTTCTTAGGAACGGCTGCAGTTACTCGGTGCTTTTCTGAAGCTTGGGGGAAAAAAAAAAACCAAACC
Source organism: Rhinoptilus africanus (assembly GCA_013400135.1). Taxonomy (NCBI): domain Eukaryota; kingdom Metazoa; phylum Chordata; class Aves; order Charadriiformes; family Glareolidae; genus Rhinoptilus; species Rhinoptilus africanus. Next base: position 126,893 of record VXBO01011835.1, on the reverse strand, counting down.
AAAACAAAACCGCACAAACCAAGAAGCAACCCCCAAACTAAGGCGTTCGTTAGCGACGCGCAGGGGTGTGAGGGGGGAGGAGGAGAGGCGAGCGCGCTTTCCCCCTTTGTGCCCGGCGCATCTGTTGGAGGAAGCGCAGCAGCTGGAAAGCCGAAGTCCATCATGGTAAAAAACTTCCTCCTGGATAAGGCAGAGGCGAGGCTCCCAAGTCCCGCGGCATTGAAACGAAGCAGAAAGGGATTTTTTTATATTTTTTTTATTTTTTTGGAAATGTGAGTCGAGGATGTGCATGCCGTTTTCCAGGCTGAGGGCTGTGACTGGCGTGTGTAGCGTTGTGCTGGGAGGCTGCTGGGGTTTGAGTAGTGGCTTTCGCAGGATTAGCGGTGCTGGGGAGGAGTAAGGATGAGTGGGGGGGTGCTGGTTCAACGCGAGTGGCCAGAAAATCAAATTGGTAGTCGCTTGGGGGGGGGGTAGAAGTAGCGTTTGATTGAAGAGGGAGAGGACGTATTTTTCATGGGGTGGTAGAAAGTGTGGCGTATCAAAAGAAATAGACTTATGATTGACGATCTTTATCTGGAAATTAAAAAAAAAAAAAAAGAGAGAGTAAGTGAGGGAGGCTGTCTTGAAGTTTAAAGGATTAATAAGAAAAAGTCGGGGATGATTAGGCAGCCTGGAGTTAATTAGGTGACCTGGTGTACTTATGGTGTATCCACCCTAAAATGTCTAAAGTGCACTAAATTTCATAGTCTCGGTCAAGTCCACACTGAATAGTTGTGCTGGCAGGGGGCATGATTAAGGAGCTAGTAAACAGCGCAAACTTTTTAATACTGTAAGGGAACAAATTAAGATATGTTGTGTTAAACATGTCTATGTTCTTTCTGTTGCCCACAAAAAACCCCACTTTGCGTTTGAAAATCTGTCATAATAGGGAGAAAATGTCAATGGAAAGTTAACTGATTTCAAATCTCGCTGTCTTAAACAGATGTATAACTCCTAGGCAGTTTATAAAAGTGTGAATTAATTGCATTGCTTTTTCAGCCAATACTGTTTGCTGTCATTAAACATCTGTATCGTTGGTTATCATCCAATGTTGGTAATACTATTTATAGCACTATATCTTGCATTAAAAGCTTAGCTATTCCATATGGAGATTTTATTTTTTTTCATCTTAAAATATCTCCTGAGCCCCTGTTCTGGTCCGTTCCTCACCCCCCACCACCAAAGAAAGAACAATTCAGGGGAATGTTTGTTACCTGCAGGTTTGTTACTTATTCCATTACCTCTTTCAGTGAGAAATACCAAGTTTGCTTTCTCACAAAAACATAAGCATATGGGAAAATGACCTGAGGTTTTGGGGGAATGTAGTAAGAATACTGACAGTTTTAACCATCTACCAGTATATTTTCCCTCTTGAAAGTGATTTCTGAAAGTAATGTTTCTTATAATGGCGACTCAATATGTCCACTGTTTTCTTGGAAAGGAAGTTGGTTTCGGAAGTAGTTACAGGCACTGATTCACATTTTGGTGTAGCATATGGCTCACTTCTTTTTTCATGTTACATTAATATGCCATTTACTAGGTTTTGTGCTTCTTCCACCCAGAGATGCAAGTCTTGACCAGGGTAGAAATATTTGAATGCACAAATCGGCTTCCGTTATACCTGCCTTCACTTTTTTCTTTCATGAATAATCAAGGATTTTTCAGCATAATTAGTATTCATTAATACACACCAGAGTATTCGTTAAAAAAATTGATAGACAGTAACTTAAAGTGCTGCCTGGAAAAATTTCTGGTGTAAACAATTCCTATGCAGTTGCAGACATCCAGGTTGCATACAAATAGCAGGAACTTCTGTTCCAGTCTTTCACAAGGACTGACTACAAACATTGTTTGACATGATGGCTCTGTTCCCCTTTTGTCTCACAACACTGTTGCTGTAAGTAAAAAATAAATAAATCACGCTTTCATGGCAGTGTGTCTGTGGGTTTCTAAACAAGTCTTACAAATGCACTTACATCTCTATTATTATTTTACAAGATGGGATGTTCTATCTGCTTCTAAGTGAAGAGCACTTACTTTCTGGTATACTAGCCTCAGAGATTGTGAGATGACAGTTCGCCAAACACAAGGAAAGGCTGGTTTTTCTCGTGTTTTGATAAAAATAGACAATAAAGCTATAATTATTTTCTCATCTGTTCCATTGGTGGATTGTGGGCTTCTTCATACATAGTGATGGTCCAAAAGTGACCTTGGCAATATGGAAAATATCATTCCTCATTAAATGACTCGGGGCATCTGATTCACTGAAGCTTTTCAGGCTTGGCAAACATAGAAACACAGGTTACACAGGAAGGCAGTGGAAGGCATGTCAGTATAGCCTAGTTCCCTCTCTTGAACTTTTTTTTTTTTTTTTCTTTAACTCTAAGGCCATATCAAATAGTATTAAATATATAGCTGTATGCAGAGTTCATCTGTATTTCAGATATTTCAAGTTCTTTGAATGAGGCCAGTGTTAATTTTTTTTTGCCTCAAGCTACATCTCCTTATTACTGACAGAGGAGTATGATTGCTATCTGGCCTAGCTCCATTGAAAATTAGTGTTTGATGCTAATTCTTTAATGTTTTAGGAGCTTTTTAAGGAAATTTATTAAAGTGAGTTTTGGAAAGGGGAAAAGCAAAGGGAGCTCTCTGAAAGCTGGCATAAAACCAACAATAGAATAGCAAGAAATAGTCCTGCTAAAACAGTGATAATGATACATGAAAAAGAAAACAACTGTTAACAGCTATAGTTAATAATCCTGATAACACAATGTAAAGAGATATATTGTGTCATTTCACGAGGACAGGGTAAGAATGAGATAGAATAAGCTTCAGGGGTTAATGAGTTTCCCCAGTTTCCTCTCTCAAAGATATATGGGAATTTGCTTTACCAAAACGGGAGGCTGTTCAACCCTACGTTATTAATGTGCATTGGAAAACTAGCATCAACTTTCCTAGGAAGACCATTGTGTCCTACCAGACTCATGTTATCCCTGTTCCATCTGTCATTTTCATAGTCTTTTTCTTGGACACTTATTCTTGCACCTCTGTTTAGCACCTTCCTCTTCATATAGATTCTTTTTCTTCCTGATGCTTTGTGCTTCTTTTCATTCCGTTTCTCTTAGCATTCTCCTTCTTCCTTTCCTTTCCTTTTCTTCACCTACCACAATTTAACACTTCATCAGTTTCACATCCATTCTCTTCCTTCCTTTGATGCTGCGAGGACATCACTTTTCTCACTTGGTCCACCTGTGTAAATTATTCTTTTTAATTGAAACAGAAAATCCCTCTGAGAACACTCTGGTACTCACATGAATGGTGAGACTGCTGCAACAGTCTACCATCTCTTTATCCTCTTTTCCAGTATTTTTAATTGTGTCAGGGGCTGTATGTCAGCTTACAGTAAGTAGCTAGCACAGTAAGAGACAGTTCAATTCACTTTCCAGTTTTGGAGTCTATGTGCGTGTTTACACTGCAGAAAGCATGTACACTTAACTGGTTCAAGGAAACAAAGCTCTACAAGGTTAACTCAGATACCTCATTGTTCTTGCAAAAGTTTACCTTACAGTTAAAAAGAAACGTATGTTGCAGTGCATATATTTATATATATGTTTGCAAATATGTAAATTTTCATCATATTTTCAGGATTTGTTATTTTCAAGACACTATGAAGGTTGCACTTTCTGAGTGACTTCTCAGACTCCTAATTAGTTGGTTTAGAGGCCAGTGTAGTGTTTGCTACTACTTTTTCCTGCTTTCTCTTTCTGTTGCTTTTTGTCATAAATGCACTATATGAAAGAATGAGTTTCAAACCTTACCTTCCTTTATATTAATAGAAATTTTCACTAAGGTCTGCTTGTTTTGCAGAGATGTAGCTCATTGAAGGCACAGAGCTTGGCATGTGTCACTGGCTGAATATTTGTTGCGGCAGTAATTTTGTAGCAAAGCTTTGAACTTTTTGTTGTGCTTTGAGAAGGAGGAAGCTTCAGTCTGCTTTCTTGTTGAACCTTCAAGCCTGGTAGTCTGAGGGGGGAAAAAATCTTTAATGTAGATAATTTCTCTATCAAAGTAAAATTCAAACCTACGCCACCGTATTTATTACTGGACTTGGTATTTAGCAGAAGTCAAAGATGTGTTTTACAATACTAATTTTTGTAATGAATCATTTAAAGAGGTTTCTTTTTCTCCCAAGAAGATGAGAACTAAGATACTGTTCATGAGACTTGGTCAGCTTACTTGAGGAGCAGCTGTGGTTCAGTTTGTCAAATATATCACTTCAGTTTTGAGAGTGAAGAGTCTTCCTGTAAAGATCAGACAACTGATGTACACCAGACAGTTCTGGGGCTGGAGGGACATCTTTTTCCTGCAGATGTCTCAGCTGTCGATATTTTTTTAAGGCAATGACTGCATTGGTTGACATATGTACAATGTAAGCTATGTTTACAGTCCTGTGCCCCAGCAGAGTGTGATTTGGGGTCTGTGGGTGCTGAAGTGGTGTTGTGCTGAATGGCCCAAACCTGTAATCGCAGCTCAGGCTGGAAACCTTTATAGAGACATTCATAAGAAACATATAGGTCTGAGATTCAAAATGAGAAAGTATCTGAGCATCTAACTCACAATAAAGTGCTGTCTCTCACTTAAGTTTAAAAGTTCTATTTTTAAGTACCAGAATTATGTTGTCCTTCAACTTCCAGAGTACAGTATATTCAGAACAGTCTCCAAAGCAGATGATAAATACTCAGTTAAATGACTTGGATGAGGACGTTTGTTTCCAAATTTAGATCGGATTTATTATTGTTTTCGTGCATGCATTGACTCACTGACCACATTAATGCTATGTCCCGCGCACCAAATATACTTACAAAGTAAAGTTGTGGCTGACTTGGTTAGAAAAACATACAAAATTGTGATTTTTTTTTCCGGTGAAGGTAAATAAGATGCAAACACACTCCTTTTCCAGAAACCAGGCAAGACTTTTGACCTTCTTTGATCAACAGTATGCTCCAGCACTGATGCCCAAATCCAGCTTTTTGACCTAGGTCATTTACAGTCTATAAGCGTTAGATAGGTTCTCAGCTGCTGCTGTCTGAAGGCTGCCTGCAGGTGCTAAATGTGATTGTAGGTACAGACACACATTTGCTAAACAGTTGTCTGTGACCATTTATTAATTTCACAAAGATTTTGGTTTGTTTATGCAATTCAACCACTACCCACAGGGCTTGGTTCAAACTGGTGACCTAGGTTCTGAGCTCCCTTATGCTCCTATATATTCTTCAGTGCCCTTGGACCCTATATATATAGATATACATATAGTACAGTCTTACTGTATATGGATTTGAGATGGCAGTTAAAGCAACTCTCTTAAAAGCCTCTATAATGGTATTTATTAAGAGGCATTCTGTCCTCAGGCATACCGACTCTGTGCATATTACACGCTTTCATATGTCTGTTTTATATGTAGTTCAATATAAGAGGAAAAAAAAAAAAGGCTCCATCCCATGGTTCATTTTTCCTATTTAAGAAAAGACTGCAAATAAAACCAATATCATTAAATGGAACAAATATACCAGATAGTACAATATAATGACAGTTTTCTAAGAATGCTTGTAGCATGAAGAAAAGCTAAAGCCTAGTATTTCCTGAATAGATTTCCATTGTCCTGAACAGGCTGAGCAGACTTTCACCCAATACTTTTGCTACAGATTTGATGATGAAGCCATTCTGCCAAATCTGAATTCACTCAAATTTAGTTGCAGCAAAAACTCTTACGGTAATATTTCAATCATTAAAATGTATTTTCATTCTGTTGTATAATTAATACTCCATTTCATTTCTACTTAGGAAGCTTGTATCTTTGCTTCTTAGCAGTTTTTTCATTTATGCCTAAAATATTAATAATAATCTTGGTACTTGTTTACCCTAATTTTAAATATTTAACTATATCTCATGAAAATCATAAATGGAATATAAATTCATTGCATTCCCTGTCACAAGTAACACTTTTTATGCCTTTTCTGGCTACAATAGTAGATCTACCTCATTGTAACTCTAAACAGATGTTACGGAAGTTCCAATTTACACAGGTAAAAGAAAAAAAAGAAAAGTCCTGTGCCTTTCAATAAAGATCCCCTTTTCTCTATCACTATGTGATGAGTGGTCATCTCAGGATACTGCTGTGTTTCATATTCTCATCTTTAAATAGTTGGGGTTTTTTTAATCTGACCACCTATACAGTGGGCTTCAGGTTTTCTACAAAACATCTTACGGTAATTTGGCCCTTCTACCTCTGAACTGCTACTTGACCTATGTCAAAATAAGTAAAGAGATAAAATGTGATATACCTGTCTCCTGCTTGAAAGACTGTATGTGTCAGAATAAATATAGAGATTAAGAAGTGATGCTGAGAAGGTAAATGCTGATAAGAAAAACACTCAAATGAACTTGCTAATTAAAAAGCTTTTTGAAGAGTATCACTTCTCTCTGATGGTTTTGTGATTCAGCGTAAAGACTTCTGTCCCATTTTATGGTCCTCACTGCATATAAATCGATTGAAATTTCAGGCACCATCACTTTCTTCTGCATTTGTCTTAGCATTTCCTCATCTTCTTCCCCACCTCCCCTCTTTTATTATTTTAAATGGAAATGTTCTTTGTCTGGTGCACAGAACGTGTAAGCAACTAAATTCAGGTCCATCAATGGACTTCAGTCCCACTCGGAATTACCCATCAGATGTAGCAGGTAGCAATTACCCATCAGTCTCTTTCACCCTGAGAGCCAAAATGTATCAGTCAAGGACATATTTGAATTCCAGCAGCCAAGAATGTGAGTAATCCTAGGCTCAGTGTAGAGGAGAGACTGTGTGGCAGAATGCAGCAGAGCCATCAGGGCAAGCATCTGGCTGGTTTTGATAGGTAAAGTTAAAGAAAAATATATTATTGTAGAAGTATTTTTCTCTAAGCTTGTTATTTAAACTGGGTGGGTTTGTTTGTTTATTTGGTTAGATTTTTTTTGACTCTTCCTGGAACTCCCTGGGGCATTATCTTTCAACAAACAATGGGCATTTTTTGCAAATGTTTTTTTAAAGGTCACTCTTTTTTAATCAACTCACTTTTTCTATAATAACTGTATGACATTTTTTTTGCCCTGTTTGTGATCAATGAGCATGAATATTTTAAATAGAAAACTCACACACTTAACTATCTTTCTAAATGTTGCTGTTACAGTTCTGTGGAGAGGTTGGAAGGAGGATGCTGAACATCCCAAATTACCATTCATTTCTCATTGCCTGGTGGCTATACAGCCCTTTCTGTGATTACATGCCTAGGGGTGCTAGTTCAGGTATAAATGGCAGGATGCTGTGTTTTAATTTTCTCTTGAATGGAATTTCTTATAACTATTTATAAATACATGCATGTCTTCAGCCTAGTCTAGGTAAGAACTGGGTTCATCTTGTTCAGATACCTAGTGATAGATGATGATTTTAACTAAGAGCTGAGATTTCATAAATCTAACCTGATATAATCATACTTATTTGATAGAGAACAGGTGGAGCTGGTTACCATGCAGCCAAACTCAGTTGTTTCTATCAGTGCAGGCTGTACCAGGCAAAACACAAACTGATCTACCTCAAAATTTTTGAATGCAACATTTAGGCGCATCAGGCATTTCCCTTTCTACCAGCTGTTCTCTAGGTTTTCTTTGGACAGATACCACGGTAGAGAAATAGTTTATTATCCTTCCCAAGCATACTTCAGCATATATCATTCTTTGACTCTCTGCCTCTGGTTTTGTGTCTGTATGCCTTGTGCAAAAATGATTAATTAAGGAAACGGAACTTTAGGTCTTGTGCCATCTAAAACTATAAAGCATACGAGTTCGGAAGGTTTTATCTGTTGGTGTTTTATGTCTTTCCTGCCCTTCTTGTTTTCAGATTTCACTTTTGAAGAATAATGGTCTGATATTACTGATGTCCATAGTGAAACTAGACATTTTAGGAGTCGTTCTTCTAAATTTTCTAATAGGATGTTTTGCCCCTCCCCAGTAAAAGTAAACAGTAGTATTTGTATTGGAAAATGTTTCCTTCATGCCTCTTTAGCAATAATGTGCCCAAATAGAAATTGCACTTGCATAGAAACAAACTTTGGTCAGATAAGTCTAGTTTTCATGGGATATATAGACATATTTTTAAAAGTGCAATTCATAAGGCATAAATGTGATGTTTTAAATAGCTTGTCAGGAAAAAGAAGTGATTTTTAATGCAGATCTACCAAATATAATGTTCTTCAGTAGCATCAGTACCCCCAAGGCAAACATTTGAAAAGGCAGAGTGTGCCATAACACCAAGATAAATGTTGTGAGTAGGTTATAAGGCAAAACACAATACAAGGAAATAGAGGAGTATCTTCCATCAAAAAGGAAAATATTAGTAATCAAAATTATTGTTCTAGTTTTCTGTTTCTTTGCAAATATCCAATGAGGCATTTGGCTTTTCCAGTATTAAGGTTTTTCCCAGTAATTACATTTAAAACATTGTTAAATCTTTATTTTTATTCTGAAAATAATTAGGAATACAAATGAAAACATTAATGCTTATTTTCTTTAAAAATGTATAGCTGAGATGCTGAAGCAAAACACAGCCACAGGAAAGGAAACAAATTCTAAGTAATCCTTTGAAGTATGACTTTATAATTCTATATAAGAATATAATAACGTGTGTTGGAATTTGCTAGTCTGAAAATTGTGGAAATTCTCAAACTGTCTGTGAAACCAAATGTTATTTGATAACCATTGACAAGAGATTTATAATCAGGTAATCTTATTCATCTTCTTTGAGACAATACACTATGTTTTATGGGAGGTAGAGTGAAAGCAGCCCTACTGCAGTGAAACTATAACCTAGCTTTAATTTCATTAAAATAGATTTCACGTTTACCAGCCACACAATGGAAAGAAGTTGTGGAGTCTGCTCAGTATATTGCCTCACAGTTAAAAAACCTACAGCAACAGAAGTAACTGGCAAATTGTTTTACAGAAAGGGCACAAAAGCTTTGAGATCAGACAGACCTAGGTGAAGAATCAATTTAACCTTCTCTGAGTTCAACAGGAGCTGGATCAGGGTATCGCTGTGAGGTACACTGGATATGATTGATAGAATTAGAAAATCTAACTGAGCAAGTAGGTTGATAAACACTCACGAGATCTTTGAAGTTTTATGGATTGTCTAAACAAAGCCAATGTTTCAGAGCCATTAAATCTTGATTTCTGCTGTACTGTTATGCCAGGTGTTGAAGTGTCATTCAGTGGCCAGGATGTCAAGTAATGGACAAGCTCCTTTAAGTGGTCATTAAGCCAAATAAGTGCCATGAGCTGGACAGTACAGCAGCTCTGACCATTTGAGACTAGGTGAGGATGTGATTACTTGTGTAGTGCCATCAGCACTCATCAAGTTTTTTCTCTCGGACAAATTGAAGTTTATCGGTACTGAAATGACTTTTGTTCTCTGCTGATGTTCCTTTGCTATATAATATTTAACTTGTTTTCTCTTCTTCCCCCACCACGTTGCCCACAGAGAGACTTCTCTTCCAAATATTTGAAAAGTGCTCCATCTGTCCAGCATAAAGGTCAAGAGAGTGGGTCCCTGTTTCATTCTCTCCCCATTTAGCAGACCAAAGGTAGTGGGGCAGTATATCTGCTTTCTGGGTCGTTTCCCTCCACAGCCTCTTATCATCATGTTCCCTTTTCTGTGCCTAAGGAAATAATGAGTTACTGCCTTAACAACACCTAACTCAAACTTTTACAAGGGATTGGCTTGTGATCACAAATTGCCCTAATGTCAGATATTAACCCCGGGGATTATCCTAGCCATAAGAAGAAGCATTTGTAGTTTGGATTAAGGAAATAGTGGGGGAAGAGGGATTGAGGCTGAATTTCTTCTTGAATGTGGAAGCAGTATATTTATTTTCACTAACAATGTCAGCCAGTAATTACAGCCTTTTCTCATTCTCCTGCCTCAGGGGAACTGAACTGCTGCTGGCTCAGGGGAGGCTGAGCTGCTCCTGCCTGCTGCCATTTAACACTTACTGTTCTCCTTTGAACCTGTTTGTGAACCACTTCTACCCTGTTCCTGTTTCTTTGCTTTCCCTGATAAATATGTTGCTGAAATGCCCTTTAGAGCAAGTTTAGGTATCTGTGCAAATAATATGGTTTAAGCACCTGGAGAAGACTAACAAGTATAAATCTTTAGTTCAAGAGCCTATCTGCAACACACTCCCCCTCCCATCCCCAACCCCCTTCATAATTGGATGCACTTTATTACAATTGCGGATAATGTATATTTAATTTTTTTCCTTTTTCTTCTAACACGCAATTGAGATTACAGCTGCCTCTTTGTTAAATATATCATATGAAACAATATTCTTACTCCTAAGAGAGATCTCTGACTCAAAAATACCAGGCTTCCTGCACTGTGCCAAGAACTGAGTAGATTACCTGGAATGTCAAAGAAAAAAAGATTTAGCTATTACTTTCTATAAACAGAATATACATTTTCTAAATTATGCTTCTTACTAATATTCCTGTACAGCTATAATAGTTCTTCTCTGTTGTTCTCAGTCTCTCCAATGCCAAATAATGAAAATTTAACTAGAGGCGATTTTTACTGGCAGATAAGCGAGTTCCATTGTGTGTGTATGTTAGTAAATGCATCTGAGAAAAAAAAAAAAAGTAGCATTTCTATGAGCATGCACATACATGAACCCCTTAATTTTGATTGTTACTGTCAGGTAAATCTTGAACATTGTTTAAAATTAGTTTAATACCCAAAGCGTTGGTTGTTTACATATTCATCCAATCCTTACGTACTTTGGATGATGAAAGCGATACATTCCTCATGCTTTGAATGGACATTTCCTAATGACATTCAGTTTTTAATTGTTTATTTCCTAATATTTCTTCTCTTAATCATGTCCTCTCTAAAATCAGACTGTCTGCTATTCTTTGCAAGTACTACAGTTGCCATTTCCCCAAGACAGACTCCACTTATAAGAGACTTTTCTCCTCAGTTACAATCCTTTGCTTAACAGTTACTCCCCAGGACCCATCGTTTTAAAACAGATGACAAGTCATCAAAGGAATAAACCAGAATGTGTCAGATCAGCTCATTTTAAAGATCTTTTATATTACACGAGATCCATGTATATTCACTTTCTGTTTTTAAAAATCTTTGTTTGTTATGGTTCATGTTTTTTCTTCCTCTGCGGCTGTTGTAAATGGAATGAAGGGAAAAATCAGTCCAATCATACATTGTAACTCTTTAAAATCAGAGTGAAACCAACCCTTTAAAATGGCATTAATATTATCTGCAAAATATGTTTTTATTCCACTGGTTAGAAGGCCGATGCATTTACAGGACCCAAAGAAATGAGAGGTATGCAGGATAGTCCAAAAGAGAATTTAATGGTACAACATCAGGATTAATTGTGAAAGTAATCATGTTAGTTTTCTAATTATTCAAATCTTAATTACAACTGTGTTGGCCCAATTAGTTCAAAACACAAGGCTAATGTTAGGGTTGGGTGGATGCTCAGCATCTGTGCATAAGTAAGAGGCATCTGTTGCCAAGTGGTGGAGTGATGGAAAGTGTCAACGCACCAGCTGTGAAGTCAACAAAGCTCTTAAAAAACAAATTTGAGCCAACACAATGATTTAGCACACTTGGGGGAGCGTAAAGCTTATTGCACATGTGTACTTTAGCTAGCTGTTGTCACCTAGCGGGACTGGAATCTAGAGCAACTATGCACGTTTAAGTCTTTGCCTGCTTTCTTTTAACAATGCCCTGCCTGACAGGGATTTGCAGCGGGGAATCTGGCGGTGACATTTCTGCCTGTCAGTGCTGCAGAGGGTTGATTTAGGTACGTTTTTCTTGAGCAAACAAGAGAACAAAATATTACTAAGCCGTTCAGAATACGCCATGTCTTAAGGTGGTTACGGCATTTTATAATTATATACAAACAGTATACATATACACACAGAAACAAAAGGATAGAAAATAGTGAAATATTAAGAGAAAAGTCTTATTTAAAAAGTGTTGGCTTTTCTTTCCTAACACCCAGTTTCCCCATTCTCTACAGTTCTGTAGGGAGAGACAGCTGTATTAAATATCAGTGGTACCTTGTCCATTGTTTAGTGCTATCAATTCTAGAAAGACAGAATTTTTATGATTCTTACTACTGATACTGACCTTAGTAATTTCTGGTATTGCCAACATAGATTGAGGGTATTAATAGTGTTGCTAACTTTACAATGGTGTGTTTAATATTTATGCATTATTAACATTTAATGGTAACGTGTAAACTTTACTGAAAAATAATCAATTGGCAGAAAGAACAAAAGAAGAAGGTGAATATCAAAACCTAAGATGGAATTGTATTGAACACTAATGCATTCACTTTTGACCTAGTTCTGAATTTTATGGATCTTTTGTCAGTGACTTCATTTGCATTACTTTCAAGTTCTTATTTATTCACATTTCACAAAGTACAGATGGAGGAGTGCTTAGATTCATTGTAGTCTGATAATGTTGTTAATTTACATGAAATGCATGGAGTTTTGTACTGTACTGCAGTGTAACAGAAAATGAGCTCAATTTTCAACATTGCCTTCACCAGATTTTTCAATTACATTAAAATAAAATTAAACAGAGTTAGGAGGCACTTCTAGCATTCTGGATACAGGTTTCCTCATTTGTAAATTACAAGAAGAAAGTGTTTGATTTCCTTGCTGTCTGAGCAAATAGCCCTTTTTAGGTATGCTTTTCACTTTAATATACAGCTTTGGGCTTTAAGAAGAATATGTGTATGCCTGTATGGCAATACTTGATCTATCCTATTAAAGCAGCACCGTGACTGGACAGAAGAAGCTAAGGGACTCAACCCACCTCTATAAAAAAATCTATAAACAAACTGAACTACTTCTGAGATGGTGTAATGAAGTGTAAACTTTAATGGTTGTAAACTGAAGACTTTGATGACTATGAAAGCACTTTTTTGCAGTTACAATTTATTTAGGTGTGTCAACCTCTGAACGTTTCATACTCACAAGGCAAATTCAGTATTTCTCCACATTATATTGCAGTTTGTGTATAAATGTGTGTGCAGTGATGTAATGATACAGGCAGTAGTAATATATTAAGTTTAGCTAAGGTTACCTGACCAGTTTTACTGATGTTTGTGAGAACTCAGCAGAAGCTTCTGGAAGATCTAAAGCTGCCACCTCCACCAGTGTCATGAGTCTGACTATAGTATGTATGTAAATGGGGAAGAGAAGGAGCACAGTGAGACACACAGCAATTAGTTATATGCACTTTGGTGTTTTGGATTTCAGCTTTCTGTCACCGTTGCAGCTGTATTTCACCTGTAAAATGTTTTTTCCTTTTAAATCGTACTGACAATGTGAATAGCACATGTATTCTTTAACTAAACAACTTACCATTTCAAGTGGGCTGCCTCAGCTGTAAGACATGAACTCAGAAGTGATAAAGCATGGCACTGCTTCAGTAAAATGGAATAAGAAATCATTTTGACAGAGCTTAGATCTTGGTCTGGGCTGTTGAATGGGTTTGGTTGCAGGATTTATTATTCCCCCTCCCCCCTTTCCTTTCAAGGTCGATGTTCCTTATTTTGTATAGAGTACATCTTACATGACAGTACAGGAGGAAATGCAAGCTGGCTGGGTTAATGCTTTTAGGGTCAAAATGGACTCCTGAACGCAGGGAAACAGCACCAGAAATGGTGCTCACTGTCACCCCATGAAGGCAAGCAGTGACTGAACGTCAGAGGATCAGGCTACAGATCTTTACTAGGGGCTCGTTATGAATGATTTTGAAAGTAAATATTTCGATCTATCAGTAAGTAAAGGAAATACTTCCCCTTTCTTTAGTTTAACTCCCTTGACTGCATGGAATTAAAGGAGACTGGAAGCTCTTGCTGCGATGTTAGAATAATGATTATAAGTTATATGTCTGAGAACTGATTCTCATTTATTTGGACTGCAGATACTTTTAAAATGGCAGAAGTATTCAGGCAATTAACACTATAAATAATACAATCTTTTGTTCATTTCCCATCCTGTCCTTTGCTGATGCAGAAAACATGATTAAGGTGAGTAGCAATGATTATTTTGGAAGGTAACTTGACATTTGCCTATGATAAGAACAAATTTTTAAAATTCTTAGTCCATAATCATGCAGATGACTGGCTTTAGAGTGTCAGAAAGACTAGTTCATCTTTATTGAAGCACTCTCAGGGCCTGAAAGGAGCAAACCATTTCCCCAAGACAGACAAAGGAGCAGATCACAAACTTTGATCACAAAGTTTCCTTTGCTGCTCCTCCATCCTACAAGCTAGAACAATAGCAAAGCCTCAGTTGCATGTAAAACAAGCTAGACTAACTCTTTATCTAACCCCCTGCCCTGTACAACTTCCTGTGACATATATGTTTACAAAAATAACACATTTGTGGGTAAAAGCTGTGCCCCGTTCGAGCTTGTCTCAAAATCAAACACCTTATGGTCAATGTGTATCAACTATTTTACATTTTTCTTTGAAATAAAAGCCTGATGTTCACCTAAGACTGATGAGGTATAACAGAGTAGACAGAATATTTGGTATGACTAGCTCATGTAGAAATATGGTATTTTTTAAAATCGTTTGTTCTCTGTAATGTTTAAGTTCTAACTTCTTCCAAGACTTTCTCTATGAACCCCACCTAGGTCACATTAGCAATTGCAGTTTGAAAATGCATCTTGAAGCTGGATACAGCATGTGACTCTTCTCTCAAGTAAATACAGTATATCGTGCCTTAAACATACCAACTAGATCAAGTGACTTCAGGGAGGTTATTCCAGAATATTTCCATAAGAACAGGTACTGGCAGTATCTGTCTGATAGAATCACATAGGCATTTTCTGCTACTTCAGGTTGAATTGCTGTTGTCTTTTAAATGAAAGAAATGATAAAAGGTCATATGCCTAAGTATATGACCTAGGCATGTGTAACTGTGGGTATATATTAGGTACATGTTGCTGTTTATATCTCATGACTAAAAGCTATTCACACTGAGGTCAATGACACATTTACTTGGACAACTTTAAAGTAGCTATTCAATTTTACATTATACTGGAAAAAAAGAATATCAGATCTTGATCCAGTGAAACATCTGTCATATTGATTTCAGTGGTACTGGATCAAGATCTGATACTCTGTTTTCAAAGGGGAAAGAAAATAGAACCAAGTCTTAAGAACACAGGAGGAGATGTGGAGATGTCTTTGTTAGATATCTTGAGAGCATCTCACTTAGTATTACGTTCATCGATGTCACAAGCACTCCTTTGAAGCAAAAGCAATCATAACAAAACAGCTCTGGATTCTTAAAAATGTAAAGGTATCAGGAGGCTGTATTTGCTCTTTGTTCGTGAAAATTGTCTTCATGTATTGCTCTGTAGTTGAATTTTTCCACTAATAACCTTGAGTCATCAGGACACTGATGCAGAAAGCATAGACTGTTAAAGACAGCATGAAGCTTTTAATGTAAAATATCTTCTTCCAGGGAAAAACAAAATTATGCTAACCATGGCAGAGCAATATGCTGCTATGTTTATCAATGTAGACTCTTATGTCAATTAACTTCAACGTCTACAATGTGTGATCACAAAGAAGGAACAGATTTTATAGTATCCTGCTCTAAAGTTCATTAGCTATATAATTTTTATGTAACTTGTATTAAAATATAGAATGTGAACAGAAAACTTAGAGTAGAGGTCAGGTAGGGATTTACCCAGTAGGCTAGGATGAACACAATACAGACCAGTCACCCTGGTGTGCCATACCTCAGCAAAGATTCTTTTTGGAGTTTTGCTTTGGTGAGATGAGTTTTTCTCCAGTCTCCTTCAGGACAGGAGGAAATCAGATATGAGATAGCATCAGTTTAGTTTTGCGGGGGAAGAAAATGTTGATGCTTATTCTCTCTGAGATACATTATATTCCAGAAGACATGAGGAAGCAAGTACTGTTCTTGTGGGTACAAAAATCAAGATCAGTTGTTCTGAACATAGTATGAAGGATGCTGATGGTTCTTTTTGTAATCCTGTTACTTTCTATATGTGAACTCAGGACTTTCCCTCCTACCTGCACTAAGTTTAATAGCTTGATTTGATTTAATTATTTGAGCCCTTGCTTGTGGTAATAGCTGTCCATAACCTTCTCAGTGTTATTATTAATAAAAGTCCTCATTATTCATAGTATCTCTTCAGTTTCTAGATTCTGCTCCTACTTGCTTAGAGTAACTTTAACTTCCGAATAAATAACAGAGAATTCCTATTGCTAGTTCTAACTTGCCCATGCTCATAAGGGTTGTTTGAATTGTAAACTGAACATAAGAACTATACAACGGATGGATTTTCTTCTGTGTATTTAGGACCAATTCAAGTGCCAGTGATGGCTTTCTGGGCTGCGAAAGTACATTGTCAGCTCCTGTCCGCTTTTTCATCCACCAGTACCCTGAAGTCCTTCTTGGCAGGGCTGCTCTCAATCCCTTCATCCCCCAGCCTGTACTGATACAGGGGCTTTCCCCAACTCATGTTCAGGACCTTGCACTTGGTGTTGTTGAATCTCATGAGGTTCACACAGGCCCACTTCTTGAGCTTGTCCAGGTCCCTCTGGATGGCATCCTGTCCCTCAGGCACGCCAAGTGCACCACTCAGCTTGGTGTCATCTGCAAACTTGCTAAGGGTGCACTCGATCCCACTCTCTATGTCATTGATGAAGATATTGAACAATATTGGTCCCAGTACGGACCCTTGAGGGACACCACTTGTCACCACTATCTGTCTGGACATTGAGCCGTTGACTTCTACCTTCTGGATGTGACCATCCAACCAATTCCTCATCCACCAAACAGTCCACCCATCAAATCTGTACCTCACCAATTTAGAGAGGAGGATGTTGTAGAAGACCATGTCAAAGGCCTTACAGAATTCCAGAGAGATGACATCTGTAGCTCCATGCTATAGATGACATCTATGCTCACTCCATGCACTCACAATCCAGTAAGCAAACAGGAATTTCTTAGTGCATTTTAACTCTAAAAATGCAAGTCTAAGTCAACACTTTGTATCACTCATCCTTAAGGAATATAAAATAAAAGACTCTATGAAGCCGCTACTTCAGTAGCTGCCCGTTTCAGACAATAGCAATGGACTTTAAGTGATCTTTCTATACATTGAAGAGTTTTTTTTGAAGTGTAGTATGACGGTATTTTTGGTGGAGGCCTGAATATCTTACTCTGATAATAGAATTCACTAATTACGTCGCACTTACATTTGCAAAGCCATCACCAAATTGAGAATACTGAAAAAAGAAGCTTATCCTATGAAAGTGGTGATGATTCAATTCAGATTTAGAAAGGCAAACAAAAAAGTTATATGAATAAAACCTGTGATACTTCTGTGACTTTATTCAAGGCATCTGTTGTATTCTGATATCTTCCTTCTTCAAGGAATATACAAAGGAAAACAAAAATCCTTGTTTTCCTTTTATTCACCAGTTAAGTGTTATGATAAGATGAATGTCTTAATCAGCTTCCCACATGATTTCAGTGTAGCAGAAGAAGGATCAGATCCACATTGCAAAATTTGTTTGGAGAGTTATATGTTTTCATAAGCAAAAAATTGAGAGACAGAATTAAGACCGTTTCTGAAATTGGTTGTACCAATTGCCCATACGGTTTTGGAACACTCTATCTGAAACAGAGACTAGAAAGGAAAGAAAAAGTTTTTCCTGAATGAGAAATGTCATATCATTTCTTCCAAGTACCTTTAAGATTGATAATTCAGGAACTTAGAGAATTAACAGGCAGTTTCTTTTAGAGGTATCTCAAAATGGGAAACGATTATGAGGGCTTCATTCTGCTCTCCATCCCTGTCTTCTAGCTCAGGGGAGTGGGTACCCTTAGGACAGCTGGGGTGGGAACTAAATACCTCTTTGCATCAGTGCTTCTTTATTTGCTGCTTTTGTCTTCTTTTTTTTTTTT
>VXBO01011835.1:96871-108761 GCA_013400135.1 Rhinoptilus africanus | reverse complement strand
TTGTCTTCTTTTTTTTTTTTTTTAACAAAAGTTATAAAGAAATTAGCCTGGGTAAAATAGATATAAAATTGAAGACAAAAATTACCAAAGTTGGTATTTTACATTATTTGCTATAGAAAGGAGCAGCTGGAAAAAAACCATGAATATGCAAAATATCAAGGCAAAATTTTGGCTAAGAATTCAGTTACTTTTTGCCAGTCTGACTGAATTTAACACGGTTTACTTAAGACCACTGTAAGTTTATGTGCCTGGTTGCATTTCTAAGTTGTATGAACAATTGTGATTTTTTTCACTGTACACTGGGGGCAGGAATTCATATATCTGTAATTTTTGAGAGGCCTATTAGTTACTCAGTAATAGGTTTCTGGAGAGAGTAGAGAAGGATCCAGAACTCAGAAGGTTTTAACCTCCTTTTTTCCATTAGCATTGTCAGGTACTATTGTGGCTCTGTGCCATGTGGTAATGGCTCTGTGACCCCGAAGTCTTTCCCAGGCCCTAATGCCCTGCTTTAAACTTCATTAGACATTGATTTTGTAGAGGTGCTTCCAGCTTCCTGAAGTCAAAGTCCTTAATTTTAACTTAGTTTACAAGCACAGATAAAGTTTTTCAGATGGTGATAGACAGGCAGGCAGATAGATGGATAGATAGTTAGATGTGTGGGACGTTTCCTTTGCATCAAGTACGAGAGCTGCTCAGTGGATTCTTTCCATGTGTAAGAATATTTAATTGATCTACTTAAGCCATAGTGATTAAGGCATTTATAGAAATTGGTGGGAAAGGAGTAAGTCTCTTCACAGAATTTACAAAAATATAATCATTAGTTTTGCCATGATATGAATTCTCTGTGGAGAGGCTGCAATGTTTATGAACTTTTTTGTTGTTGAAAGTTTTCTGATCAGTAAATAATCTTTTTTCTCATTAAGCTTCCGCTCTTGGATTGTTTGTTAATTTCAAGATATATCTCTACATTTGGATTACAACCAAACTACCTTTTCTCACTTTTTTGATTGAATTTTTAAAGTATTATTTTAATTTTCATCAGGTAACTGTTCTACCTTTATTGTCTTAATAATGTTTATGTATGCATGGCTAAATTAAAGTACAGGGGGATGGTCACAACCCTAAATCATTTACAGAGTAGTGTAAATAAAACAGATGGAAACAAAACTATAAGTAAAATTCCATGGATTATTACCCATGGGAATTTTTGTAAAAATATTTTTTAAAGTCTTTGCTACAATAGAAATTCACAAGAAAGTGAATGCACCCTGAAAAGATTCTTAAAGATTTAGAAAAAGTAATTTACTGAGCAGATTAAGACCTTCTTGACAGTAACTTTCTAAAGATGTAAAAATACTTTGTACTTTATTTCATGCAATAGAGCTTCAAACCAGCTTGTTCAGAAAGGAAAAAAAAAAGCCAAATAATTTTTTTTGGTAGCAATTGGTTGAATTCCATTCATATTGCCCCCTCTACAATAGAGCACCATATTTTAGATTTATTCTGTACCAAATATACAATGCTGGGAAAGGGAGTTTTAGTGACAACTCTCTCTCTTAACAGTTCTACATAATACAGGAGCACACTGGAAAGAAAACACACAGTTCTGTGTGTCGAATTTTCTGCGCAATAGGTACATGATTACACACGTGGTCAGTAAACACTGGAAGTTCTTTTGGTTGTTTTTCTCTGCCTCTGATTCTGCAGAACAGAATAGGAACTTAGTTTTTACTCTTCAGTAGTGCTAAATCCTCCAATAACTCAACTAAAAGATGATGGAGTCCAGCCCTGTGAATTACTGAGGTACTAGAAAGACTAAGTTGTTTAATTTATGAGTAGTTGTTGGCAGTGAGCTTTTCACTCCACAGAAGTTTAATCTTGTTATCTTTTATTGGAGCTCTGTTTTAATTGTCCAGAGAACTAAACATTATGAGATTCCTCTCATTGAGTCCAGAGGTACTATGTAAATAGATACAATTTTAAGATACAGCTTGGATACAACAGTATAAATCTTGGATACTACACTTCTAGCTCGAGAAGGTCGCTGGAATGTTTCACAGGTGTGCTGAATTACAACCGGAACAAAGATTGGCCTTGGAAAGGGACTAAAACCATATTTAAAAGTATTTTGAGATCATGAGATTAATTCATCTGTGCATAGATTTTATTTGGGGATTATCAGAGATAGAGTTTATTTAACTTCCTAAATATATAACATGAGGTTCAACTGGGGTCAGTTTGTTAAGATTTGACAATATGAGTTCTTTATCGCCAGTTAAGATAAGCTATGGAGTTCTTTTAGTGACTACGCAAGACAGCTTGTTTGTCCCTCAGACTCATGCAAATAACTTCTTATAAATATTACATGAATTTAGGTAGCAATAAAATATGATTCACTTAGAAAACTCCTTTAACACTCTTTTGGTTTAATACTTTTGTAAATTGTGGAAAACATCTGTAATAATAATAATGTGTTAACAATTCACTAAGTATCATCATCTATGATGTAAATCCTTAACTCCACTATTCAATTGTTCTTTTCTCTACCCACACCCCGCACACTTCTAAATACGTTATTCCAAACAGATATCTTAGAGGAATTTCTCTTATTGCTTGTATTTAAGCTTTAATGTGAATCACAATATTGACTTACGTAAAATATCTTCCCTTGAAGAAATAAGTGATGCAGTATGTTGTTTGCCTTAAAAAACATTCAGTCTTTACCAGGATGAAAAACATACTTCAGTGCTCTACTTCTCTTTCTCATCATGCTTATTATGATTTTGGTGGAATAGTACATTTGGAATAAATAAATATATAAGAAGAAAATGCACCCTCCTGGGAAATCCGTGTGGTAAATTGCCTTTATAATGTGCCTTTTGTCACATGCTCACAATTCCTTTCATAAATTCTCCTAAGAATGCATCTTGAATTGCAAATCTCCAGGTGTGTGGCATTTAATATGTACACAGCATAGAGTGTATGCCTACATGCGTGTTTACCATTTCTTTCTCTCCCCTTTCCCACCGAGATATTAAGAGTGATGCAACATAGTGAAATGGAAGAATCCAGATTTCTGTGTGGATGGCTCACTTTTCCATCACTCAATAGGCTAAAAATATCGTCTCTTGAAACTGAAGCATTGTGTATCTGTGTCAGTTACTGCTTAGATCCTGCTGGCCTCGTGCGGAATTGTACTATGTGGGAACAAGGCAGAAAAACTGTAACACAAGGATATTTTTAGAACTCTTTACACTTCTTATACATTCTTTGTTGCCTGTGTACGTTTCAGACTGGCTAATTGCGGGGTGTAGTACGAGGTTATACAGACCTTTATTCTGTACAAGTTACTCATGGCTTCACACAGAACCTCAGAAAGCATAAGAGAATAGCTAAAACCTGTTTTAAAAACTTAGTTACACTTGTCAGATAGGTAGTTTGAATATCCAATAACGTAAAATCTTGAAGGAAAGATTAAGAAAAAGGCCTAATCACAGCTATGGACCAAATGGGTCTGCACAACTGGTCTCTTTTATAGATATATTTTTACAGGTGCAAATTATTCTCCTTTACCCACAGATATGTGTCTTCCATTTTTGCAGAGTCTTGAATATTTCCAGTGGAAGAAAAAGTTTCTACATTTATCTGTATGTATGTTCTTTTTGTATGTGTAAACAGGCAATGCATGTCCAGCACTGGTTTACAGCTGGCTGAATGTGTGCCAGCATTGTGCCCAGGTGGCCAAGAAGGCAAATAGCATCCTGGCTTGTGTCAGAAAGAGTGTGGCCAGCAGGACTAAGGAAGTCATCATACTGCTATACTTGGCACTGGTGAGGCCCCACCTCAAATACTGTGTCCAGTTTTGGACCCTCTTGTACAAGAAATATATTGAGGTACTGGAGTATGTCCAAAGAAGAGCAACAAAGCTGGTGAAGGGTCTAGAGCACAAATCTTCTGAGGGGCAGCTGGGGAACTTTGGTTTTTTAGCCTGGAGAAAAGGAGGCTGAAGGGAGACACTATCAGCCTCTACAACTACCTGAAAGGAGGCTGTAGCGAGGTGGGGGTTAGTCTCTTTTCCCAAGTAACAAGTGATAGGACAAGAGGAAATGGCCTCAACTTGTGCAAGGGGAAGTTTAGGTTAGATATTAGGAAAAATGTATTCACTGAAAGGGTTATCAAGCATTGGAAGAGGCTGTCCAGGGAAGTGGTTGAGTCACCATCCCTGGAGGTATTTAAAAGACATGTAGATGTCCTACTTAAGGATATGGTTTAGTGCTGGACTTGTCAGTGCAAGGTTTATGGTTGGACTTGATGATCTTAAAGATCTTTTCCAACCTAAATGATTCTAGAATTCTGTGATTATATGTCTTCACAGTTAAGCATCTCAAATGAATTCTGTTCTTTCTGGAGTGGGATAGATGGAAGTGAGTTAGGGAAATGATTACCAGGAAATAATGAAGCAGTGGAAAGATAGTGTGTGTGACATAAAAGTGGGGTTTTGTTTTTGAGACTGAAACTCATTTTCAAATGGAGGTTAGAGTAGTGTAGGTTTTTCCTTTAGCAGGTCTTTAGTCTCACCTTGTATGATGTGTTTTCGTGTTACTTGTGTAATGCATTTAAATAATTTTTCTTGATGTTTTGTTTGAGTAAACATGTTTACTGAGATTACTGTGAGGTTGCTGTGAGGTTAGGAGGTAATGCAAATTTTGAAGCTTCACTAGGAATATAAGTTTACTGACCTGTGTTTAATAAACAGGAGCAATGATTTATTACAACAGACCTCAGTGACGGCTGTAGGACTTTTTTTAATGATAGAGATTCAATGCAAAATCATGCTTCTGGCATTCAACAGTCGCTCTCTGTCCTGATTTGCTTTTGCGAGGTCACTCAATGTCACTATGGCTCATCTTCTTCTCTCCAGCGGGCAGGTACCCTGAGAATAATATTCCTGACTAATATTTTGACATTCTTGTGTTTCAAAATTCTCAGCCTATACAGGCGCTCCTGGAATGTAAAGTGAAAACCTCAAACGTGTTGACTCACCAACCACACAAGCGTGCTACAAAATTATGCATTAGCTCATCCTGATTAAAATTGGTCTCATCTAAACAAATTAAGGGGTCTGATCTCTCATCCATATGCATGGATAATTCTCATTAATGCTAATAGCGGGTATGTGCATACATGGATAGGAGAACAGACCTCTGAGGCTGACTGTTCAGTTTCAGTTTGTTTTATTTTCTACAACAGCAACAAAACATTCAGTGTTAAGTGTTTCAGTAATTTAGAGAAAGATCAAAGGGGAGAAAGGTCAATAGTGTTCCTTTTCTTGTACCTCACTGTGGTAAAAAATGTGGTAAAACAATATATCCTATCTCTTGTAAGATGGGAGGCAAGTAGTATTTTTTACCCACTGCTGGCTTTTTATTGTATCTACTAACACATTCAGATTTATATGCCTGTGTTTTCAGACAGAAATAAGGAAAACACCCAAAGCAATAATGCTACAAACTTTCATCCTCCCAAAACAGTGAAACATTGGTTTCTATTGAATCTCTTAATGCCATCTTCATAATTTTACAAACTAAAAGTACCATTTACTGTATTTGAGCATGTGCCTGTGCTACATACAGCACATCAGCTGTAATGTCATCCAAAGAACTCCTGTGATTTAGTCATTTGATATTCAGTTAAGCGTTCACAGAACACAGTCTGTCAAAACATTTTAAATATTTGTATAATACTGTAAAAATAGTGTCGTGCATATGTTATCAGACAGTAGGAGTTTAATTAGCATTCTTAATAGCCTGAGCTACACTGGGATAGGGAAAGAGGTGCACAGTACAAAGGCTGATGCTTCAAGGGAGTTTGTTCTTCAGGTACAAGGTCTTTAAACCAAGCCTCACTGGGAGAAGCTGGTCTGGATTGTTTGAATTGTAGGAATTTCTAAGTAAGGATTGATTCATTCGTGAGTACTGAAACACACCAGTCACAGATTTGTGGCAATTCTGGTACCTAGGTGATTGCTCTGGGTACAGTGGAAACCTTGGAAAGCTCAGGGTGTGATCTGGGCTAGACACTCCTTAGTGGAAGGCTGCAAAACATGACCATGTGCATCTCTGTTCTCCTAGGCACAATGTGGAAGGTCTCTGGGTATGCTTCTGGCCACCGAAGCCTAGGATCCTAGTGGAAAACTAAACCGCTGCATATGATGGGGACTTCCAGAGACGAATATTTTAGATTAGTTGTCATGGGTAAGGTAGACACAGGAACAGAACCACACCTATCCATGGCATATGATGTAAAATGTATTTATAAGTAGAATGTGATCTCTATGCAAGGATGTTCTTCATGAGGGGCTATTGTTTTCACTCTTTATTGCAATCATATAGCTGCTTGGTATAAGCCACCAATGGTTTCTTTGGTGAATTATAGCCTTACCCCAGACCAGTCTCTTCTACTTTCTCCATAGCTAAAGCCATCCGGCTGTTATTGCCTGGGTTAGTATCGCTTGCTGGCTCCTCGCTCCAAATGAGTTACTGGGGGTACAAAGTTGTTAAGAGTTCATCTGTGCTTCTCTGTTTCTTTTCTGTGTGTACCTCATCATTAGAGCTCGTCAGGTATAGGCCAGAGCTTTTGGGTAAGGCCCTACATAACAATTATCTGTACTTGGTTTGTTTTCGTAGCGCATACCACAATCGTGTAAAAGCTCAGGCTGGGCACTGGGCAAATGCAGTTAAGGTCTCAATTACTTCAGTGGTGCTTTCAGGTAGGTTTTACTCTTTGGAAAGCACCATACTTTGGGAACCATACTCTGAACTTCCTAATGAGGGAATGAGGCCTTTCATGTGTTTCTGATTAGAAAGAAGTACGATGCAGTGACGCTTCTTCAAATCCCTGCTTCCCTTTCACTTCGCACAACTTGTAACTTGAAAAGATGCAATTTGTTATACAGCATCACCAGAGTCATGTATATAATTTTTTAAAGGTTTAGGATCTTGAGTTCTTCTTTAGAGCTAAGGTTAAAGACGGAGTTATTTTGTTTGTCTTGCATTAGTATACAAAAGGCACCAACTCCCACAAATTACCAAAAGCAATAACAATGTGTTTGCATGGCAACGGAGCCTTTTTAACAGAGTTCTGGTCACTCAAGGGGGTCGCTGTCTATCTTAATCATTAAAAAAACTGAAGTTAACACCTTTGTGCAGTAAGAGGTGAATGTTTTGGTTTTTAAACATAGCCAATATTACTTCAATACTTCATGACCCAAAAGTGAATCAGTTAGATTTCTACAGCGGTTTAAAATATGTTCTACCGAAGGAAAGGTAAAAAAAAGAAACATTGTATGAAATAGGCTTAAAATAAAAGCTGAGTAGGGCCTTTTTTTACATTTATAAAAGTATAAGCAAAAGAGATCTGTAGCATCCTTCTTTTTTTTTAATAAAACCTATGTAGTGAAGTATCAGAAAAGTTAACATTGTATTACAGTATGCAAATGACATTCAACAATAAGTATTGACAAGTAAAGTCCCGTACAGAAATTGCTTTTCATTTGGATAATTTTTATTTAAACACACACATAACAGAACACATTTTACTGGCTAACTAAAATTAATAAAGAAGCCAGTTTCTTCCAGTGGTGTATTAGAAGACAGCTCTGTATGTACAAACTTAAGAAAAGTGAAGCTTCTTAAACAGCTCAGTGTTTTGGAAAGTGCTCACGTGATAGGATATGAATACCATATGGGGGGAATTTATCTTTAATTAGAAAGAAAAAAACACTGATTAAAATTGCAGGGTTTGTAGTATGTATTTCCTGCAGATGTGTCAGACCTGGTTGTGGGTTAGAGCATAGATCTTTAAAGCGATCCAAGTTTACAAAGAACCATGAGGTTGGGTTTGATAAGTTAAAGCTTTAAACTAATTGAAGTAGGTGCTTAATAGGAGCTTAATTTAGGAGACTGGGTGCCTTAAGGCTGT
Source organism: Rhinoptilus africanus (assembly GCA_013400135.1). NCBI lineage: Eukaryota > Metazoa > Chordata > Aves > Charadriiformes > Glareolidae > Rhinoptilus > Rhinoptilus africanus. Next base: position 100,781 of record VXBO01011835.1, on the reverse strand, counting down.
ACAAAGAGCAGAGGCAGCAGTTGTAGTACCGAATGTCAGAACTTACCTCCTATTTTTTTAAGAAAGAATGCTTTAGGACAGTATAACCTTGTAGTAGAAGCTTATCTCTCAAAACAAGGGGCCCAGGATTACTGAGGAATGCAGAGACTAGTCAAAGCTAACACTTTTGATGCGCCAGCAAGAATAAAGGAGTAGAGGCCTGCAGTTCACCCAGAAGGTCACAACGAAGGAGTGGAGGAAGTAAATGACCACCAGATGTCTTTGAAGACCACCGAGAGACTCTAGTGCAAATGCAGGAGTGGGCAGTAACCTGTAATAATGAGTTAATGAATAGGTAATAATTTCTTGGAAACTAGTGAATATGCATACATAGTATGTATTTAAACTGTCCGTCTAAGTCAGTCGGTGCACACATTCAGTGGAGCAATCCCCTGTGCGCCCAGCGCTCCAATAAGGAATACNCTTTTGATGCGCCAGCAAGAATAAAGGAGTAGAGGCCTGCAGTTCACCCAGAAGGTCACAACGAAGGAGTGGAGGAAGTAAATGACCACCAGTAAATGTCTTTGAAGACCACCGAGAGACTCTAGTGCAAATGCAGGAGTGGGCAGTAACCTGTAATAATGAGTTAATGAATAGGTAATAATTTCTTGGAAACTAGTGAATATGCATACATAGTATGTATTTAAACTGTCCGTCTAAGTCAGTCGGTGCACACATTCAGTGGAGCAATCCCCTGTGCGCCCAGCGCTCCAATAAGGAATACCTGCTTAATAGTCACCAAGGCTATTGAGTCTTAACTTTGGCATTTCACTGCATCAACCAGAATGACACAGAGAAAGAGGAATGACAGAGTTTTGTATGAATATGAGGTCAGCCAGCCTCTGGCTTTTGGGGCAGAGTAAGGAGGTTGCCAAAGTAATTAATACATAGAAGTTAAAAAGAAGAGGAATTACATAAGATGAAGAAGAAATACAAGGTACTTCCACTGGCTTTGTGAATGAGGCATGTTCTGTGCCACTGAACCCCCAGGCATGGGACACGACACCTCCTGCCTCAGGGACATCTCAGGAGCATTTCTTCTGATTAAACATACATGCTGGGCTGGTGGTCTGTCACCGTCTTCCCACACTTCCTACTTTAGGGCTGGTTTTAAGTAGTTCCGGCTCTGTGCTGTTGTATTCCTGAAGGCTGCATGTAGCCAGCTTCTGCAGATTCCTATTTATAATTACAGAAAGGATATGGTGAAGCTGGTTTTGTCTGGGAATTACAAGGTGGAAGAGAGTTAAGGCTAAGTTAGACTGTAAAGACACGGGAGTCCTTTTTCTGCTGCCTTGCTGAAAAATAAAAAAGCCCCAAACAAAAACCAAACCCACTGTCTATGTATTTATAATATAACACTCTATTTTTCCTTTTGATTATATAGTCTCTTTCTCATGTTCTCATTCTCTTCTCAAGCAATTGTCAACATACTGTGGAAACCTGACTTCTTCCATGATTTTAAGTCAGGCAAAACTGTGAATGTACTGTAGATTCTAGAGAAATACAATTACTATCCAACTAGTCATATAATTATTAAAACTACATTCCTTAATCTTATCTCTTAAAACAACTATGCATGCCTCATTAATTGACCAAAATAAATCAGTGGCAAAACTGTAGCTTTTGCAATTTGTCCAAAACAAGGACAAACAAAAACAGAATGAGAGAGGTTCTTGTGAGAGATGGTACATTGATTTTTTTTTGAGACAGGACACGAGGGTTGAATTTTTGTTCAGTGCTGGCTCATTTGAGTATTTGTGCTGTTAGAAGAACGTGCTGCTAACAACATTAGTTGCAGAATGTTTTTTAGTCATTCTTACACATCCATAGTAATGTGAGATATCATTGAAAAATTCAGGAATGCAACATTTATGGTTGGTTGTGTTAAAATGAAGATTTTGATCAATATGAATACTTGTGACATGCTTCATTATTGCTTATACTTTAAAATGAGAGTAAATCCTTAGAACAGTGGGAGAGAGGGGTTTCAGAATTAATTATTTTTTTTTCTGGAGTATATAATCTATACGGGTTTATATTAAATGAAAATGTCTCATTTCCTAATCTTCCACTAATGCTTTAATTACCATTCTGCAATTAGATCCATGAATCCCCTCTGCTCACATTCAGGCAGATAAACTTTAGTAATCTTATAGGTAGTAAAAAAATATGTTCATACAAACTTCTTTTGTGGAATTAGATAATTTGGTTACAATATTTTTGAAGATGTCACACTGTAAGTCTACTTTTTCCTCTCAGCTATACTTAGTCAGGCAAAGCAAATTTTTCATAGATGTAGTTAAGGTTAGAGGTGTTCATTAGCAGATGAATTTCCTGCTGCTTCGGTGATGGCAATTGAGAATTAGAACATGAGCTTTCAAAATGGTACAGTTATTTTTCATTCAGCATTATTCCTTTAGCTCTTTACATATAAAAATAATACCACAAAAATAGCATTGGACAGGATAATTCAGCTTGTGATTGGCACACAGTCTTGGAGCCAGTGTATCTTTCTTTTCCTCAGTCTAAAACATACTTCACTGTGAGGATACCATTTTAAATGCCCAGTTCTTTTTAAGTAATAGAATTTGTACTGCCTGCATTTATGTACTTAGCATTTATAAATGAGGTCTTTAATAATTTTATTCTTTGGTACGCCATTTGAAAAAGGTGGACAAGACAACTTTTGTACATATAAAGCTTATTATAAAACAATTTTGTTCTATAAATTTTGAAAGGGAATGTGAAGTCTTCAGACAAAATTCAAAGCTATATCAAGATATAATGAACACGAATTTATGAAAGAGGTAATATAGAACCTTCACAATAATATTATGGGTGATGTCTTAACTTGAAAGTAGGTTTATAATTGACCCTATGGTTCAAATGACTAAATTCTTGCACTGATTTCACTTGCTTAGATCACAAAAATGGAGCAATTGGTGACAATGTCTGAAAAATTCTACTTACACAGGAATTTTCTCAAGTGTTTTCCCTAGTTTCAGAAAGAGAGAGAAAATAAGAGAAATGTTTTTAGTTCCTATCAACTGTTCTGTTTAATTGCTCTGGTTTCTGAGAAAAACCCCATGGAACTAGATGATCTTTAAGGTCCCTTCCAACCCGAACCATTTTATGATTCTGTGAAAAAGCAAAACCTTGCACTTCAGCTGTTTGAATTTGTTGGTATAATTTTGATTTAATAGATTTTATGACTTATTTGAAGTACTGTGATGCTTGATGGATATTTTTTAATGATTCCTCATGGGCTAAGCTAAATTGTTTTGCTGTACAAGAAGTCAGGAGTGTCACAGTGATACAGTGAGTTATAGTCTTACATATATCAGGCAGGGATGAAGAGCAGTTATTTGAAAAGAGAAAAAAAAATGAAAGGTAAATTAAACTAGGCTGCTTTATTCTAAAATAATATTGTCTTGGAAACAATGGAAGTCTAGTAATTTTAGCAAAGACTTCATGGGGCTTTTTTGAAGGGCTAGGAATACGTAAAATTATCTCAAAGTCTTGCTGCAGGTCTTAATTGAGGGGAATAGCTGGAATTTGCCTGAAGTGAATGGTTTCATTGGTAAGCTGAGTGCCAACCTTTGGACTAGAGCTGTCAAAAGCCCTGTCTTGTCACAACTTCTAGTCCAAGACCAGGCTTATAGTCAGGGCAGTAGAAAGTCTAGGTTCAGTCTTTGTAGATCTGGTCTTCCCAGCCATGAGACAAAGTGGCATTTCTGTTTCTGCTGACAGTTTCAAACTCCATTGTTTTGGGGGTGGGGGATAGAGTGCCTTCCTTCCTTCCTTCCTTCCTTCCTTCCTTCCTTCCTTCCTTCCTTCCTTCCTTCCTTCCTTCCTTCCTTCCTTCCTTCCT
>VXBO01011835.1:71544-85648 GCA_013400135.1 Rhinoptilus africanus | reverse complement strand
GTTCTGATTACTGATTGCTCAGGAGAAAATTGCTTGTCTACTCCTGCAGGCAAGTTTGCTAGATCCCAAGTTCAGTTTGCTTAGGGTCTGCATAACAATGAAGTGTCAGATCTGTTGCTCTTTCTTGAGATAAATGGTGTCACAAAAGCAAAAGAAAAAAAAAGGGGGGAAGAAGAAAAAAGCAGCAAAACAGAAAAAAGTTTTAAGTAGCTACAAATTTAGTAAAAAAAATAAATGCACAAATTCAGAGAAAAAAATCCATAATGTCAAAACCACTCAGTAGTTTACTGAAATGTGTTTCCTGAAGATGGTGGGACTATAAGAAAATGATCTTAGATTAGAAACTTTTTCTTCAGTCTGTCCCATTCNGAATGAAGTTTTAGTTGCCTCGTGATTAACAATTTTTTTTAAAGAATATTTTTATCCTTTTTTCTCTCTTCCCATTCTTACTTGTCTTTCCCCTCCTTGACTCTGAAAAAAGACTGTTTCCAGTGTTTCAGCTTCTGAGCTGAGAAATCGGCTTGTGTAATGAGTGGGCACCTGCTTTCGAACAGAGAAAGGAGCAGAACCAAAAGCACCACCAGGAAAAATGGTCCATCTTAACCAAAGGAACACCATGCTGTCTCCCAGGGCACTGCGTACTAATATCCCAGCATGCTTTGCAGCTGTTCTGAACAGAAGTAGTACTGGGTGTCCTAGAATGTGTTATCTGCGGTGACCATATGCAGAATAAGGAGCCGTAGGAAATGTATAGGCTTTATAAGAAGCACTCACAGAATTGCAATTGCACTACATCCTTGAAGCAAATTTGTCCCAAATCCTTGATTAAATTACTGAAATTTGCAGCACTGAGTGTGTATAATGTTTTTCAGTCTTTCTAGTATAAGCGTGAGACAACTCAAGTACCAGTTTTTCAGGATATTAGGGACTTGAGGAGTTAATTTCAGGTGAAACTGATATGTACTGATTGTTTTGGGTTTTCCCCTGCAAGCTACTTTTTCTTCTTCTGAAATGCCATTTTAAAATGTTTCCACATACTTTGATCACTGAGGTTTGTTTTGTCATTCATATAATTGTTCTAAAATGCATTCAAGAAATGTGGAAAGAAAAGTTGAAAATTATTTGTTGGGCTTTTTTTCAGCATCATTTTCACAAGTGTTTCCCCTGTCTTCTTTCATTTTTCCTGTCAACTTTACCAAAACAAAAGGGAACCAAGGAACTAACAGAGATGAATTATAAATGATTGACATGCTGATGACTTCATGATTTATGTGGAAGCAAAAGAAATTAAGATTTTTCAGTAGCACCCAGTCCTCCCTATGCTTCTTTTTCCTGATGTTTGCCCATCCTCTTTCTTTGCTATTCATAAGAAAAAAAAAGGGGGGAAGAAGAAAAAAGCAGCAAAACAGAAAAAAGTTTTAAGTAGCTACAAATTTAGTAAAAAAAATAAATGCACAAATTCAGAGAAAAAAATCCATAATGTCAAAACCACTCAGTAGTTTACTGAAATGTGTTTCCTGAAGATGGTGGGACTATAAGAAAATGATCTTAGATTAGAAACTTTTTCTTCAGTCTGTCCCATTCCCCATATTAATTTTATTTTCCTCTGAGGTCCGAAGTGCCTGTGCACAGGCAAAAAGCACATTTGCTTCCTTGAGAGGATTCTGCTTCAAGCAATGTCATGAGCCACCCAGGCTCTCAAAGTGACATGCAAGACTTTCCCTACCCTTCTCCCTCCTCTATGAAATATTTCATGATGGAAGAGAAGTGTTAGGCTCCTCTGAGTGATTTCTGCTCAGCCAAACTAATTCCATTATCCGTTAGTCATGTTTACATCAGGCTAACAGCTAATAACTCATGTGGAACTCTGTAACCATCTTTAATCTTGTTCTTCATCCAAGCCAGTGCTCCATGAGCCCGGCTTTCTCCGATTATTAATGGTAATGGGTAAGTGTCCTGTCAGGCTTCTGCTCACGGAATCAGAAAGAAGCACAAGGTCAGCCCTCTCAGACCAGCTCCTGGAGTGACATATGATAATCGCAGGTACCCGTCCTCCTAAGGGGAAGAGCTCGCTATCTCATATGGAGTCCCAAAATAGGAATGTAGAGCTTGTTCTCACACAACCTATTAAATAGTTGAATTTTCACTTCTAAAAAAATTGGAGAGAGAGAGGTAGAGAGAATTGTGACTGATGAAAAGTCTGCTGTCAGCTCGGTGTCAGGCTGTTTATATCCAAGTGAGTCTTTTCTGTAGTAAAATGATCTTACAGAAGATTTCTGAATCCCAGTAGGCATACAGATGCCAAAGGATGCTCTCAGAATGAAGTAAAGCGTGGATGACATATTGTGAAAAAATTACTTTTTAATACTTTTCTGTCTGGCTTAAATGATTCAGAGTACCAGCAGTATTACAGAGCAGTACTTATTTTATATTAAATTGGTAAAATGTTTATGTATGAGTACTTGAAGACATGAATAGGTACTATAATTCTCATGCATGTTTATGTAGACAGCAAAAAATTATTAGTCTCAATACAGTAATGTCAAATTACAGCTTTGACTTTAAACAATATTGGATAAGAGAGACTGAAATAGGGGGGAAACTTACTTAAGCAGTTTCTCTTCAACCAGGTAAATCTGCTCTATTGTTACAATCAGAATGAATGGAGTGTAAGCAACTGCAGGGTAAATGATCATGCTTTCTATCCTAGACAGTGATCAAGAAGTCTGTCTTTTTCTACTGAATAAAGATGATGTGCAGGTTCCAGCCAAGCTTCAGTTTGTGGAGTCTGAATGAGGCCAAGAGCAGACCTTGCTAAGGAATCTGTAATTTATGCAGCACTGAAATGCTGAACCTACTTATAGGTTTGTTACTACCTTTGTGATTTATACTCTTTTGTTTGTTTGTTTAAAAAACAAAACAAAGCAAAAACCTGTGAAAAAAGCCTCCACTGCAATTAGTTGGTGATGTAAATCTGTCAGGAAGAAAAAATAAAGTTTAGGATCAAAATCATCCCTATAACCTGTGCATCTATTGTGTTCTGCAACAGTCTCTCCTATCCATTCCCATGTAAAATCTTTAAGTCTGAAACAGGCAACCAGGTCCTTGTCTTAAGATATATCATACCTGCAAACAGATAATTGTTAATTAAATAAAAAGGAAAATTAAGGGATATAATGGGATCTGTGAACTTCTGGATTGTCTCTTGATAGAAGTGGAGAGCAATCTGCTATCTCAGTTAATGTTTATAACTTCACTGCATCACTATATTGTAAAGAACAATTACAAAATTATATGAATAGGCATAATAGACTTTAAAATCTTTTCAGCCATTTGAGTTGATCATTTGAATACAAAATCTATTTTCTTCCCCTTTTCTTTCAAACCTATTGATAGTTTTATTCACAAGATTCTAGTTAATTATAAAATTGATAACTAGTAAATAAACACTTGGGGACAAATTAAGAATTAATTTAACACTGTAAAAAGCCAAAATTTACAAGTACTTGGACTAAATAGTTTTGGTATATGAAGTTTGCAATTTATTCATTATTCTTCGAAGTTGTTGGTTAGTAGCTGTGGGACTATGGTGGTATTATTTGAGCTCCTAAAGTTTTGTGAATGTCTACACAATATAATTAAAATGCAGAAGAAGAATGTAGAGCTAGATTCTGATCTCCACTAAGGCTATATTAAATAACATGAGTGATTTACCTCACATCACAAAATTGACATTGGAAACTGACGCTTTACAGCTCTTTAAAAATTTTAATTAATGTAATCACTTCTTACCTTAGTGGATAAAAAATGAAATATAGAATGATATTACTAATTCAGACAATGGGGAAAAAAGCATATGGGCAAAATATTTATTTAAAAAAAAAACCCATCAAGGTCAAATGCAATAAAGATTAAATTCTTTTAATCATTGTTAACTTTTTTTTTATTTTTTTTTATGGAATGTAGTGTAATCTTTTTAACTCAATTATCTTTATTGTTTCCTTTTCTTAAATCAGAATCACCATGTTTTGGGTGGCAGTGATTCTGTAAGACAGAAATCTTAAGTGACACAAGTGGCCTATGACTCAAAGCAAGGGCTCTCTGTTACTGTATGTAACTGGAAAAGATGAGAGAAGAACACAAGTGACAAAAGTGGATGAAGAAAGCAAAGCCAAGCTTATGGACCCCATGAAGGTTGGTTTGCCAGCCTTGATAGCTAGAGCAGGTGCAAGCATACAGGTCTGCCAAGAAACTTTGTGTTGACAGCATGATGGAAATTCATGCAAATAAGTGTTTCATGTCATAACTCAGCATTTGGTACTGAAAATTATGCTGATTTTATAAAATTAAACTGTCATTTTATGGAGGGAAATATTTAGCGCTGCTGTGTTATAGTATTCAATCATATGAACATAAGTACCAGCTGACTTCAAAATCTTTCCCTCTAAGTCCTTGCTCTTCCTACCAGGTTCCAGAAATGCTGTAGCCTCCTTTGCGTAACTCGTTCTGCAGCAGAGTCTTTTGTGCATGAAGCTGCCGAATTTCTGGAGTCTCGAACTCATGAGGCCACTGCCCATCATGGGGACATAGATGTTACCTCTCTGTTAATATGACGTGTTAAATCATCCAGGCAGGCTTCCAGCTTGTGTTCTATACTGAAAATTGCTTTTATAGTTTTCTGCCTTTGCATCTTGTAATCTTCTCTTCCTCCTTTGCTTTTACCTCCCACAACTAATAACTCCATTTGAACTTTACTCCATTTAATTTATGATAGCAGTGACTCCAGGATACAGGGTTACTGGTTTTATTTCATTTTCTTTTGCTGGTATTTTTGTTCGTATAAAGATTTGTAGAGTTTCTGCTATTAAAAAACAATTTTGTTTGTTTTTTGTGATTGAGTTTGCTTTGTTTTTTTTTTTTAAGGAATGAAACATGATCTACAAAGAAATGATGAAATTTCAAAATACTTTATGAAATGATAATGTAGAAATTTTTGTTAGTTTTTGAGTGTTGTGGTCAATAGACATTTTTTCAATGCTCACTATTTTAATTTCAAAATGGTTTTGATTTAAAAGGTATTTTATGTCTGAAAAACATCTATCTTGAAAAATCTGAAAGGGAATTTTAGAAATACTTCATTTTGTGTCTAAAATAATTTTTATTTAGTTTTATGTGGTTTAACTTAGTTTAACCAACAATACTATTTCTGATAGGAAGTTTTTCATGTAAATTGTCAATCATATTTACTTTTCAACAAAGAGTTGAAGGACATTTCAGTTCTATAAGGCCAAAAAGAGAGATCTTTCCACCTTAAGAAGTTTCCTACTTCTTGTGCTCTTAGTAGAGTATATTTATCATTAAATCTAATTTCGTTATTTTTGCTATTTTATGCATGCCTCTTTTCTTTCCTTGCCTCTATTTTCTTCAAACTAAATATGAAGAACTTTTTTTAAGTTACATTTGAGGATTTTCCTGTGAAGAGCTGTCAGATTAACTTTTCCACTGAGTCCCAGAATCCCACAATAAGGACAGAGCCTCTCCACCCTACACTATCAGTAAGATGCAGCGTTCTGTGGGTTGTACATTGCCCCCCAACTCCCCCCAAATTCCTGATTCTAGTGATTCAGTTTTACATGTATGAGGACTTCCATTGGGTTGAGAGTCTACCACAGTCATTAGCCTCATTCTTCTCTGCTGTGACCAGAAACTGAAGCAATAATTCTACTGCTAAAATTTCCCTAGGAATAACTGTTTTCTGTAATCCAGTCTGACACCACCATAGCTGCTGATAGGCTGTTTTCAGGGCTGAGGTTTTTTTATGGCTAAAAAGTTTCTGGCTCCAGGAGTCACATCAGCTTGTTACAGCTCTTGGGCTTTTTGGCCAGCTCTTGTTTGCGGAAACAGCAGACATCCGTATGGCTAACAAAAGCAACATTCTGTACTGCCTCACCACTGAATGTTACATCACCACTTGGGTCCTAAAAGACAAATTTCATCCTGTTATTGTACAGTAGAAGGAGAAATGCCCAGCTTGCCTTTAAAAGTGGTAGATTTTTTATTTCTCATTGCAGTATTATAATAACCTTACTAAAGCAGTGTCAGAAGAAAAGAGTGTATCACCGAAGAGTGTATGAAAAAATTGTCCGTTTAAAATTGTTACTCTTCTTTTCTTCTTCTGTCATGTTTATTTTGAAATTACTCATCTTTAAATCTCAGTAACCATCCAATTCCACTTTTCACAGCTTTACATTTTTCTAGCCTTCTTAGTTTTGCTGTACTTTTTGAGCACCACAGTAAGAATTTGAAAAGCAAGGACTATTTCTTCCATTAATAACTTACTTTGAAAGAATGCAAAATGTGTATTAGCATCACATTATTCCTCCTGCACTGCCCTCTATAACCTCAGGAAGCTTCTGTGCCACATTAGGATTAATTTTATTTCTTTTCCGTGTCAAAATTAAACCTATAGTTCCAATTTTGACAAGAGAAAATTTAAAAATGAAGCATGGAATGTGAAAGTGCTAGAGTAGGTGCTTTAAATTTCGAAATAAATGTTACTGGCACACAGTAAAAATAACAGAAAGTGCATGTGAGTTTTTACAGGGACATTATACTCTTTGGGATAATGCATTATTTTCAGGGTTTTTTTTCTGCAGTAGAATACATTTCATTTTCTTATTTCCGCATCTAGGCACTGGAGGACTGCACTCTGTGGAAAGTACAGAGGTATACTAAGTGGCTACTTTGTTGGGTTTTTTTAGCAGTGGAGAACAGCAACTCTGTTGTTGAGAGTCTTTTTTGGAGTGAGTATGGTATGGGAATAGAAATTTGCACCTTAAAAAAATCTGAGGAAGTCATACCATTGGTGGTGTCCTTCAGAAATGCTTACTTCTTATATACATTTGCAAGAGGAAAGGATTTTTACACTGTATTGGGAAAGCTAATTTATTTTAGTCAGCAGTCAATATATTTGGTGGCTTTTCTGACAGTTTACCACTCAGGCATGGCTGTAAGGAATGCACTTCCTTCTGAGGCATATATACACATTTTTGTGTATATAAATGTGTGTATTAGTATTTAAGTATACATATACACATAGAAACAACAGATATGAAAGGGAAATTTTTCGTCTGGACATTTCTGGCCTAAAGACCAAAGCAACTGTAGTTGTCATGAAACCTTTGTCCCACTTAATGAGGAGATTTTATCATATAAATGACTGGGAATTATTTGATTTTTTAAATAAGTTGAAGAAAATTAGAGACCTGAAGGTTTTGCCTTGATTTCCTGGGGTTATATATTAAAAAATAAAAGAATATTTATTAATAAGAGTTGGTAGGAGAATTTGCAATACTTGGCTCTGGCTTTGGCTTTGCTCTGAGAAAAATAAACTTTTTTAATCCTTGCAGAACTAAAGGGACATTTGGGATATGAAACTTTTCTACCTACCTTAGACTGAAAAGGACATCAACTCAGAAAGTCAATTAAAAAAAAAAGTCTTAGTTTTTCTGCAAATACTTGAAAAGTTTAATGTTCTTCAGAATCAGATAGGTCACAGTTTGGTCTCTGTTTTAAAGACCCTTCAGACAGCAAGCATGTCAACTATAGCATCACTGAAGATGCTATAATTTTTTCCAGTACTTCAGCAAGTAAACAAACCCTAAATTTTGATGTGGCATATAGTCCAGCCTCTTATATAAACTGATCATGAAAAGATATATAGTACCCTATACTAATATGTATCTAAAAACTTGTCCTGATTTTCCAGTGTTCTGCACAAGCGACTTCTGACTGAGAGCATCTTTAAGAAGCAGACATCTTTAATCCAGGTGTCTAACTGTAAACTTAATGTCTAGTGTTAGTTGTTGCATTTTAATAACAAAGACAGCCCCATTTCCTCTCTCTTCCCTTTGCCCTCCTCTAAATATGAGTTCTAAAATTTGCTATGGCAGATAAGAGAGGGAGATTAATAAGTGAGCAGTAAAGGGGTGAGTTGATCAACGTGTTGACAAACTGGAATGCTGGTGCTGTATTTTGTTTTTAATTTATGTAACTTGAGACAGTTAGACAACTGGGCTGCTGCACAGTTGCTGGCACTCATCTGTGTATTTATGGGGCAATTAGCAATTCCCTGCACCTTTTCTGCAGGTTCACTTACATAATGGTGATGCGGTTATTTCTCAGTAGTAGTAAAATATGAAAGTTTCTGTAATCTGGCTGAAAGCTCTTATTTGCATAACTATTAATCAGATTGTTTCTGAACAAGGGACAAGTAGGTAAGTCTTTTTAATTGATTAGCTGAGAGCCGTTTTAGCTACCTCATTAAGAAAGAAATCACAATAATTATTTCTGCTCTGATTGTCTGCTGCTCACAGGAGCTACTGCCCAGCCAGGCTACCAACTATTGCCCCAGTTGCTAACTAGTTAAATATTTAATTATCATTAGTGATGCTTGAATACCAAAATTATAGCTAACACAGGTAACAGAGAAGTAGAGTCTTTTTTACTGAGCTGGGAAGGGCCTTCAGAAAGCATCATACTTTCTGTATTTGGAGGGCATGCATCCTAGAGGATGAATTGCTTATTCTGTGCCAATGGCAAACCTGAATCTTGGAACCTTCTAGTTTTCTTTTTGTTTCCTTTGCCTTTGCTGACAACAGATTTGTTTCTGAGCTTTACATCCTTATGCCAACAAGTATAGCAGAAACATCATGATAAATACTCACATGTAAACATATGAGATTTCAGTCATTCTGAGGTGGAAAATGGGGCTTTCCAAACATTTAGCAAAACAGAGAGGAAAAATACAGTGATAGCCCCCTTCCCCAGAGTTATCAAAATATAGTTAGGAGTTTCAAGTGGATGACCTTAGTGCCAGTCCAGGTTTTCTGAAACAGGGATTCTGTTTCACACGTCAAGTGAGAGTTGCATCTGCTGGGCTCCGGTCTGGTTTCTCTATTGCTTTGGTCCTCAACAAAAATTCCGTTCTGTTTCTGTGTGTGAATGAAGCTACGAGGCAAATAGGTGGAAATACATCTGACAGTTTAGCAGACGCTGAGGTATACAGGGCTGCATGTGGTGAATCAATGAAAAATTCTCGTTGATCACATGAGTGCATTATGCATTATGTTTTGTCTGCAAAATCAAAGGAGTAGTAAAGCCAATAATGGTCGACATCATCTCAAAAGTAAAATTTTATTCAATTTCTAAGTTGTAAGGTTTCTAAGTTTTAATGCTCTTTAATGCCACAAACCATATAAAAATGTGTATGTGTATCAAAAGGGGCAAAACCAAAGAATTGTTTTAGTTCTTTTTGAAATGGAAAATAGGATTCTTCCTGGGGATAAATCCCTCCCAGGAATTTCGAAAGCTCTAACATCAGAGAAAATTTTACCTAAAGTGAGGCAGTCATAAAAGCGGTTCAGCTGGAATTTCTCTAAGCGATAAGATTTTACTGTCTTTCATATCAATTGCTTTTAACACCTTACTAACACACAGCAAAGCAAATACTTGGTTTTATGGTGAATTAATTGTTCACTTTCTATTAGTGAATAATCTGTCATAAAATAAGAAATAATTTAACTCTCTCTGTTAGTGAAAGCTAGGAAGTTGAGTATGTTTTTAAAGAATATTAGAGATAGCAATTAATTAATTTACAGATATATTTTGTGCAAACTGAGCTTTCTTTACTTACATATGAAGATTATCCAGATAACAGTTGTGTCACAAAGTTTGATTATTATGTTTATGATAAAGTATGTCCCAAAAGCATTAACATTTAGAGGTTTATATGAAAAAGAAAATTCATATAAATATTTTCAGTATTATAGGTGAGCAGATCTTTTTGTTCACTAGATTAAAATGCTGTGTTGCAAATAGCATTTATTTGGTTAATTTAATATCTATTAAGTATCTGCATGTTTATTCCTATTAAATTGTAAGTCTTTTGAGTACAGAATGTATCTTGTTCCTTGAAAGCATTCTCAGGATTTCACCAGGCACTCTGAAAAATCAAACTACTTTTATTTATAAGAATTGAACATGCACCTATATTTTGGGCTCCCATGTTGATGAATGCAATTGCTACTAATAATAAATAGAGGCTAATACATTTATAAAAAAGAAATTGGGAAATTAATTGAAAAGTGAACTATAACCGTCTCTAAAATTGCTTGGGACTTGGGAACTCTCCTCTCCTAGGAGGAAGAGAAAAGAGTTTGACAAATGAGAGAGTTTATTTTGTCTTACCTACTGGCTTGGCATGAAAACCACAAGCTATCTTCATGAAGAGACATACTGCTTGTGGGTGAGGCTTTGAAACTCCAGAGAACCAGGAAGCTGCTAATGAGTAGAGCAAGGAGGATTTACCCCCAGTGGAGGAGGACCAGGTTGGGAGCACTTTAACAATCTGGACATACAGGTCCATGGGGCCTGATGGGTTGTATCTATGAATGCTGTAGGAGCTGGATGATGTCATTGCAAGGCCACACTCAGTTATCTTTGAAAAGTCATGACAATCAGGAGAAGTTCCCAGGGGCTGGAAGACAGCAAATGTCACCCATATTTTCAAGAAGGGCAAGAGGAAGATCTGGGGAACTACAGGCCAGTTAGCCTCACCTAAGTCCCTGGGAAAGTAATGGGACCCTGGAAACTTGGAAACCATTTCCAAACACATGAAGGACAAGACTACTCTCAACATACGGCTGAGAGTAGTCAGTGTGGATTTACAGAGGAAAATCATGCTTAACCAGCCTGGAAGCATTCTATAATGAGGTGATTAGCTTGGTGGATAAGGAGAGGGTAGAAGATGTTGTTTCTCTTGACTTTAAAATGGCTTTTCACACTGTCTGGCCAACATCCTCATAGATAAGCTGATGAAAGTACTCATTAGATAAGCAGATGATGAGGTGGATCAAAAACTTGCAGAATGGCCAGGGCACTGGAATAANTTTCCAAACACATGAAGGACAAGACTACTCTCAACATACGGCTGAGAGTAGTCAGTGTGGATTTACAGAGGAAAATCATGCTTAACCAGCCTGGAAGCATTCTATAATGAGGTGACTAGCTTGGTGGATAAGGAGAGAGTAGAGGATGTTGTTTCTCTTGACTTTAAAATGGCTTTTCACACTGTCTGGCCAACATCCTCATAGATAAGCTGATGAAGTACTCATTAGATAAGCAGATGATGAGGTGGATCAAAAACTTGCAGAATGGCCAGGGCACTGGAATAAATTGCCCAGAGAGATTGTGGAGTCTCCCTCTGTGGAGAATTTAAAAACTGAACTGGACATGGTTCTGGGCAGCCTGCTGTTTCTGACTCTGATTGAGCTGAGGGGTTGGACTAGATGGATTCAAGAAGTCCCTTCCAGCCTCTATCGTTCTGTGTTTTTGTGATTCTGTGATGAGCAGAACCACACAGTGGGTTATACTTGACCACACATCAGAAATGACATTGGGCAAAATGTTTATTTCCACCAAAGCAATAGCTCCCTCTGTGTATTTTCAGTGTAGAGCTAATGCCTTCCTTCTAGTTTAGTCTTTGTCCCAGTACTCCGTTTCTACCTGGACAAATGTATGTGACTCTTTGGGCTATGTCCTCTAGTAAGGTTAGTTCACTCATTTTAAGGAAGTATTTGATTTAGGTTGCTCCAGGCTAAATGTGTCAATCTTTCTACCTTGAGGCCTGAAGATATTTTTTTTAGTACAATAGGATTGTGCCCTTAGCGATTACAATATATCTGATTGATTGGCTGCAATCTATAATACTGCGGGTATGACATTATCCTCTCTCCATAATGCTGTTCTTTGTGAGTTCAGGCTGAGGTGCAATTTCATCGGGGACTATTTCAGCACTTTGTTTCACTGAGCTTAACCTTAAAAAGGCATTATTGATTTGCTATCTAAACCACAGTTTTACAAACTGCAGGAACTAGACAAATTTATGCTTATTATAAAAATATAAAAGAAATATATGCCATAAACAAGCAGCTCATTACATGTCTTGAACTAAGTTATATAAATCATGAACCACCTATCCACTATACAGTTGCATTTTTACTGTAGCATGGCAAGAGCTCAGACAAAAGTAAGGGAAAAACCTTGCTTAAATTGCAAACACAGAAGAAAATGAAACCACTGCCTTTTATGAAGACTAAGGATATTGGGTGTATTAGTTTTTGAATTTTAACTAATACTGGTTTATCTGGCTATTAAAATAATTCAAATCAGGATGTCAGAGGAAAAGCATAATAAGATGATATAGTTTCTGTTCTAATTTAAATCAGTGCTAAATGAAAATGGCTTATGACTCTTTATGGATATTTTTGTTTCCAAAAATTTTTTTTGAAGTTGTAAATAAGCTTTCAAAGAATGATGAGATATTGCATTTCACATTTAAAGTTGTCTATTTCCTGTATTTTTTGTAAAGCTGGGAAGTGGGGCATGTATGAAGACCAAAACAGAGACAAAAGAATACATGCCTTTAATTCATCAGATTAAACACCATGCTTGTGTGATTGAAATTATGAAAACATATTCACACCAGTTAATAGAGACCCACTTGTGTACCATATGGGGAAAAAAGGGGTCAGTGAGAGGAAGCCTCCAATAATTTATGTTGCTGGGTCTGAGTGTTATGCACATGACAAGACCTGTCTCTCTTCTAATATATTATTTTCTTGTTCTTTTAACTTAAAATGTGAAGGGTAGGAAAGTATCTTAAAAATAAAATTATTTGCACAAATAAGATTTGCATTTATTTCTCTGAACAAGACAGATAAGGCTGCAGTAGTAAGTGGCACTGAAATAGGCCCTCGATTTCCTCCTGCACCACCTCATCTATTGTCAGCGTTGGGCCTTAATTGCTGAAATTCACAGCAAGCATCTGTTATAAAATTACTCAATTCATTAGACTTGAATTTGGAAAATGAACAGTCGCACACGAGAGACATAAGAATTTATAAAGATGAATGTCAGGCAAGAATACTTTTTTTATCTTTTCTAGAGACTACACAAAATGCCTTGTGGTTGCTTTTAACATCTCTAAGTTCAATTGCTGATTTAGGTTGGGAACACTTCCACATTGACTTGAGAGTGGAAGGTTTTACTTGAGTGAAAGGTTTCTTGAGGAGAGACTAGCTATTCACAGACACCTCTGGTATTTTCATGAAGCATATCTAGTTATAAACAACAAAAAACAAAGTGGGTTTCTTTTTTAGTTCATCAATGAACAGAGAAGAGTCATAGTCTCATTACAACTGCTGATCCTAACAGAGCATATGTAGGCAGGGTGAGAACAAGTCAAAACAAGTTGTGAAAAAAGATAAATTACTAAGTATAAGAGTTACTTATTATTGACTATTGGAGTAAGCCCAGTGTAAACTAGGTGATTCCAGAATATTGAGAGGCCTAAGCTTAGTGTTCTCACAGTCAAGAAAACTGATGGGTTATCTCTCAGTCCTGTTCTCTCTGCGACTACCTGTTAATATTCACAAAATTAATGAAGCTTACTGGGCAAAACTGTTATCTGTCTTATGTTTTCTTTGCCTTTTCTCCTTTTTCTCATCTCATGTATTCCTTCAAAAAAAACATAGGACAGTAGAATGAAGGATGGTTTCCTGATTGCCCGTTCTTTGACATTGACAAATTCCTACCAGAAATTAAAATGTTTGTAATTTATCAAAAATAAAGATTCTAGATCATCGACAAAGTAGGTATAGATTCACATAGTACTTTTCTGAGCCAAGACCAACATAACCTGATAGAAGACAGCATAAAAATAAAATTAATGATATTTCTTCATCATCTAACCATCTCCTAAAGTAAAGGAAGCTTTGTGCTGTTCTGAGGTATTTTGTTTCTTAATTTTAACTGGTTATTAAACTGTGGAGCTGCATTAAATATTTACAGAGTTGTACTGGCCTGGATTTGAATCTCACTGAAATGAACATTCATTTTTAACTGGCAGTGAAAATTTCATTTTACCTGAGTTAACTTTCAAGAGTTCAACGAACTGTGGAGGTTTGTACATTGATTGAGGTATTTTCATTTTTATAATCTAAGTTTCAGTCTTTTTTTTTTTTTTTTTTTTCCCTTTTTTTTT
>VXBO01011835.1:0-71479 GCA_013400135.1 Rhinoptilus africanus | reverse complement strand
TCCTGTAAGTATTGTTAATGATGACAAAGCTGACAGAATATATATAAGTAGTTGCATATAGAACCAGTTTATTGGTTTGCACTCACACAGAATATTTTTATATTGCTTTTTTTCATTACATTTTCTATAAGCCTCAGTATTGTACAGCTACACTTTTTTTAGACATATGTATCACCTTATTTTGTTAAGTTACCAAACTCTCTTAAGTAATCACTTTTTTATATGCTAGAAAGCCAATTATTAAAGCATTTATGTGGAGCTATAATACTTTTATTATTGTAGTGCTTAGAAATGCCAAACATAATTAGACTCATCTCCAATGTTAGGCACTCCATAAATATCTTTACTGGATACTGCTATAGTATATCACAGGTTTTTCCTGCTGTAATATATCTTTGTGGTAACCTTTTTATGAAAGTGCTGCAAGGACAGTCATACAAGAAGATCAGGGACATCATTCTCATCTCACTTTGGTTTTATGCCAGTAAAAACTCAATAGACTATTCCAGATACATATTAGTATCACTCCTGATAGCTATAGTGTATTAGGCATAACTAACATTAGAACTGAACTCTTAACTCAGTATAGAAACTACAACTCTGCAAATAACCCCTGAATAGAGAGAGGGGGTAGCTTTGGCAGTCAAATCCAAAGATCATAGCCTTAATCAAACTCATTTTTCTTGCCAAGTTGAATAATAGTAACTTTATATCAAGGAAAATACTTGCCGTGAAATATTAGGATGTGGGGACTTTTGTAATAGAATTTAACAAAAGGAGAGCTGAATGCACCTTAGCGCAGGAGAAAAGCCCTGATCTGCTTGCTGTCCAGTAGTTCAGTCAGTACAGTTCTCCTCCAGATGATGTCATATATCTTACAGAACTACCAAGGTTCATCTTTAATTTGCGCATTTTCTATCCATATTTCTCACATTTTATCAGAGTGCTGTCATCACAACGCTACAGAATATCTGGAGTTGGATAGGGTATCAGGTTTCTGTTCTTTCTGTTCATCAACAGTTTCATATAAACAACCACTGAAGTAGGAACTGATATTCAGGTGTTCAGCTTCATGAGGGGGGCCAGTCTATATATCTAGAGAGCCATTCTAGGTTTCTGTGGCTTATTATGTCCCGCACAAAGGGAGATAAAGGAGTAACTGTTTTGGATAATGTTAAGACCCCACTAAATTGGGTGTTTTCTTAGCAGGTAGAAAGACTGGTATTTTTTTTACAGTCTGTGGGAGTTACCTGGCATGGATTCCAAATGTTACACTCGCCAAATGTGTTTTGTGGCTGCAGAGGTGGGACTTGCTAAATTACTCTGTTGAAACTCTTCTAACTTGTAGGATGGATAGACTGAGAATTACCCCTCTTGGTAGTCTGAGTTTTCCAATCTGTTCACTTCTGACCCTCATGTTCACTTCTGACCCTCATGTTCACTTCTAACCCTCATCTCCCTTCTAACCCTCATTTTAATGTTACCAAGTAGTTCCTACCCTAACTAAAAAAGGCAAGATGGAAAAAACGTGGAAGAAAGGGAGAATTATTGGTTTTTCCAAGGTACCTAGATAAGTTGTGAAGCTCAAGAAAGTCAAACTCACAAAGATATATGGACACTTAGAGTCTAATCAAGTGGGAATTCTTTAACTAAATACCTTTTACACTGAAAGGGTTGTTAAACATTGGAATAGGCTGCCCAGAGAGGTGGTGGATTCCCCATCCCTGGAGGTGTTTAAGAAAAGGGTAGATGAGGTGCTTAGGGACATGGTTTAGAAGTGGTTTTTGTCAGGGTAGGTTAATGGTTGGACTTGATGATCTTAAAGGTCCCTTCCAACCTCACCGATTCTATGATTCTATGATAATATCAGCCTAGCTGATTTGCCTAAGGTCAAAGAAAGAAAACTTATCAAGGTGAGAAATAAACTGAGGTTTTCCATATCATTTTACCATTCCTTTGACCGCACGATAGATCATCTCAAATGCTCTAGCAGTTAATTTTAATAGCTACTAAGAGCATAGGCTTTTTTTTCTGTTTTTTTTATTTTCTTATTTCAAGATATTGCAGAGAAGCAAGGTCAGATGGTCAGCTATTACAGCATCTCCTCAGTTATAGATCTTAGCTGGCTTTCCATCTGGCATGGATCAACCACTTTACAGTACTGCCAAGTTTTTTCAAACCTCTCTATGGGTAGGAACATGGTTGCTCTACGTTAGCTGTTGCTTCACATAAGTGAAAACATTCTCTGTGCTGATAGATTTACGATTAAGGTTGCTGCAGAAGTGTTCCCACCATCAGTGCATAATGGATGCTTTGTCATTAAGCAATTTGCCTTCATTCATGGAGATGAAATTGTCAGCTTTCTCGGTCTGAAGACGGTTTTGGGTGCTTTGTGGAGCTCTAGTGTTTCTTGCTTGTCTACATGTGGCATTAGAGCATCTGCGGCCTGATCCAAGTAGATATTTCATACATATCTGCACAGGTGGGAATAGAGTTAATTTTCTTCTTGTATGGTGCTGTGTTTTGGATTTGTGATCGAAACAGTGTTGGTAACACAGGAATATTTTAGTTATTGATGAGCAGTGCTTACACAGAGTCAAGGCCTTTTCTGCTCCTCACACGCCCCTGCCAACAAGCGGGCTGGGGGTGCACAAGAAGCTGGGAGGGGACATAGCTGACCCCAACCAAAGGTTTATCACATACCCCATGACATCATGCTGACATCATCAGCAATAAAAGTGGGGGTGGGGGTATGTGCAGGGAAGGAGGAAAGGGGTAACATTTGGAGTTATGGCATTTGTCTTCCCAAGTAACCATTATACGTGATAGAGCCCTGCTTTCCTGGGCATGGCTGAACACCTGTCTGTGCATGGGAAGTAGTGAATGAACTTCCTATTTTGCTTTGCTTGCACATGCAGCTTTTGCTTTCCCTATTAAACTGTCTTTATCTCAACCAATAGGTTTTCTCACTTTTTCCATTCTGATCCTCTTCCCCATTTCACTGCAGGGGGAGTGAGCGAGCAGCTGAGTAGGGCTCAGATGCCTGCTGGGATTAAACCACAACAAGGTCAAAGATCATTTAGAGTTTCCTTTCAACGGCTGCTTTACATCAGGCCTTATGTGAATACTACTGACTGTAAAGGATGTATGGCTGTCTTATCTAGAAGGGATAACCTTTGCCAAGCTTGGTGAGGTGGTTTGTGTCTGCAGTGCCGTAGATGTCTTTGATTAGGGATTATTGCAGCCGTAATGACATGCATCAGTTTTGCTATTCTGAAAACATTCCTTTGCTCAGGCTGTTTAGATTAATGGTAGTATAATCCAGGTCAGTACCAAAATTCTTGCAGAAGCACCATTTATACAGTATTTTATTATTCTTAATAAATAATCTTAGTATTTAATTCATGAGTTTCTTAGCCTGAGTTTTGGGGACACAGTAAATAGGATCAAGATTTCTTAATTATCATGTTTTAACAGATTGTCCATGCTTGCTGCTGGGTCACTTAATTTTTCAAGCTGGGGGAATGAATAAATATAAACTCAGTATATAAAAGCATGTGTGGGGGTAAGTTCCTACAGGCTCTCCCTCTGTAGCTCTCTCTATGGGTTAATTAAGTCATGTATAACGGTACTTAAATCCGTATAAACTGGTCTGAAGAAATAACTAACAACAACTGATTTCGGGAAAAAAAAATAAGATCTAAGAAAAGTCTGGCTTTCTGTACTTTCATATTGCATGGGGAAGAGATACATTGAGAGTGCATGTCTGTGCACAACTCTCTTACTAGGTAAGTATCTCTTTATGAGCATCATATGTAATAATTCCTTTAAAAATGTAGGAAATATAGAACCTTCCTTATGACCAAATGTTCTGATTGGATTTCTAAATCCTTATCTCCTAGTCTTGATAGCAGTTTTCTGGGCAGAGGTGTATGAGGGTGCTAGATATACTAGTAGATATACTAATGAGTATATGACAACATAAAAGCACCACGACAGGTTGAGGCATCCTGACTGGAAGACTAATACATAGCTTAAAAAAGAAAATGTATCACAGAATCGTAGAATCATATAATCATAGAATTACGTTGTAAGGGACCTCAAGGGTCATCTGGTCCAACTTTTTATGGCAAAACCACAGTCTAGACAAGATGTCCCAGCACCCTGTCCAGCTGAATCTTAGGATGTGTCCCATGATGTGCAATCCACCACTTCCTGGGGAGATTATTCCAGTGGCTGATTGTTGTCATTGTGAAAAATTTTCCTCTTATGTCCTATCGGAGTCTCCCCATGAGTAACTTGTACCCATTATCCCTTGTCTTTTCCATGTATCTACTTGTAAAAAAGGAGTCTCCATCTTCTTTGGTAGCCACCCTTTAAACGCTGGAACATGGTGATAAGGTCTCCCCTAAGCCGTCTTTTCTTGGCTGAATAAAGACAGTTCTCTCAGCCTTTCCTCATATAGCAGGCTTCCTAGCCCTTTTATTATCCCTGTGGCCCTTCTCTGGACCCTCTCCAGCCTGTGCACATCTTTCTTGCATAACGGGGACCTAAACTGAACACAGTATTCCAGGTGGAGCCTGACAAGTGCTGAGTAGAGTGGGATAATGACTTCTTTATCTCTGCTGATGATGCCCTTGTTGATGCAACCTGGAATCCTGTTGGCTTGCTTTGCTGCAGCAGCACGCTGGTTGCTCATATTGAGCTTGTTGTCCATCAGGACCTCCAGATCCCTTTCCACAGAGCTGCACTGTCACGGTTGCGACGGACAAGTGACACTGCACCCCATCCAGGTAGATCCCAGTCTGCGCTGCACTCATGAATAGTATTTTCGCAGGTGCAAGACCTTATGCTTGTCCTTCTTGAACTTCATAAGGTTCTTGTTAGGCCACTCTTCCCACCTGTCTAGATCTTCCTGCAGGGTGTCTCTACCTTCTGAAGTGTCAACTTCCTCACATCTTTTTGAAGATGTAGGGAATGAAGCAAATGTTGGCATTGCTCTTTCCTGACTCTGCAGCATGTGTTCGGGAAGGCAGTCCAGGAGACTGACAGAGAAGGGGTTAAAGTGCTCTGCGTTTTGCGCTTGGTTGCTAACCTTCCAGACAAGGGGGAATTGTTCTCCTTTCATTGAAGTCCTTCAATCTCTTTGCATTACTTTTGGTGCTATATAACATTTTAAAAGCTCCCTGACTGACAGACATGGCCGGAGGCAGAGCTCTGCTGGGAGAACTGTAATGTACAGAGCCTCCTCAGCAAAAAGCAGTGGTATAGCAGTTAAATTGAATACAGCGTGATTTTGGGGGTTGCGAAGCAGTGTAGACTATCCTGCCACTTTTTTCTGTTGTTTATTTACAGCTTCCCTCTTTGGCTGGGCAATTCAAAAGGATACTTTCAGTTTGGTTTTATTTTTTTGCTATGTTTCATGGTTACGGCGATTTTGCCATAAAAACTAGGTATGCACCCTGCAACTGGATCAAGAGAGGCAAAGGAGTTTGGAAGTCTTGGAACTGAATTATGGATGAATACAGTCTGAACCTGATGTTACATACCGTTGAATGCATTGAAGAGAGAAGCACAAAAAGTCATGTGAACTGTTAAATAAAGAAGTGGCTAATGGAAATACATACCAAATATATAAATATATAGTGCAGTTCTCTAGTGTGGTTGGGTCCTGTCTTAAAGTTTCTTTCCTGGAATAAAATCCATAGAGTACAAATGATAAGGTGGGGCGTTTGCACCCATTGGACCTAAGAATATTTTGCTCTAGATGAAAAAAAAAAATGAAATGTGTAGAAAACCTTTTTATTTTTAAAAAGGACCATGAGTAGATAGATTTTCTTCCTTCATTTTTAATCCTTTTTGAAAGTAAAATTAAAACACTCACTTACGCTAGACAACTTTTCACCACATTTTTTGCTCTTTTTTATTAAGATCTAAAACATAGCCTTTCTAATCAGAACAGAAAATCTTACTCTAAAATTAGAATAGGAAGCACAGTTATTGTTCTAGGGTGGTTTTTTTCTTCTTCAAAACTTTTTAGGTTTTCCAGGCTCCCAGTCATAAATCCTTTCTACTTAGACACTTCAGCATGTACCTAACAAATAGAATTTTTATATTATTTATTGTTATGGATAGTAATAATATTATTCATAAGGAAAATATAACCTTTGGCAGTATTTGAAAATGAAAAATATATATGGTTAGGTACTGTACTGTTTCTTCTTTTCTGAGGTCCATATTGTGTCATTGATTTTTAAGCAGAACTTTTTATTGATTTGGTGGAAACTTCTGCTTAAAAATCAATGGCACAATACGGCCCTAACAAAGTGGTGAATTCCATAGTGATATAAATTTTATTTTTGTTTTTAAAATGTAAAATCCATCTATCTTAAATCCTGTAAGCAGTATTTCTTGTATCTGACAACCAGCAGACCGTAGAGTAGGCTGGCACTTCATTCATAGGTTGTAAGTCTTAATGAGACAAGCTTATTAATTTATTCTTAAGTCTTCAATCCACAGTGGGATTTAAAATTTGTTAGCATAGAACTGTGGTTCATGGAAAAGTTAGTTGTAAGAAAACAACCTCAACCTCCTTCTATTCAAGTTAGTGCAACATGCAGCCTGTCATTCATCCCCCCTTAATGAAGAAGAGCCATGGAAGGGAAAGTGCATTTGTTAAACAGATGTCCTGGGTCTTACGAAAGTGTGAGGGTTCAGTTTTAACAACTGTGTCAGGGCCAGCATAGGCAAGGATAGCTTCAAGAAAGCCATTAAGCCATAAAAGGAAGATCAATAGCTTGGAAGAGAGGGGAAAAAACCCCACTAAAATCTTCATGTTGCCTCAATACTTACCACTGCCCACCTGAAAATGAATGTAGACGTTGTATTATTGTTTATTGTCTAAATCTAAATTCTAGAATAGATCCATTTGTTTCAGCATGGATTACATAGATTTAGGAGTCTTCATGGTGTCTTTATCAGTGGCTGGGTCACAGTATTTTTAGATGGTGTGAGTGCTCATTTTCACCAGTTCTTATTGCTGCTGCACTTGGTGGAAAGTTGCAAATGGCAGCTAGAGCTACATTTTATTGAACATGTTTCATACTCCCTAATATTTAAATATTTACATCCTTTAGCACTATCATTTTATTAAGTGCAGGCAATAAATCAGGACATTTCATAAACCCCAAAATAAAGCACCTCTGTTAATTATAGTGTGGCTAGAAAACACAGTATATTTTCCTATCCCTCCTTCCGTTAAAATGGTCTGTGCTGGTATAAACAGAGCAATGTGAGAGCATAACAATTCCTTTAGGATTTGATTTTGTTTTGTGTTGTTTTTTTCTTCTTTGCTGATAGCATTTGGCTGCTACAAGGATCACAACAGTTTTAATTGTCACCTTGATGTGATAGTTCTGTCTCAGCCCTGTAGTTAGTTAGCACTGATTTATTTTTAATCTGTGTACCTGGCATTTGTCAGTATAAATGAGTATCACTGTCTTATCTTACTGGCTTCTGTGTTGTTTCATTTTCTACACTGACTGCAATTCTGTCATTTTCTCCATATATCAGGACTGCATTTTTTAATGTACTTTACAGTAGTCCTGAAGAACAACACAGTTATCATTTTCATGCAAGGCTTGTCGTGAGGAGACCATGTCATTCATAGACTTCATATTGTGTATTGGCAGTTTTGTGGTATTTAGCTGTATGGGCACTATTTCCCAGTTTTTTATTTCCCATGGAATTCATAGATATCTATCCTCCAGAGTCCAAAGTTCAGTATAAACTTTGTCCAAGTCCACCCACAGACAGAAGGTGCTTTTCTGGCAGAGACAACAAGCAAAGCTTTCCTGCTCTGGACAGTAGGATGGAAGAGTGGGTTCTCTCTTCCCCAATGTTTTCTGTGTGAATTTGGAGTAAATATTTTTTACGTCACTGATGCATAACAGTTTTGTCTGATAATTGGGTCATAAAGCAAAGGCTATGGGCCTGTCCTCAGACAGACGCAACAGTAATGCTAAACAGAGCAAGAATGAGCTATTCCTGTAATAACTGTACAATGTTCTAGAGCAGCTCAGTGCTGCAGTGAAAATAGCAATCACTTTTAAAACTGTGATTCCTAATCTTTTTCTCTGTCTCTAGAAACTAACTAGGTGTGAGAATTTTGATGAACGCTTCAATGTAATTTTATGTAATTTGATGTTGCTATGTAAATCTCTTTTATAGGTCCCTTTAGATGGAATTTAATGCGGCAAAAGCCTTGTCATCAGAAGGATTAATGACTGCATTAGCATTTCCGCAATAAAATCAGAAGCTAAGTGGTGGAGGCCACAGACACCTCAAACCTGGATTCCTCTGCTCTGCATTAAGTGCTGGAGTTTTTATTACTTGCTGTGGGGAAGCCATTGCCAATGCTTACAAGGAACTGCTTATCCCTGCTTCTCTGGGTCCTGTTTGATGGAGGTCTCCTAATGCCACTGCATCCACAACCACAACAAACTATAGAAGCAGAGCCAAGGGAGAATGTTGTCCCAGTGCCAGGAAGGAGGTCATCTGCCCAGCGAGTCAAACGAGGCTGGGTGTGGAATCAATTTTTTGTGCTGGAGGAGTACATGGGCTCCGAACCTCAGTATGTGGGAAAGGTAATTTTTTGCTCTTTCTTTATAAGTTGAAATAACACAGATGAACAGTAAAATGTGCTATAATTTTGTACCTGTTTCCGGTGTGGTGAATCTTCTTCAACTGCCAGTACATCCCTCTGTTCATCTCCTTCACCATTCAGCCTCTCATACAGCCACTACAGCCGTTATTATTTTTAGTGCACAGGTTTATAATATTTACTTTCCACTTTTGTATATTTGGCTTATTTCTTTACCCTTGGTTTCAGAATAAAACAAAAGAAGTAGTTCTGAAATAAGTTTGTGGTGCACAACTGATTTTAGTCGAATGTACTGTAGTACTGTACTACTGTAGTAGCATACTTAATTTTTAGCAATGAATGTCAGACTGATATCGGAGATAAGATTTAAACCAGAAATCTCCAGCCCAGAATGCACGGTCATTTCTGTGATTAGTATGGTCACTCCAAGTCAGTTTTCGGCTAATGAAGATACCTGCTTTTTGCTCTGTTATCTTACCCTCAGTACCATTTGCTTTTAATTCTGATTGTTCAGATTGAGTTCAAGAATTTGTAATACATTGTATTGCTTTATAATTCACACTCTTGCATTATAGCTTTTATACTCTGTGCAGACGCGCACATTCAGACATGAAGAGAATTTATGCAATTCTCTCTCTCATTATATGACCACTGTTTCTGTAATAGAGCATAAGTAATTTGATAGCCAACCATTCAAGGGGTGTGGGGAGTGAATTTAGGTAAGAGTTTTCAGAAAGGAAAGCTGAAAACAAGACCTGAAAAAAAATAGTAGCACAGTATGTAATTGCATGCTATGTATAATGTTCACCTTAAGTAAAGGCCCTTACTCATTGAAAATAAGAGGTCAAGAATTCCTATCCTGGGTCTCCAAATGTCGCTTCCCTCGATAGTGAGGTTCAAATTCACCTACCATAAAAATATACCAGCATACCCAGCATACTTCAATTTTTACTTTAANTTTTTTTTTTTTAAATATAAATAAAATTCAGAGAAAATTTATTCTCCCTCCTACCCTTCCAGGAAAGTATTCTGAGCAGAGGATGTATAAATAAAACAAATATGACTACATGGGCTCACTAGATGATTTAACAGACCAGACAAAAATGTGCTTGGATGTTACACATGTAGGCATGAGTGTTAGCTAAAACATATTAGTCAAAACAATTTACCAAGCAGTATGTTTATATCACAAAGATAATATACGAGGGTTTTTTGCAGTCTGAAAAGAGGAGGATCCCATAATGAAAAACTGCATCTTTGTGATGTCTGCTTGATACAAATTACACTTTCTCTAGCACATATCTTTGTTCTGAACACTCTCTAAAGATGCAAACAAGGACTCTAAATCATATTCGATGCTGTAGCACAGGAAACGTGATTGCTGTGCTTTGCTTTTTACCTCAGAAGCTGCACCACTGTAATTCATTAGTCTTTACTCCTTTATGAAAGATGGTCTGGGTAGTCATTTAGGGTCAGTTCTAAGATGCCAAAATAACATTAATTTTGCAGAAAATTGGCAATTATCAATAGATTTGAATTTGAGCTTATAAGCAACTCAAGAAGTAATGGGATATTTTCAGTAAGAGTAACATTCATCACATTACAGATTTACCTGTCACGTTTTAAACTCTTAAGACACTTCTGAAGTGTTTCAAGTTGCTGAAAAGACACTTCTCAAATATAAGGGAAGATCTAATTGCAGAATAGCATGCACAATAGTGATGTTTCTTGATAGGATAATATATACCCAATATATTACCCAACACTGTTATCCAATAAACAAAATAAAATATGCAAGGCTCTTGGTGGTGAAACGCAAAATAAATTAGGATGTTTAATTAGTACATCAGTAACATTAATTCAAAAAAACTACTTCCAGAATAATGCAGTTCATTCCAGATTATATTTTTTTTCAGCAATGTTTATTACCCATTAAGCATTCTTTCAATGTTTGTTATAACTTATTTTCTGAAAAAAAGAACCTTCCAGTTTTTGCATGTCTTCTTTGCCTAATCTCTTAAAAAAAACCCAAAAAACAAAAAACCCAACACAAACTAAAACCCCACAAACAAACAAGAAACAAAAAACAAGATGGAGATATTAGTGGTTTTCCCTTATTTTCCACAAAACTCTCAGAGAAGGTAGTGCACTGAATGGTAACGGTTCTTTAGAAAAACTGTGCTTTTAAATCAAGATAGTGAAAGCCA
Source organism: Rhinoptilus africanus (assembly GCA_013400135.1). Classification (NCBI taxonomy): domain Eukaryota; kingdom Metazoa; phylum Chordata; class Aves; order Charadriiformes; family Glareolidae; genus Rhinoptilus; species Rhinoptilus africanus. The sequence goes on along the minus strand of VXBO01011835.1, from coordinate 60,610 downwards.
TGCTTAATAAAAATTCAAACCATTGCCAAGATACTGAAATACACTCAACAGTAGCTAATAAATATCTTTAGGTCTTGCGTAATTTTTCTAAATCACAGGAAACTTTTAAGGTATGAAATGCAATCAAGTTCTTGATTGATTGCAGAAATAAATTTGGTTTATATTTACCATAATATAGCTTTATTACAGAATCATATTAGTTTCAAAGTAATTATTTTTATGATACTGCTTTGCTATATTTTAAAGTGATATTAAGTATATGATGAAGTGCGGGATATTTCATGTGACCTGAAATCACAGGGGTTTTATCTTCTTCTTCCAGCCATCATAGTCGGACACAATATAGCGACATGTGCATGGGCGTTTATATTACTTATTGTAGAACTGCTGCACTAATAATGTCAAAGTAATTTATAAATTGGAGTTTAATGTGTCTATTAAATCAGCTGACAATTTCACTAAACAGCTAGGAGTGACTAGATAATTTTGGAAGCCATCTATAAGAGAACACAGATTTACAGCAATAATGTCAGCTGTTATCAGCCAACGCACTTAATTCCTTTTATGTCTGTTTTTAGAAGACTATCTCAAGAAGTGTCAAGTTGCAAATCAAAATATAGTTTAGAAACTGATGGGGATTAGTCTAGTTCACAGTTAGAGATCTTGAAAAAGTGCTTCATGTTGATACATTAAAAGCTATTTAACCTGAATATTAAATCAAAGTTTGGAAATCCTCTGCTTGTGTAATATGGAGCAGCCGTAAAAATCCATCAGATTACCAAAGAAAAGATAGCCCCCTTTAGCAGAGATCCATGTAAGCAGAACTGGGCTAAAAAGCAAAATTGGAATATGGTGTTGCCATGCGACCCATGAAAATTGAAGGGATGGTGGATGACTTGCTGTAAAATAGGGCTTGCTCATGTACTTACTCTGCTGTGCTTTGTGTGTTTTCCTGGTACTGTGGAGCTCCAGAAAGCCATGCAAAACAGCACAGGCATGGATTAGGATGAAAAAGTTCTTGATTCTTTTTTTGTACCGAAGCTCAGTCGCCACTGAATGGTGATAGAAATCATCAGAGTAGTAGATCCTCAAGCAAGACCATGTCCCAACACAGTTTATAACCACTAACAAGGTAGGAGTTTTAATTGCCCTTATGCAGAGGTAGCTCAAGGGGGAGCAACCCTGCAAGAACATTATAAAACTTTCTTTGTTGTTCTGTTTCAATAGTGACATGCAGAGGCAGCATAATAAAATGAAAGTTCAAGAGAACAAAATAGATGAGAACGCTATAGGTTCTTTGTTATCAAGATAAGACTAACAAAAGTTTTTAGTTGCTATACATGTAACATGTTTCTATTTATATATGTGTGTCTTTGCATTCCTAGTGTGTAAATGCATTACATCTTTCTCATGTTGTACACCTGCACGGTTGCTCTTAGCAAGGTTTTTTGCTGGCTGTCCTCAAGCTTGCAGAGACGGGCATGTGGCAACTTGTGCTGAACACAGACTGGGTGCATAGGAAAAGATTGCAAAGTCCTCCTCGAGTTAATGGCCATTTTTCTTCTGTTTTCCAGTGTGCAACTACTAAATATTCTCAGCTTGCCAGATATTATTTTGCTAATGAATAACTTATATGCTTTGCAACATTTTTGTTCTTTAAACCTCCATTACATTATACATGCTCACGTACAAACTACTACAGATTTATTTTTTTGTTGTTTTTATGATCTCCACCAGCTGAAAAATGTAATAGTCATGACTGGTCTATGGCAGTACAGGGGGCATGTAACAATAGGGTATATTTCATCTGACTCAGTCCTGAGAAAGCCTCCTCATCTTCAGAGGTTTCAGCATATGTCAAGGCATAAACAGTCTGATTTGGAGGAAGCAGAGATCTATATCTGTGAGCAGAGGAGAGTGCTTTTCTGAAACCTCATAATTTATCCTCTGCATCTGAAATACAAGCATATTTGTGCATTTCATAGAGGACAGATTTTAATATAATGAAATTAATGTTGACCATGTTCCATCAAGCTTAAATCAACACCTCTTTCTGAAAGCACACTCAGATTTTACAGTTAGTTTCCCTCTTGGATGAGTGTCTGGATGACAAGGCAATCTGTAAAGGAAATTTTGCATTGCTTGTGCTTAATCTGTTCTCAGACAAACAAATTCGCAGTGCTGTGGTTATCATTTTGGTGTTATTCACAAGCACTGAGTTAGTTTGAAAGAAAAAAAATAAAATTGAAGGAAAAGAAATACATGCAGTGAATTTGAAAGTTACTGTCATTTGAAGGAAAAACCAAAACCAAAACCAATTTAAATACAGTTCCTAACTGTACCCTGATTAATCTTATTTTCTTTAAAAAATATGTATATTTCTACTCGATTTCTGCTAAAAGGGTCACAATAATATTTAATATAAAGCTGTTATAATAGTTTGTCCAAGCTTATCAGATTCTCTGCCTGCAACTGAAATAACAACAGTAGAGAGAGACCTGCATATCATTTCCATTAGGCATTTGCACAATTCCATCTTCAAGGAGATGAGAGTTGTTTCAGAGACCACTGCTAGTAATGTGTTAATTGACTGCCATGATGGAGGACATCACAGTTACTCATTTCTAGATAATTTTAATATGAAAGATCTTCCAAATAATATTTATAAGAATGAGCTTGTTCAGTACATCTTTAACCCACAGGAATTCATACACCCACCTCTGCCTGCAGACATCACAGTGAAATTCTTGTTGGGCCTTAGTGGTCCTTATATGATGATTTAAAGTGTGATCAGGCATGATCATGTCAGCCTGGCTTACTAAAATGACTGGCTGATTTTATATCATGCACATTTTCAAGTAAAAGCATTGTCACAATTTATTACAGATAAGAAAATTGATGAGGAGAAATGAAACAGTAAAAAAAGTGCAAAAGGAATCTGAACGGGGGCAGAACTCCAGACTTCTCGTCTTGCTATGCTGAGATGAGACCTTTGTCTCTCTCACTTATGTCTGGCTGGTGAAAAAAGTGATGACTTTAAAAGCTTTGCATCCTGTATATTGCATAAAGTATGTAAGACAGACACAAAACAATTTTGACAGCTGCACGTGAAAGTGCAAGAAGGAATTAGAACCACGGAAACGCAAAATTCCCATAAGCAAGTTGGACTTGCGTTTAGTGCTCACTTTTGCAAGCTTATATTTTTACAAGATGTATAAAGACCTAGTTTTATTTTCATGCATGGTAGAGATGAACAACTTAAAACAGAAAGTTTCTGATCGAATTCGTGGCTACACTTATCTATTGATTTTCTTAGGTAGCACACAGTGGGAAAATTAGAAGCAAAGTACTGATAGTAACAACACCTTTAGCCTGTGGTCTTTGCATTCATGAAAATTATATGAGGCATGTGGAGATGAAACAAAGATGAGCACTATGATTTCATTAATTGCACGAGAGAGGAGAGTGAGTGAGTTCAGGACTAAGAGAGATCAAAATAAAAAAGGAGGATCAACTTCTTGAGCTGTAACCTAAATTTTAGGGGATGTAAAATGTTGTGGTCGTTGTTCTGGACTACTAAGGAGGTCACAAATAGAAAGAGTTAAAACTCTAAATCTGAGCAGGCTGCATTGGCCAAGAATTCAGAGATTAGTGTAGGAGACTGAAAGCCTGCCGGGATGGTCCTGTTACTATGAAGTCACCAGCTCTCACAAGACCTCTGAACACAGCTGACTGGATGGTTCTATTCTATGATTCTATGAAGGAGAAACTAGCTGGCATCATGAGATCTCCTGTCTGGAAAAGCATTAGAACTACAGGTAGGAAATTAAATAGAATTAGCTGAAGAGCAAAATATGGAAAATTATTAAATACCAATAGGCATTCCTGTATCTGGATAATATTGTGTAAACCAAAGTCACAAGGATGCTCAAAAATGAAATGAAATTTATGATCACTGCAATGTGAGGTGTTGAAAACCAAGGAGATAGCATAATATCTCACTCAAACATTCTACGGAAATACAAATTCTCAGTAAGTCAAATTATGGAAATATTAATGAAAGAATTTCTAGATGATAGGAGAGTAGTTAAAAGCTCCGGATTTCATATCTGTGAGACACGTTGGTTTTTTCAAAAGGTGGACCTTTTTTGTTTTATTTTCTTATTTTAGGGGTATGCTGACACCATTTGCAAAAAACATTAGAACAGCAAGCTTCACAAATTTAGATTTATAAAATTTGTTTCATAATTCCACTTAAAATTTAAAAAAAAGTCAAAAGGTGAATATTTACATCATCTAAATTCATTGTTTTTTCAGCCACTGCAGTTAATATCTTTGTATGTAAGTTATAAACAGAAACGAAGATCATTCGGACTGGCAGACTTGTCAGGTGTTGCAGTTACATCTCGCACAGTTTGCCAGTCAGGCCTCTGAGAGTCTTTTCACAGCACATGTCCTAAGGTGCAAAAATCTCTGTAGCTCTGAAGTATATATATCAAACCACAGCTATATCTGATAGAGAAAGCAATGAACTTAGAGCAGGTATTGGTTTTATAGTATGTACTTTTTCCCTCTCCCTCACCCTCTTCCATGTCCCACAGGCCGTAAGTGACATGTCTCTCTTCTCCCTCTAGAGATAACCATCCTCTAATCCGTCTTTCTGTCTCTCTGTACCTGATATCCACTCTCCTGCAAAAGCTACAGTTGCTTTACTCCTTACAGAGGGTCTGTTCCATATCCAATTAAATTCTGAACAATGAACTCAACTTATAGTTAAGTTTGGACTCTGCAGTTTCTGTTGAAGTACGCCTTGTCTACCCAAAAGCTTGTTTACATTTTCCGTGTATGTGGGTGGAAGTCTAATGAAAGGATCATAAATGATCCTTTTATTTGCTGAAAAATATTTTATATGTAAAAGAGATTAGTTTATATCTTACCCAGCTGGAAAAAAACCCAACATGAATGAAAAGTCAAAAAAGGTCTTAACAAAGCAGGAAAGTGGAAGGTGACAAGACTAGAACAAAGGAAAGAGTACATGAAAATAAGCAAATATTATCCAGATGTCCCAGTACTAGAAAATATTTTTGTAATAGGAACACTCATGTGTAGTTTTGTCTCTATTGCCGCTTGGTCCTAAACATTTCTAAGTATGGATTATAAAATTCAAAATAAACCAATAATGTTGTAGAGCCATTTACAAACCAGAGATTATGCTGTTTCTAAGAGTAGAAGATGAACTCAACCGTAAGAACAATCTGGTTGAATATTGCCCTTTTTTTTTCTTTCTATGATTATTTTAAAACTTTGATAAATTCCTTGGTATCATAATTTGTGTTACCAGAAGCATGTGTACTACGTCCATGGCACTGCAGTGATATAAATGTTATAGTGCTATATAGGCAAGAGAGGATGACTAAGGAGAAAGGTGCTTTAGTTGACACAGCTGGATGGCATTTCTCTCTCCAAACCAGCCTGGGGGCTGATATCTCTTGAAAGGCGAAACAAGGAGTAGAAAAGCTGACAGACATAATAATGAATGAAGAAAATGTCCACCAGCATTGACACAGGCTCAGAGTAAACCTCATGTGGTTTTAATTACTAGTTACTAGCTTAAATTTAATTTTCTACTGGAGAAGGTTTTGTTTCATAAATACCTGTAAGACAAAAAAGCCCACCCTGTTGATTCTTGCTGCATGACAAAATATAAACAGGGTAAGAGAAAACCAGGGTAAAATAGAATAGGTGAAATAACATTTAAAGAAATGGTCAAGAAGTAAGATGGCAAGAGAGAACAGTTTTATACAAATTTATACAAATCCAGAAATTGTAGCAATAAAGGTGAAGATAGACAGTAAAGGAGGCAGTCAGAATTCTGATCCTTTTACAGTTTGGTGGGACAGTTGCTGCTGCAGAAGAAAAGCGGGATTGCAAAGGACTCCCCGTACATGACATTGCAGTATGCAAGCTGTTCTCTCACTGCACGTTTTCTATCAGCTAGTTAAAAAAAAGTCATTTTTCTTCCTCTAGGTTCACGTACCTGTATTTCATTGTATTCTGAAATTATTTGTTCCAGTTATGGTAGCCAGAATGTTATGAATTGAGCAGAGGCTTTGTTAGCTTAAATAGTAAAAGATGCTTCAGAAGTACAATGGGTTTTGTCTAAACAGTGTGCAGTAGTTGTTCTTGTATTTGCAAGAGAAAAACAGTGTGTGCAGAGAGCAAAGTCAAGCTTGAAAAAAGCTCCTGTCTTCTAGCACCAGCTTTAACTACAGAGATTATTTTCTTGTGTACACTGTATTTATTTTAACTGTCAGTCCTTGAACATGTAAGCTAGAGTTATTATCGCTACTGATGAACTAGTGCCATTACAACCTTGCAACTACTTACTAAAAAATAGATTTTCACTAAAAGATGGATTATTCATTCCTACTGTCAGGAAAATACTGAACTGATCACTGAAAAACGTATTACTGTATTACATCCTGGACACTCTTGTGCTATCTTCAGTATAAATGAGGATTTAGGCTGGGACCTATGTTGTTTAACATGATCATATGTGAGTATCCAGGTGACAGTGTTTGATGCTGTTATTAAGCTGTTAGAGTTAGTAAGGGCAAAGGCTGAATGGGAAGGATGGGAGAAGGACCTTAAGAAACAGGATTACAGTAATAGACTATATTTTATACGAAGTGGTAGATATTGGGGGGAAGAGGGGATAATTCTAACTTCATTAGTAAAATGTTGTGCTCTGAGGCAACTATAATCTCTCTGAAATGAGATCTTGTTTTATAGTAGTTGTATGCACATTTGCTTAGCATACGATGAGTGCCAAAAAAGCAAATGGGATGTTAAAAATTCTTAGCAGTGGCAGAAGAAAATAAATGCCATTAATACAGTTTTGTATCTGAATTTCTTGGGATCCTGTATCTTCAACACTATGTGAATTATTTATCACCAGGTTGGGGGCTGACCTGCTAGAGAGCAGCTCTGTGGAAAGAGACCTGGGGGTCCTGGTGGACAACAGGATGGCCATGAGCCAGCAATGGGCCCTTGAGGCCAAGAAGGCCAATGGCATCCTGGGGTGCATCAAGAAGAGTGTGGCCAGCAGGTGGAGGGAGGTCATCCTCCCCCTCTACTCTGCCTTGGTGAGGCCCCACCTGGAGTCCTGTGTCCAGTTCTGGGCTCCCCAGCTCAAGAGGGACAAGGAATTGCTGGCGAGGGTGCAGCATAGGGCTACAGAGATGATTAGGGGACTGGAACACCTCTCTTATGAAGAAAGACTGAGGGAATTGGGTCTCTTTAGTCTGGAAAAAAGACGGCTGAGGGGGAACCTTATCAACACTTACAAATACTTGAAGGGTGGGTGTCAGGAGGATGGGGCCAGGCTCTTTTCGGTGGTGCCCAGTGACAGGACAAGAGATAATGGGCACAAACTTGAGCATAGGAAGTTCCACCTAAACATGAGGAGGAACTTCTTTACCTTGAGGGTGGCAGAGCACTGGCACAGGCTGCCCAGGGAGGTGGTGGAGTCTCCGTCTCTGGAGACATTCAAAACCCACCTGGACGCGTTCCTGTATAACCTGCTCTAAGGTGTCCCTGCTCTGGCAGGGGGTTGGACTAGATGATCTCCAGAGGTCCCTTCCAACCCTATGATTCTATTATTCTATGATCTCTGGTCCCAAATAAGGACGTGTCCCACAGAACTGGGAAAAGTACAGCGAAGGATACAAAGGGAATCAGTACCTTTGGACTGATTCCTCATTAGGGAATGACTGAGTAAAATGGGATTCCTTAGACTAGAAAAGAGAAAAAAAGGAGGATATATGATAAGTCTTCATAACATCTAGAACAGAGTGGTGAGGCTAAAGGGGGAGGAATCCCTCCTTCACTAATGCAAGATGGGGAGACATGAAATGAGGCTAACAGGTGACACATTCAGAGCAAAGAAAATAAAGTGATTCTTCCCAAAACACATAAATTCAATATAGGTCGCTCCCTGCCACACAGTGCTGTGGATATTAGAATTTTTCATGCGTGTGAGAAGAGCGCAAAGACATTAATGAAAATTCAATTTACTGAGGGCTAATAACTACAGAGTTACCACTAATGTCTCCACAAATTACTGGAGGCTCGGAAATTATGTGGTGAACTGTGCTTTCTCTAACCTTGTGCCTTTCTTGTGATACCCATTTTTGGCCTACGCCAGAGACAGAGTTCTGTGTCGGAGGCCACTTGCATGCAGCGCAGCACACTGTTCTTCTGTGGGAATCATTGGTAATAGCAAACATTCTCCTTCACCTTGGAAAAAAAGTAAATGGAAGATCTTAAATGAGAAGTGGTTCTTTTGGTCTTGTCTCAAAAGTCACTCATTGAACTTTGTTGGAAGTCACTTGGACAGTTTGATGGGCAGGAAATATGATCAAAGAACGCTTCAGTTCTAAATAGAAAAATATATTTACTTAAATATTGTTTTTCCTAGTGAAAATATAAAGAAGGGTCCTTATATATGTAATGCAAATATCTGCATTACTTCATGTGGCAATGTAGTAATTCTTTAGCTAATGTGGCTGTATTAGTAATAATATTAGTTTAAGAAGCTTTAAGACAGTAGTGCAGATCAGCATTCTAATGTGATGTTGCGAAAAACATCCCGTTAGCAAGACTTTTGTGATATTGTTGCAAATATTCCCGTACTGCGAGCTCTCTCGCTACCTACCGTTTCACACTGTTTCATTAGTTTTCCAGTCCATGCAGCTGGCAGAGCATCTGCCTTTAAAAGATCCTTAAAAAGAGCTGAGCCTGCCCAGGCCTCCTACAGAAGATCCCTTAACTCTAAATCTGGCCGAAGTGCTGGACCGCTGTGCCATGCACGGCTCTGGCTGTACCTCCTGTCCTGTTGGCTAAGGGACTGAACTGGTGCTGCAGCCTGCACACCCGCTTTTCCATCCTGCTTGTGGGGTTCTCTCTCTGCCTTCGGGTGAGAGGGAACCGGCTCAGTCTGTGCTCAGGCCAACTTGAGCACGGGAGGGGACTCGACCGGGTGTGATGAAACCCCCCAAGCAAGTTCGCCACATACATGTAACACAAGCGTGAAACCCCTTGAACTGCAGTGGCACCTGAACTCAAGACCAAACTCGAATATGGCTGCAAAACACAGATAAGAAGCACAAATATTCCCATATGTCTTCTTGCTGTGATGTTTTTATCTTTTTATAACAATCTTACGCCATTCTTCGAAAATGCAGTAGGTCACAGAATCACAGAATCACAGGTCATTCAAATCATACTTTGCTATCTGCTTCATGAAACTAAAATGACCCATTAAAGTGGGTAAGAGTTGAAACCATGTCATGCTAGTCTGACTGCCTGATAAGCTGAAAAGTAAAAGGTAAAGGAAAGGAAGCTTTATTTTATACTTTCTGCTTTATTTATGTGGAAAAAGTCCTTGTTTGTTTTGCAAATTGAGAAAACTTTCAGAGTTCTTTATATGTTTGCATACACTCTTTATACACAAAATGAATACCACATAAATTGAAGGTGAGCAGATGTTTTGTGTCTAGGCTGATTAAGAATTTAGGCCTGTCAGGAGTGTGTACACCAGCCTTTTGATTTTTCTTTACTTCTCTGTATCTTTGAAAGTGATTTTCTGATTTTCAGTTCCACTTGCCCTTTAAAGAAGCTTAAGGTGAAGCAAAATGAGAGAGAATTTTCTGTTCCAATATCTTAGAGGATAATGTCAATAAATGTATTGTATTAGTAAAACCTTTTCTTCCTGTGACTACGGCAGTGACTAAAGTATAGTCCCTGGCGATGACACCATGTCATTCAGCAAAGGTTGTTTTATTCAGTTTTTTCTGGTGGTGTTGCTTTTCAGCAGTGATCCTTGAATAAGCTGTTGATCACAGCTCATTATGAGTATTTTTCTTTTTTGTATCTTGTTGTTGGTGTATAATTACTCTGTAGAAGAGAGTGCAGTTTTATAGTATTTCATAGGAGAGAAACCAAAGATACTTTCTTCAGTGTGTCAAAATACAGATTTGGTGAACAAGAGTCATTGTGTCAAAAAACGTTAGCCTATAGATATTTATGTATTGTGGCTTATGTCAATTAAGGATTACAATTTAAAAAGTGGTGAAGAGCAGTCTAATTGCTCTAACACTATGTTTTTCTTATTGCGAGAAGTTAAGCGTAAACTGTCAAAGAGAAAGCCAAGAAAAAAAAATCTCACTGAAGTTATTAGTGCAATGCGTGTCTTCTAGAATCTCTGAGCGCTTTTTCAGGACTATCATATAAACCAGTTAATAGCTCCTGCTTGTCAAATTCAGATGTATCAGCCCAACAGCAGGTAACTGCTTCTAGTTTAAGCCTAATTGATGCCAGTAGTAGAGTACAAGAAAAAAATTGATGAGTGTGTGTGGAATCATAAGATTCCCGCTTAAGCCTAATTAATTCTGGCAGACAACATTTATGCAGTTTAAGAACTGTAATAAAGATGCTGAAAACTTGAAACACTGACCAGTTTTACTAAGAAATTCTTTTCAGTAAAGGTATGTGTTGCTGTGGCATTTTAAAAAAGTACAGTATTTACTCCTTTTGAGTAATTTCTATGCTGATAGACTAACTCGGTATTATCAAAAAGTTAAAGGGCAATAACACACTTGTTATCTGTTAGGAACAATAATTCTGTCTTTTTTTTGTATAGCATAACACAGAACCAAAAGTAAGTTCTTCTTTCATGTGGGACACAAACAAGATTGGTTTACTTTATTTACCATTTTGACATGTTCATTGCAATGCTTCATTTGCTATGTCTGAAAGCTATTGTAAGGTCTGGTTCTGAATTGCTCTTACTATATCATTCCTTCTTCAGGAAGCTGAGTGTAATATTCTGCCAGATGAGCCTGGTAGCAACTGTAGCATAATTTTATTACCCAGGGTAGTAAAACTAGATATATTGTCAATTAAAAAATAAATTAATGTGTAACCTATTCTTTTGTTTTGGAGGAACTTTTTGTTGTTATTGTTAAGAAATCTTAATTGATCCTACACAAAATGAACTGTTCTGTCCTCTACACTTATTACAATCACTATAAAATACTGTGATTCAGAGAGGTGCTTTTATAGCCCTCTTCACTAAGGCATCTGAACATTGCAATGATTATCCTTGCAGTGGCTCTGTGAGACAAGAAAGTATCAGCTGTCTTCCATAAGCAGGGAGCTGAAGCACAGCAAAGACTGAATTACTTGTCAGAGTAATTATCAAAATTATATTGAAACCCTGGAGACTATAAGGTCCATCCTTCTGATTTTTTTTTTTATTATTTTCACATGTGCTTTTTTATATAGTGGTCTACAGTTTGATATTGTCTGAATTGATAAGTTGTGAGTTCTGTCTACGCTAAACAACACAGTAACAGAGAGCTAGGCAGATTTACCTACCTGGAAAGAAATAAAGGATTACTGATTAAATTTCTCTACATCCACCTACTGCAATGCTCTTTAGATTAAATAGTTGGCTTCCAAGTCCGTTCCTAGTCTTGACATTAATAACCTCAAATGTGTAACTGCAAGGTGAAGTAAGCTCAAGGGAAAGAGGGAAGGGGAGAAAAGGGCCATGCTGCCAATTCCTTGCTAGGCTGCTGTATTCATGGATAATCAGGTTACATGGCAAAATTATTAAAATAACAGAGAAAACAGGCAATCAAAAGTATTGTGCTGATAAACTCATAATAATCTTTCCGCATTATGCTTTATGCTTCTTCACTTGTGCTCCCTTGGAATAGATTGTTAACTTGTTTCTTTGGGGAGCCCAGCCCCAGGGACTGATTCTGAAGTAATGGCTTCCTCTGTGTATTTTATAATTCTGTCAGGCTGCTCATTTTCTTTAATTATCTCCAAGTATCAGTAGTTAAAAACTTGTAAAAAATAATGGTATAAGTAATTAGCCTATTGGCATTACTTTTCCTATAGACTATACAAGATAATAAGAATTGTGTACTGAATTTGATGACATTTTATGCATTATACAGATAATTCTGCATTATTGAGGAAAATATAAAGTATTATTACTTGGGAAAAAAAAAAAACAAACAAAAACCTGCAGCCCCTCTGCCCATTATTCACAAGACAGGAACCAAAGATTCTTTGATTCTGTGTTTGTGTGGACTCTATTGCCATGCTTGATAAGGATGGACAGTTGGTATGCTAAGGGTTAGATAAATGCAGAAGTTATTTGCTTCAGTAGTTTATCTCCAGTAATGTAGCTCAAACAGCAGGAAAAAAGTAAGTTACAAAGATAAATATAGGTAAAATTATGCAATGACTTTGCAAAGCCATTGACTTTGTATCACTATTATGTATTTAAATAGCTGAAAATCATTTATAGTCTTAATATTCATGACTTATAAACCAAAGGACAAGAAGAACAAGGGCCTAAAACAATACCTACAAAGAAAGATAATGGTGACATGGTGCCAATATCCCACACATTTTTCCTTTTCAGAAAATTGATCTCCAGATTCAGGGATTTTAAAGTAAATTTTCATTTTTTCTTGTTAAATCCCAGTTCACGTTATGCCACCAGTAATTTCATAACCAGCTGATGAGAGCTGTATATCTTTACTTCAAGAGAAATCGCCTTTGTTTGCCATAAAAACATGAAGTAAACTCCACTTCCATTTTGAGCTGTGTGCAAAAAATAAATTGGGCCTTTCCTAAAAAATTCTTTTTGATTCTTTCAAAATGAAGAAGTGGATATTATCCTTCTTAAATAATTAAATCTTGTCCAGGTTTCAAAGTCGTGGCATTTGTGCGTTACCTGATAGTTTGCAAATCTCCATGAGTGTTTTCATTCTGATCTAAAATGCACTTTTAAGGCAAATATCTTGATCATTCAGACTTACTACATATCAGGAGAGGTCTTGAAGGGTACAAGCTACATCACTTCTGGATAAAAATAAGCCAAGAGGATGCACTACATGAATTGGCACTTAGTCCTTTGAACCAGATGAGATCTTGTCCATAGCAAAAAAACCCTGAGGTGCATTTGTTGTGGGCATTGTTCCTCAGCTGCTTCATTCTGCAGGTCCACACTTACTGGTTCATGTTACTTGCTAACATAGATACAGCACATGTATAATAAAAAAATAGATACAGAGAAACTACCCAAGGCTAGGTGAGTGCTGGCATGTTTAATCAGCCCTCTTTCCCTAAATTTTAGTTAAATTTTCCAGTCCTTTTAAGAAGAGCTACTGAGCAGAAGTGATTTATGCAGTCGAGTGTCCAAAGGTGAGGAAGAAATTATGCAGAATAGTAGGATAAAGTAGGAGAGTATGATCTCAGTTTTGGAGTAGCTCTTACTTATATTAAGATTTATATTTATACAATTTATATGCATAAATATGCCGTATTTTCATGCTTGTAATGTACGCCTCTCATAGTCTACAATCCTTGAAAAGTCTAGGTACTAGAAAGTAAGTTTGCACGAAATCAGAACAGAGACAGGCTATTGAGTTAGAAGAAATGAGCTTCCAAGATACAGAGGCAAGAAAAGTGCCTGAGCAAAAATTTCCATTGCTTACACATGTGTATATCCTGCTGTGCTGTTGAATCACTTTTTAAACAAATAACCCCCAAAATATATTCATGGGGTCTAGTATATATATACATGTGTATGTATGTATATATACATGTATATATTCACAAAAATTCACAGAGAATTGACCTACATGTGAGGTGTACAGGTGAACTACAGGTACAAAATAAAGCCTAAAAGCTGCATTTGCCCATACGCCCTCTTTTTTTTGATTAATTCTTTGATTAATTTGTGTTAGAGCATGTTCAACTATTAATTTTTACAATGTGAAAAAAACCATAAAAAGAACAATACAAATTATGAGACATCAAATTTATGTTGAAGTCACTGAAAGATGTCCATTTTAATAAATTTTGGCTTGAACCTAATTGATTGACAAGACAAAGCATGAAACAGGCAATGCAAATTTATAAGAATCATGCTAGAGAAATGGAAATTACTTGTTGATGTATTTGGTTTAGGAAATATTTTATATTTAAATAGATTTTTCACTGCAATAACATAAGCTAACATGAAGTCTAGTTAATTATATTTTTTAAAAATGGAAAGAAAATTAGAATAGTCAAACTCAAAAATGAATTTTTAAAGAGAAAAATTTTGGTGTGAAAAAAAAGTAAAAGAAGTTATGAACAGAAGTAATTTTCTAAATCTTGTTTTATACTCTTAACAGTATATTTATTGCTGTGAAGGCCAGTACTTTCTCCTGAATATGTGCTCATGAAAATATTCACTGTAATTTTTTATAAACCACAAAAATTAATATTTCAAAACTTTTTATATATGAAAAAGATGAGAAAGGATGCATACATTATTCACAATCTGTGATAGAGAAATCTTGTATGTAGAACTCTGTCTAAAATGCCATCTGTTTTTCCTTTAAGATTCTCATAAAATGCGTATTTTAAAAATTCTTGCTATGTAAAATTCATTTACCCTTTCTTTTGGAAACATTTGCTAGCTGTTTTGCAACATCCATTAGTAATGCATATGATTTACACATGTTTGATCATATTCTTTTTTTTTTCCTTCTGTTCTCTTTTTCCTTTTTTCTCTTCTATGTCTCACCAGAAAAAAAGAACTACTCTAAAATGAGCATATGGAAAACATGTGGCTATATGTTTGTGTGTGTAAAACTAGCAGCTGGGGAAACTTTATTTGCTTATTTACTTTTATGCTGATAAATGATCTAACTTTTTTTTCATAGGACCTCTGGTTCCACTGTCTTGACCTTTAGCATTTTCATCCTTAAACCTTCATTGAACCGTTTCTGTTTCACACGGAAGGAGGACAAGTTTGCTTTAGTTGGTGTTATCTGTCGAGATCATCATCTCTGCTCTTCTTCAGAATCATCTGGAGTTATTTGGATTGATCATTTCTTAGGTGTTCCAGCTGAAGTGTAAAGTCAGATTATTCTGCTTCACTTCTCTGATCTTTGTTTGGGATTCTGTGACTGGAATGAAAAGCAAACTTAATGCTCATCTACAGCTGCTATTGTGCTGGAAGGCAGCTAAAAGATAGAGTAGTACCATCAGAGTCACTACATTTTCACTGAATTCTGTTTATAAATTGTACCATTGAACTACTCTGTACCCTTTTACTTTTTTGTCTGTTTCTCTTCCTCTAAGTAGGGTTGATAATGCCCTCTGTAAATTGATGTACAGTTATCATCCATAGCTCTTATATGAATGTGGGTTTGTAGAACCTGAAGATCATTAAATTCCATGTGTCAAAGTCCATAATACCTCCAGGACTTTGACAGTGTGTTGCTACTCAAATTCTATATACACCCTGCAGTGCTGATATGTGCTGCTAATTTGCTGTTGTCATGACTAGTTTATTACTTTGCCTGTCCACAGGGAAAAGTGCTTTTCCATCCTTTTCACAGCAGGCAGTAGTGCTTGGCAAGAAAACGCAGGAGTTCGTGTGGACAAAATAGAGAAAGAGCTGGTACCTGCTGCCCCGGTGTAGCACGACACAGATACTTCTCCTGTAGAGAGAGATATGTGTAGCAGCAGGATCAGCCCACAAAATGTAGTCAGTAATACTGTGAGAAGAAAGGTTTATTTGCACTTTTGCAAAGTCATCTGGAAGCGCCTTACAACCTTCCCTGCGTGGCTCTGCTGCACCTGTGTTGCTGTGCTGGGGAGGGATGTATGTTAGAATGCTGCATTGCAGCCACGGGGAGAAATGTCCTCCAGCAGAGATACGTAACCGCTGTTTTGTAACCCTTATAGATAGGCATGTACCTCCTCTCAGCTGTGCTTTGTACAGACCAGCCTGGCTGAAGCACCTATCCATCTGCTGATCAAAGTCGTGACATTCACAGATCATGGGCAAGTTGAAGAGCCACTCTATCATTTTTTTCTGTCTTCCGAAAATCTTTCTAGCTGCTCTTTCTTAACAATGAAAGCAGTGCCTTTCGAGGGCAGACTTGCTTTGGTAGAGAGGACGTGTAGCAGAACTTTTTTGAGGGGGAGGTTAATCAGCATTTCTGAGGTTCTTTCATGTGTATGAACAAAACAATTTTTTATTTATGGAATGAAGAGAGGTTTTCCCTCTCTTACCCCATTCTCTTCTCCCATTGTTTTCTCTTCTAAAGTACAGATTCCATTTCACATTCACCTCACACTTAAGAATGAATTTGTGTAGCTTTATCTTTACAAGGGTAAATAGTCAAGTTTTTACTAAAAAAGAAAAATCCCAAGGAATCCCATACTCCGTGGTCAGTTTCATGGCGCTGATAATAAAGCAGTCACACGGGGCCCAAAGTTGTCACCAGGGGTCCACAATACTAACACAGTTGACTACAAAATAGATGCTTCAGGAAGCCAGAAATCCTATGCTGGTACTAGCTGCAGCTATATCAAATTAGGAAGAAAGTAAATTACTGTTGCTCCAGGTAACAGCTGGTCCAGTAATGAAAACTCCACTACTCAGAAGTACAGTTTAAAACAAACTAATTTTAAGATTATTTTTATCTTATGGGACATCAGTGTTATAATGTCTTGTTAATCATGCTGGCTAAGGCCAGTCTAACCAGGTGATTAAGATAACAAACAAATTGGCAAAGAAATCTTAATGTATTTATGAATGTCAAAATCTTTAGCAGGGGTAGCTCACAAGGTTTATCCATTTTAAAAGAATATTTATAGAAAATTTACTATTCATTTGAATTCTTACAGAAGAACATCATCCTGTGATAAGGCTGTAAGTGTGCTGGGACATAGTTTATTCATGATTTCATAGCATGAAATTTTATTGTGACACGTGTTTGGCATCCCAAACCACCAATTCTTGCTTCCTGTAAACGTGTCAGTAAAATGAAAAATATGCACTTTTAAGGCACACATATAGTAAATCAAAAGCTTGGTTTTGTTTAAATATTTTCTTTTGCCCATGCTAGATGATTTTACAGAGCATATTTTGCAGCAATCAAAACAAGGCCAGCTGGATGGCAGGGAGGGATGAATCTCTTCTGAAAGCTTAAAAAGGCCCACTACAAGTGAATGCTGTATTCTTTTTATACCCTTAAGCCAACCTCTCAAAAGACTTAGTTTTAGATTAAAAGATGCAGCTCAACAAAAATGGCTGTTTCCCCGTGCAGGTGTGGAAGGTGAGAGGAGGACTGGGAATCTGTGTGCATGAAGCCTTTTCCTTTTTGTGTTCTTATTGAGTCAAACTCCCCATTGTTCCTTTAATAGAACGAACTCTATGGGGCACATGGCTGGTACAAATAGACCTGCGCCCTGCTGTGGATATGGGTTTTGGCAGTTACGTGTTATCCCCTATATGTAAATAAAGTGCAATAGTACAGAGTACAGCCTTGCATGTCTTTCCACGGGTGGCTTGCACACTGTGTTTTCAGAAGCTGCACCTGCTGTGTTCGTAGTCACACACCATGATCGTTGTCCGGGAGGTAGATCTTGCCTCCTGAATGAGATAGGAAAATGTAACTTGCCTCACTACTAGAGAGCGGTACTCTTTGATTACTGTTAACGATACAGGAGAATACTCTTGTACGGCAGTTTTCACTGCACTGAATCGATGCAATACGGTTCAGCAGATGAGAGATCACCATCAGATATCCTTGAAAGAAATGAGATTTTCTAAGAAAAAACTTTGCACTGAAAAGAAATATTTTAATAATCAATTTGTTAATGGAATTAGAAACACTAGCTTTCCACAGATTCAGTAATTTTGTATATCTAGAGTATTTTCCCCTCAAAAAAAGAAAAGCAACAGAAATAACTACTGTTTTCTGGCTTACTTATTTTTGGCAAATTCATTAGTCAGTAAATGTAATTATCTGTTCATTCCTTGATTTGATTTAAGCAAAAAGCACTCTGTTTATGTATTACCTTCCTGAATGAGTCGGATTCTTGCAGTAATTGACTTATTGTCCTATGTAAATTAGACTACATTATCCTTTATTGTTAAATTCAGTTCAATTTATGGTGCAAATATTGCTAGAGCAAGAGTTTCATTAACAAACAGATGCTAATTAGTTTAGGATTAACTGATCTAATTCTAAATACATACCAGTGTTCTGTGACTGCATTAGCAAATATGTAGTTTCTATACATATGTCTTTCCACTATAGTTAAAATTAATCTCTCTCTAGATTGTATGTTTTCTTAAAATGCCTTATTCAGAGTAGAAATTCTCTGTGATTAAGTGAGTAAAATTATTTGTCAGGACAAAGCAGAAGTTTATTCTTTATCGTAAATCATGTTTACATTATCTGTTTAGAGGGGCACAAATGTGTTCCCAATCCCGGCTTCTGTATTTAGAGCAAGTGTCATAAGATGATGAACTTGAGAACTGTGTTGCAAATCCATGAAATCTTAAAGGCAGACAGCAAAGGAAATAGATACTTAGAAGGATGAAGCCAATGGATTTATTATTATTTAATAGGTAAGTTTGTTCTTACATTCAAAAAGGGCATGTGTAAATCATCTATTACACCAAAGGAATATTTTTAAGGAAAATTGCTAAAAAACGTTTCACTTTGTGACTATGATCATAATTAGCAGCTACTGCAAATTCAGGTGAATTTTGCCATCTGTAGCTGCAACATTTGTCAGTGAAAGAAGTCTTACTTCTGTGAATATTAATAAATGGATAAAACTCTTACCACATAACAAGTAAGTTCTGCACCAGTGGAAGGATTTCACAGTAATTTCTATCTAACTGAAGGTTAAAAGTGGATAAAGCATTATTTGATCAAGTTTATCCCATCTCTTGAATCTTGAAGCAATCGAATAGTATTATTTGATGTTCTGGAAAATCAAAGAGAGAGAGAGATGGTAAATGGTCTCCACTCAAGAAAAGACTTTTGTTGTTTCTGTTTAGAGATCTTTAGTTTGTTAAAACTTAGAAGTGGAAAGAAAATTGACCTTAGTGTGTGAACTGAAACAAAATAACATGTTTACTCTCACTCTGCAGGAGAGTACCCTGCTAGTACTACCCGGCAGGAGAGTACTCTGCTAGTACTTGGAAGGCTCTAATTATTACTGGATAAAATTGGAGACAATGGGAGTTTTGCCATTGACTTTGTCAAGGCCAAGATTTAAGCTTTATGGACGCCATTAGGCTTCCCTGAAGCCTGGAGAGATTTTACTCTTGTAAATTATTTTCCCCAGGACTTCTAGAAGAACCATATGCAGAAGAATTAGGAAGAAATTAGCACCTCTATTCTTTCATCGAGCAGCTCTGTCAGAAAAAGGATGGAATATAAACTCACCCAGACACAGCTCTTCTACCTCACTTCCTGCTTATTCCCTCTTCCAAGGTCTCTGTAGCAATAACCTTTCCACCCTCTGTCTCTGGGGTAAAATGACTCTGTGCTCTTCACTTCCTTCTCCATTCCCAGTAACAGCAGCAGGAGTAGCTATTCTTTCATCTCATCAGAAGAGAACATAAGTAAAGCCACAGCTATAGAAAACAGAGATTCTACCACAGCCATATAATCATTTCTATTCCAAATTATAAAGCTTTTTAATTTCTTTATCTATTATACTGTATTCTCTGCTGATTCTTAAGAATATTTTTTTTATCCATTAAAAACATGAGTAAATCTTGCAAGTAAGTGCTATAGCTAGAATATAACTTCATGTAAACTCAACACATTTTTTAAAAAATTGCGTTGGGATAATCCAGCAGAGACGATTGCTGTTCAGATTTATAATTAAACTGTTCCATTTGAGCAGAAATGATTTAGCCTTGAGCTGTGAAAGATATTTTTCTTTTGCTTGTTAGTACATAGGTGTGACATTTTTATTAAAAAGAAGGCATAACGATATTCTTACACAGTGCAACTTAATGAGATATGAAATATGAATGTATCCGTTGCTTACAATATATATACAGGATTTCTATGATTTGATTCATTTCTGCAGAGTGTCATATAAATGCTTCTTGTTTTAGATAATGCAAACCTGAAAAACAAATTCTCTCTGACACTTTACCTGTGTCCTAAGAACCTGCTTTTATCCCATCCAAAGGTCAATTAATTTAAAGACCCCACTGAAAGAGAAATTTTCTTATTTTTGCAAAACTGACACAAAAATTTTTGTAAGTCAAGCTAGAAGAAAATGCAAACTATGCGATATGTCATCTGTCATACCAATTTACTTGTTTTATTTATTATATTCTCTAACTTATTGTTGTGGTTTCGGCTGGGATGGAGTTGACTTTCTTACTAGCAGCTGGTATAGTGCTTTGTTTTGGGTTTGGGGTGGGAGTACTGTTGATAGTGCACTGATGGTTTTGGTTGTTGCTAAGCAGTCAAGGCCTTTTCTGATCCTCACACAACCCCACCAGCAAGTAGGCTGGGAATGCACAAAAAATTAGGAGGGGACACAGCCGGGACAGCTGATCCCAACTGACCAAAGGGATATTCCATGCGATGTGACATAATGCTCAGTATATAAAGCTGAGGGAAGAAGGCAGCAGGGGGACATTTGGAGTTAACGGCTTTTGTTTTACCAAGTAACTGTATGCATGGTGGAGCCCTGTTTTCCTGGAGATGTCTGAATACCTGCCAGCTGATAGGAAGGGGTGAATGAAATCCTTGTTTTGCTTTGCTTGCCTGCACAGCTTTTGCTTTATTTATTAAACTGTCTTTATCTCAACCCATGAATTTTCTCACTTTTACTCTTCTGATTCTCTCCCCCATCCCACCAAGGGGAGAGTGAGTGAGCAGCTGCAAGGTCCTAGTTGCTGGCTGGGGTTAAACCATGACACTCACTAAGTTTTAATATCATGAATACCAACTCATATACATTCTATTGAAATGACTGGTACTATTCCTAAAGACCTTGATTATATTCGATTGAGTAAAAAAATAACCCCTTTGATTTTAATTCTAAAACTCTGAAATTGGAAATAAAAGTTCATATCCCTGCCAGCTATATCAATAATTTTTTTGTGTTTTTAAGAGAGCTTGAAAGCAATACAACCTTTTTCTCAAGTAGCCCTTCTCCCTCTGCCAGTATGCCCTGGCTTCCACCACTGATTTTTAGTTGTCATTCTGAATATGAAATGATGTCATGTTGCAGTACGGACATTGTGATGCAGGAGGTGATGGGCAAGCAGGCCTGCCAGGCGTATGCTCCTCGAGCGCTTTCATTCCTCTTCCTCCAGAGTGACCACATTAACTCAGCCACCTCAAAAACATGGTTCTCCTCCTCTTTCTGGAGCAGCTCTTAATTAATCTCATTCTCTATTTAATTTGTTGAGCCTACTTACATTGAGGCCACAAAATTTCGTAAGTTGCTCCTCTGCTGTTACGTCATCCCTGCTTGTATTTTACCAATTTCTTGTTGGTCCTTGAGACAAAGAATGTAAGTTGATCAGACCAGAAACCAGCATCAGCAAGTACTTTTTAAAAGTGGAGTGACTGCTGTTTATTGCATTATTTTTTGAATTATACCTAGACCACAATCAGTGTTGCAGGAAGTTGTATCAACACTGTAGGAAATGCACAGGAAGTTACAGTTTCATGCCCAAAGAATATTTAGCCTGAAACCATTTTCCATGTTTCAGCAAAATTAAACAAATGTGTACAATGAAACCTTTTCCTATTGTTCTTCTGAAACCTGAGGAAAATCAACAGTGAAAAGGCAATTTCATTAATACAGCTTTTAAAAATATTGTTCTGAGGAGATCTTGCAACTGGAACATGATTCATGTGATTGCACTTTCTTGGGATTAAGACATCTGGGCACAGAAGTCGTCTTTAAGCACCTCTGCTGTACCATCCATTGCTATGTCTCTAGCATTATAGATTCATGACTGCTGGTTTATTTTGCATGTTTTTTTGTGTTCGTGGTGTGCTTGTTTGCCTGGGTTTTTGGGGTCAAGTTAAGACAAGGAGATAAAAAATTCAGAAGATACTCTGTTTCCTTCATAAAATGCTGTGCCTCTAAATGCCTTAAAATTATTGCTCTACTATATGTGTTAAAATTAATATTTTCACCTCTGTAAGAGAAACTAAGATTTTCTTATTCTGTTTTCCTATTTAGAAAATAGAAGTGGTCAAAAAATTTATAATAGTATGCCTTGTCATAGTGACAGACAGGTTGAAGCAGAATCTTTCTATTCTGTCATTCCCTACCTGTTCTAGGGTGTCATTATCAAACAAAAAGTGACGGTGCTTTACAGCAAGTGTGATTTACAGAACAAATTTTTTGTGTTTAACATAACATTAAATTTAAATACATGAGGAAAAGAGTTTTATATTCATTTTTAATACAGTCAGTGAAGAAAAATATTTGAAATAACAAAAAAAATGTACTAAGTGAAAGATCAAAAAGAAGAAAATTTAATCAGCCCGAACAGAATTTAATAGGCCTTTTCTCTAAACCCCCCAAGATGAGGCTGAAATTGCAGAGCATACTGATATAAATAAAAAATGAAACATCGGAAGATTTATTTGCTACTTAAAGTTCCAATCAGTGTCAAATTAAGCACAAGCTTTTCTAAGCGGTTTAGTATCTTTGACCTCTCCGAATGCAATGGACTTAAACTGATACTCTTTCAGAATATGTTTCCAAAAATGTGTTTACTCAAAAAGGAGGAGACCCTACAGATCCAGTCTTTCTTTCCATGTTCTAACTGCAGGAACCTGTTCCTTTTAATTTATGACAAAGATCCCATTAAAAGTACTTAAAAGTTGTGTATTCATCAGTGACTTTTAAAAATTGTTAGTATTTTTATTTTCATCTTTGGCATACACACACAGAAAAGATTTCAGCCTGGGTAGATCACTAACGCAATTGGAGTCTGTATGGTGATCTGTGTCCTTTCATGTCTCTATGTGTCAGAGAATTGTGGCTTCCTGAAGTAGGGTGAACCTAGTTTAGGGAGTTTTATGGAGGGTATGCTTCTATGAACTATACTGAGCCTTTAACTTTCCAGAGAAGCACTCTCTAGGTACTTTGCAGAGCTGGGTCAGGGAGCCAGTCAGGCTTGTGATTCGCTATGTGTGTGTTCAGGTGCACCATTTCTAAGACTATGGAGGTCAGCTAACCCCTAACCACAGTTTTCCGTGTTAGGGACTGATTAACAGTAGGAGATAACTGGCTTCATGGCTTCTATACCTATGTTTATGACGACATAGTTGGAGAGATATTTCTTCTCCTAGTTGCATTTGTGGTGTGGAAATGTATACTGCTCCACAGCTACTGTCCCTCATACAGGTTGCTGCCTCCTCAGTGCAACTCCAGCAGGAAGTCTGAGTTTTCCATAATTAATTTCAGCAGAACCAGGCTTACAAAGGGCAGCTATTCAACTGCTTTAACTAGATGGGATATAAATGATATAAAAAAGTTCAAGGGGAATTCAATTAGGTCCAGACATTTAGGGTGGAGAAACAAGTGCCACTAAGGGAAGGATTGGGAAGCTGCTCAGAGCCATGACCTCTTCCAGTAGTGGATGTTGTTCGATAGGCCCTACTTGCTGTGGCAGCCATCAGCAGGCAACTGTCTTTTTGTCTGTCACTTCAGAAGCAGAATGGCATACAGTACCCTGCCTTCCCTGTGACATATTCATACCTAATCCTACAGCCTGCACAAAAGTATTCCCACTGGCATCAGTAGGGCAATTCCTGTGAGGGGAAAAAAACCCAAAGAAAACGTCGTGCAACTGAGCAGCTGTAGCTATAGCTTCCATGGGAAATTAAATCTCAAGAAAAAAAGTCCATAATCTTATGACCCATTATTAGATGAAATGAGGAATCTCATATATTGATCATGTTGGGTTTGGTATTCAAGCATGTGTCCTCTGACAGTAATGGTATTTTCTGGGTAAAGCCCAAGTAGTTAAGATATAAGGAATAAGGAAAATAACCCATGACTTTATACCTTGTAGCTTAAGACATCTATAGAGTATAATTCTACAGAAATTGGATCACGTTCACACACCCTTGAAAGAAAATAGACTTTGTCACTCCACAAGTATAAACACCTCATTTTAAACTGAAAATATCTAACCTTGCCAGCAGCTTATTTTCAGTGACATTTTGCAATATAAAGTCCTACTTGTTCTCAACTTTTTGAAGAGGGGTCATCTGGTGATCTTCAGAGAGACTATCTCCATAAATATAATTAGGCAGTGATTAGAAATTATGAACTCTCCACTGATAGGTGTCTTATAAATTTTGTTACAGACACAGCATGTTTCATGTAAAGGCTTCCTATGTGTCTAGTATCTATTTTTATTATATTTATTCATACAGCATAATTGATATAGAACCATAGAATCATAGAATGGTTCAGGTTGGAAGGGACTTTAAAGATCATTAGTTCCAACCTTCCTCTAGACCAGGCTGCTCAAAGTCCCATCCAACCTGGCCTTGAACCAGAGAGATGCAGGTCTTTTTGATATTCTTACAGTGATTCCTATTTCAAAAAGGAAATATTACAATCTTATACACTACCCAAAAGGAGCACCACCCCTCTATGCTTACCATTTTCATTAATTACAGCAATGCCATTGGGTGTTTTCCAGATCTTGCATGATTAAATAGCAAGAATGTAGAATTGTATTGTAATGTTGTATTTTCTTCATTTAGTTTTCATATTGAAAAAAATCAGTGTTGACTTGAAAAGAAGTACAAGTATCTGCTGCCAAAAGCTGTGATGGTTTTTCCCCAAGCCCCTGTTTGTGGCAAATTCCCTGCCCTCGTTTCTCAGTTTCAGTTTCATTATGCTCCCACTTAGCCACCAGGACTCCAGCCAGGCACTGGTTTCACAGGTGTAAATCAGTCCAGCTCCACTGATGCCAACTGAAATGCATTCATTTGTAACAGGTGATGTCTTTCACAGACTCCTTTGAACCAGAAGACAGTTTACTGTAGATTTCAAGTGCACAATAGCTAAAAGAAAGGAAAAGGTCACATTTGTGCATGAGGATACATAGCACAATCTCACCCCTCCCATCTGGTGCATTAAGGGCTGCAAGGGTTTTAGAGTCAATCCCCTGCTCTCTTCCTGTTAAATACTTTGAAAAATTCTGAAATTATAAAAATTTAATGAGATGGTGAAATCATTTTCCACTGAGCTGTGATCAGCAGCTGCAAGCTTTGTTGTAGCTGATATTCCTTCAGCAGAATGTATAAAGTTGCTTTGGAGAAAGAAGAAATTGAAAGTTGGTAAGTTTCCTCAAATTTTATCTTCTGTTGTTCTGTGATGGCCAGTACTGGAATTTGTTGTTGGAACCTGTGTTTATATTGATACTTTACCATGGTAATACCTAAAGGCCTTGTCAGATTCGTGGTCCCACCAGCTGTTACTGTTCTGCAAACATTTATCTCAAATGGAATTCAGCATAAGTGTGGACTTAAACCTATCAACATACATATACAGAGCACATTGTATCACGCCCAGTAAGAATAATTTACTAAAAAAACTACTTCGATACTGATTCTTACATTGATGTTTAAGAAAGGACACTGTGTTTCTGTATGTATCAACTCCAGCTGAAATGTGATGTAAAAGTCATCATCAGAAAGACATACAATTTGTAACTTTTATAAGCAAGTTATAATGAAATATTTTTGATAGATTTTTTTTTTCAGTATTTTACTGGTGCATTTTTTCTCATTTAGCAGTATTTTTTTCTGTCTAGGGGCAATTACATTTCATGAAAGAAAAAGAATTTCATTTGGAATGTGCTTTTGCAAGTGTTATTATTGAATTATGCATAATACAGCAAAAATATTCTTGTTTTGTGGAATTAGAAAAATAACAGTCCCTGGTCCCTCAAGTCAGTGATGTTGATGGGGATGAGGATTCATTTTAACTGACCAAGTCAGATACTGTTTTTATTCCTTGTTCATGACTTATTTGCCATCATATTACTAACCAGCAACCACGCTCACTATTGGAAAAGACTGGTCTGACTTAGTATGCTTAAGCTAAATCCCTGTGACAGAAGGAGATAATGTTTTATTTAATTGGATAATCAGTGTTTTAATTTAAATAAAGCTCAGATTTATTTGCCAAACAGGAATCATTAGAAAAAAGAGTAGAAAACCTTTTTTATTTCAATCCTCTTGAATAAGGAAATATTCTAATCTAGTTTGGACAGTGTAGAAAAGTTACTTCAAAATGCAGAACCATGCTGTTGATTACTGTTTTTATAAAATTTAGACAGAAGAATGCCAGTTCTTGGAAGTAGATATTTTACTAAACATCGGAAAAGAGGCCATTACAATACATCCCTAAGAAAATTAGTCATTGTGTCATGATATGCACAGTTTGCTAGTTCAAATAATTATTTTTTTATCTTTGGTATATGTTTTTATAATACATATATACTACATTCTTTACATATATACTACATTCTTTAAATGACATTTTAAAATGATTGTTTAGAATTCTCATAGCACTAAGAAAGCCTAGTCATGGATGTGGGTCTCTTGTAAAAGCCTTGTACAAAGCTAGTACAAAGCAACCCCTTCCTATTGTAAATAATATTCAGTATTAGGAAACGAACCCATCTTTTCCAAATAACCTTTAGAAAACAGCACTCTCTTCTTTTTTTGTTCATCTTTCTTTTACCTCGTCATTTTGTGGTTGGACTCGATGATCTTAAAGGTCGTTTCCAACTTAAATGATTCTGTGATTCTATTTTAGTTGCTACTTCTTTCCATATGCCTATTTTGCAGATTCTTGTTTATCTGATCCGTTTTGTAGTAGTGTCCTGAATCCTCCCAACACAAGCTTTAGTCTACAGTCTTGCTTGATTAATGTACGTTAACTGAGTATTCAGAAGATGTCCTACGTAATCCAAATTTTTAGGATTAAGACGCATTTGCACTGAGTGTATTGTGTGCAGATTTTGCCTTGTCCCTAAACTTCCTCTGGAGCATGGTGTGTGTGTCTCTGTCTGTAATGAAGAGGGGAGGAAAGAAAAAATATTTGATTGGATTTGATTAACAGCAATTATGTTGTTGTTTTTACTACTCGGTTTCCTGTATTGAAGTCTCTGATACCACCATCCTCTTTTATCTCAGGAGAATGTTCTTCAACTTTTATGCATTTTTAGAGGGGAAAAAATGCGTTTCTATAAAAGCAGTACATTAGAATCTAATTATCAGTTTTTGAAAGGAACTATGCAATCTGTATAGACCATAGAGCTCTTGCCAATAGAAAATATGTGTAGAATAAGTATCTTTTAAAAGGGCAATGTTCCAAATAGAAAGTCATCCTAGATGCTTAGTATCAAAGTTTCTCTAGGCTAATTTACTCCTTTCCTGTAGTGGGCGTCCTTGTGCCAACACACAGACTTTTGCGGTAGAGGATTGCTGAAATAGCTCTGCTTGTACCTGTTTTCCATGCAACAATGACGTTTTTGCTTTTCCTCAGTTTAGGACATAATTGTGTGTTTGCAGTCTTAGGCAATGCTGGATTTAACTGGCTATTTTGACTTATCAAACTATTTTCATTGCTCATCTCACACAAGAAAGGGCATGGAGAGCAGCTGGTGGCTATTGAGCAAATGGAGATACTTGGAAGTAGATACAGACAGAGGTGCTAAAATATATTGCATAATGAAAAATGTTGAAAAGATACAGATATGTGATGGATAACTTGTACTGTTGTGCATGCAAGGAAGGGTTAATATCTTGGAACATTTGTCAGTGTTTTCAGTCCAGATGTGCACTGCAATATAGCATTTAAATAGAACCACTAGCAATAAATAACTTGAACAGTGAATTTTTCTTCAGCCTGTGAAACTGGCAATGGCATAAGACTTAGAATCATAAAGTATATCACAGGATGAATATACCAATTTAGGGATGTTAAACATTTCTTGGCACTTCCTAACATAGGAAGTTCCACCTAAACATGAGGAGGAACTTCTTTACCTTGAGGGTGGCAACGCCCTGGAACAGGCTGCCCAGGGAGGTGGTGGAGTCTCCGTCTCTAGAGACATTCAAAACCCGCCTGGACGCGTTCCTGTGCAACCTGCTCTAAGGTGGCCCTGCTCTGGCAGGGGGGTTGGACTAGATGATCTCCAGAGGGCCCTTCCAACCCTATGATTCTATGATTTAAAACTTTACTTCCTCCTCTTTTCTTTTGCTACCTCTTTTCCTCTTTTTTTTTTCTTCTTTTTTTTTTTTTAAAAATTTGTATGGATAGGAAATTAAGAAGGGGAACCAGTCAATTAGTAAAACAACTTTTGGTGTCTGTATTGCTGTGATATTAAGATCACAGCTATCCTAGTGAATGTCATCGCCCTTGTTTTTGCATGCTCTGTGAGGGTGTAGTTTTAAGGCCAGGCTGTCTTAAAATTTGCTAAACTTCCTTTACTTCTGATTTATTAATTCACAGACATTTCATTGTCTGTGAATTTACAAATTTGACTTTCCAAATCATTGTAAGTTCAGCAATGCAAGTCATTGAAGTGTTTATAAAGGGGAAGATGTATAGTGGAGGATTAGAAGCATAGGATACTGAGGATACTGATACTACTACCATGTTGAATTTAGCTAGGAGTATACAGCAATTTTTGAAGTACATTAGCTAATGCATTTCTTGATCTTTCATGCGGTTTCATATGTAATAGCAAATAATTTGTGCAGGTGTATGAATTCTTGAAGTGACATGAAGTTAATAACATTGAGTTATTTAATCAGTAAGGTCTTGATTTATTGCTAAAATATGAATAATCATACTGCTTGTTAGGAATTGGGCATAACTACCTGAAGAACTGAATAAATAATTTCTCCCAGATGTGCTTGTAGCGAGTTGTTACCAACTTTTTCATCCTCTCTGAAGCAAACTAGCTTTCAGCTAGTTATAGGCTGAAGCAGATTGCTAGGTCACGTGGACTTGTAGACTGATTCCGCCTGGCATCTGGTCTTGGATAGGATTCAAGAACACTGTCATAGTTTCTGCATAGATTTACACAATGTATTTCACAATAGTGTCCATCTTGTTACTCATACTTGGTTTTTTTATCAGTCATTTCCTTTGCCGTATGTGTTATTGTTTGCACACATTAGCAAGAATTATGGGATGATATGTCTTTATCTGCCATCTCAGAAAGATATTCATGATTTTCTGCACTAACAGAGTTTGCCACAAGAAATCAGTAATTTTACACTTGGGGCAGACTTGACCAAAGATCTGACACTAAGCTCTGCGTTACTTAGGTAGTGAGAATAACAGCGCAGATTTGAGCGAAAGTAGAAATGATTCCCTCGCATTTCCAAACCTTTGTGGCATTTTTAGTATTCAGGATTTGCAAAGAAATCCTAACAGTAAGAAAAAAGTATGTGAATACAGTCTTTTGTACCACCCTGTTGCAGTAAATTCAAGTGTTTCTGAAATGTAAACACATTGAGGGATTTTTGTTAAGACTTGAGCACTTTTTCTCTCACCCTGTAGTTTTGCTCAAATAGCAGAAGAGCAAAAATTAGAAAATACGTACAATCAAGAAGGAGAAATGGGATACAAAACCAAAATGACTGCTGGACACAGTGTCAGAAAAACTAGTCTCTCATAAATCTTCTCTCAGTTTTTCGGCACAAAAAATAAATGTCTTTTCTTCCAGTGCAATACAGCTTGTAACACATAAATCAAAGACACAGTAGCAAGCACTTATTCTTTAGCCTAAACCGCTATCTGAAAAATTTCAGGCATTGAAAGTCTGGATTATTTTCTAGTGTTGTGCAAGTGTCTCTGTCCTTGCATCTGAACCTCAGTATTGCGTGCCTTTTATTGTTTTTTTTTTTTAATCATTTTGAATTCAGTCAATCAGCTATTCCCCTACAGTAATTAGACACTTTGTAATGTTGAATTGCCCCACAAATTGCATAGCTCAATGTGGGTTACAAATAAGCATGCATCTGCACATTGTCCAGCAATGACATCTAAGAAGCCTATATCGAAGTCATCAGATTAGAATGAGTTGATGAACAAATACAGTGTGACAGATCACAGCTAATGCAAAGCAATACAACTCTGCTTAAATCAATGGAATAGTTCCTAGCTTATACTAGCTGAGGGATATTTGTGAAGCACAGTAAACACGTCTATAACTGTATAATTGCTAATGCTGCAAGTTATAAAGCTTTTTTTTTGCTCCAATACAGTTGGAAAAAGCTATATTTATGCTTGTCTTTGTATTTCACTCTTTCTCCTAATAGCCCTTGTTTTGCTTTTTTTCTCGTTATATTTTTTAACTTTTTCCCTAGCTAGGGGAAGCAACCATAACTATTTCTAGTGTAATCCAGGTGCTCGGATAATGTGTGCAATTCAGCCTGATTTGTTACTAGTTGAACATAAACCCTTCAGCTGGCAATCACAAAGACTCTCCACCACCTCAGCTTTAGTGCCAAATCTGATGACAGGAGATGGGAATAGAGACAATATTCTTGGCATGCTTCCCTGTTTACAAATCCCTGCTTCAAAACCACATTCTTTTGCTCTGTGATATTCTTGCTTCCAGCAGTATGGAACAAGATAGACTTCACAATAAAGCCCAGACATATTTTATTTAATACAGGGACAGAAGTAAGAAAATGGTGCGGTTCCCTCTGTAAAGTTATAACATTTTTTTCTTTGAGCTTTCTTGTAATCTTTTTGATTTTTTTTTTTTTTTCACTCCATGTGTGTCTGTAAGCCTCTATATGATAATGGAAGGAAAATACTAGATTTTAACTGAGCCAAGGTATAATGGAACAGCAGGAAGCTTGTGAGCCACTTAAATTAAAATGATGAGGAAGAAATAGTCATTAATTATCTCAGGTTGCATTATCTTTTCATTTTGCAAGCAAGGAAATATTTAACACCCCAGGAGGAAAAGAATTAACTTCCTTTGAATCTTTCCACAGTAAACCAATGTTCAAGAAGCAAAATGCTTTACTTCGAACTGGAGAGATAATTTTAAATCACAGGCAGGGGGCAGCTAGATGAAAGATCAGAATCTAGTACAGTCACTGAGCAGGAATGATGAGATGAAAAAGTAGACAAAGAAGAGACTATGTTCATGTTCTCTCTATCTCACAAACCATGACCTCTTCCACAGTCACAAGGACCTATTTTCAATTTCAAGGGAATAGCTATAAATGTTAATAATTGCCTTTACCTCTTTCTCTGTAGCTTAGCTTCTTGCCCCATTACCAGAACCATTTAGTTTCTCAGTAATTCATTTTCTACATAATCTCCTTTCATGTCCCATGTTTCCTCTATTGTGTTTCACCTTGGGCAGTACATCATGTAAATAAAGCCTATATCCATAATCGCTTTACTGTACTGCTTAAGGGCATTCACTCTTGAAAACTCCATTCCAATCCGTGTCCATTATAGCAGATCTCTTTAGTCCACATTAGATGGGACAAGCAGGCGAATATTTTAAAAGTTATCTCAGCATCAGTGATGTAACCTTGAGTATCTATTCAGAACTTTTAGATGTATTTAAAGCATGAAACAGATAAAGGCATCTGGGAAAGAAGTTCATCATACTGTATTTCAATTTCAAAAATTCTTGCATTTGAAATGGTGTTTAAGACCACATTATAGTAGTATAGACACAGATCAAATGGACAAAAACTTGTATTCAAGTATTTTTTCAAATTAGAAATAGTGATTTAACATGCTAACAGCCTGGAAAATGTATGTATTGGTATTTAAGGCAGAATCAATTGTGTTAAGGCAGAAACGATTGAATTCTGTATTCTTCCAGTGAGCAAGAAAACTCCTAGCTTTACACTGTCTGCACTGTGACTGTCTCAGAAAGGACAGAAATACAATCAAATATTTATGTAAAGGAGGTAGTATTTTTAGTTCTGTTTAGCATTTACTGTAATTAAGAGGTATATATTGTTTTTCTTTAACCAGGTTTGTCTTTGAGTTTGAGTTTAGGATTCTGTCAAGCTTGTGTGTATAAAAATGAAAATTAGATAGTTCTCTTCTCCTCTGGAATCCAAATGCCTGTGAAAGCTTCTGGTAATCTCTCATGTCATCTCATGTTTGTTTGATGTGGTTATTGGTGTTTTTCCATCCTTGGTCTTAAATTTCAGTTTTTAACAAATCCAAAGCCCTGCTTCATTGCAGTTTTAGTAGTGAACAGTATTCATGGGAAAAAGCAGGTAGAATTTTGAAATTATCTATGTGTTAGGTACTAGGTGGAGGTAAAAATACTACATAACAATGTCACCCACATTTTTCCCATGCACTTAGAGGCAGTTAAGGACTTATGAAATTGGTTCCTCTGATACATTAAGAGAAAAAAATAAAAATAATAATTACCTTCAAGCTTAGAAAAAGCCATTAATGTTCTTTTCTTGCTTTTTTTTTTTTTTCTTTTTATTCTCAAGCTCCATTCTGACCTGGACAAGGGAGTGGGCACTGTTAAATATACACTTTCAGGAGATGGTGCTGGCACAGTTTTTACCATTGATGAGACCACAGGAGACATTCATGCCATAAGGAGCCTAGATCGAGAAGAAAAACCTTTCTACACACTCCGGGCTCAGGCGGTGGATGTTGACACCAAGAAACCACTAGAGCCGGAATCAGAGTTCATCATCAAAGTGCAGGACATTAATGATAATGAGCCAAAGTTCCTGGATGGGCCTTATGTTGCCAGTGTCCCAGAAATGTCTCCAGTGGGTGAGTAAAAAGCTTTAAACACTTGATAACTAATTGCATATTACTTAATTGTCTCAATGTGCATTTCCTGCTGAGGAAAGAAAGAGAAGGCTGAAATGAAAACATAACTTCCAAAACTCATTATTAGAAATGTCTCGCTCTGTGCTTAGAAATATACAGATTACAGTTTTGCTTTAGCTTTCCTTGCCTCTTTAGAAACTCATTCTCCTGCAAAATGAGTGCTTGTGACTTTAAGTCTCTGAGGACAGGAGGAGAAAAAAAGAAACTATATACAAGACAGATATGCCACAGAACCCTCAAGCCTGTTATTTCACATGATGAAGTGCGTTTCCCTCGCTTCCTAGTTAACGTTGACTGTTTGCTGTACAGAATTAGATGGTACAACAACATCTTGCCAATTACTGTTCTTGCTTTGTGGCTGTTAAATAGCATTTGCATGATCTCCTAATTATGAATAAGGGGACAATTCTTTATCCAAGTCCTTCTACGCTGTGGGTGCTGAAAGTAGCAATTGCGCTCACCTGGCTCCCCACAATGAAAGAACAGGAGTCAGAGGCCCATCAAGACTGGCTTAAGGTCTCAAAAATCTAATGGCCAGAAAATATTGAGTGCTTCAGATTCTTAAGTCAAAAAAAAGAGAAGACTGACTGGAAACATGGTAAGTTTTCAAAAAGCTAGTATACAAGGCACAATAATTTTCTCTCCAGCAGAGGTGGACTGTAGCAAGGATACTGAAGCAGTGGAATAGGTTTTTATTTGAAAAAAAATTCACAACACAATAGACATTTGCCAGGAAAGACATAAAGAACATTGATCCTGCTTTGGAGCAGGAGAATAGACTAAATGGGCCCTTCGGGTCTCTGCCTAATGACTGATTCTGCAGTGGTTCTGAGGAGTGTGTTTGCAACACAAGCACACCGCTTGTGCCCTGCTGCCAGATGGTGCTTCGGGCTTCCCTGTGGGCACCAGAAATTAATTGAGTCTGGCCTGGGAGGCCCTTAACTTCCCAGTGCTAGTTTCAGCTTATTGCCATTTTCTCTCCTAAGTTGCCTTTTCCCAGGACTTCACAAGCCAGTACTAGTAGTTTAATGCTCCCTGTAGCTGCTAACAGTTTCAGAAGTTTTCTGACTCTGAAACGTGCAGGGGGATCCTGTTGCCCCTTCAGCTATGCAGCTCAGATGGTGGTGTTTTGAAAGAAAATCTGGGAGGCAACTAGCTATCTGCACAAGTTGCTATATGGAATTAATGAGGTAGTATTTTAAATTTTTTGATAAAGATTGGTAGAATGTAATAAAATGTGATATGAGTAGACATATGGAGATGATCACATTCATACATGTGTAGAGATAAGTTCACTATAGTCATCTGTAGAGGTGCATCTATACATTCACTATATAGATGCACTATTGTTGTTGTTGAGATGTAAATGAGTATGCTGTATCGTGCATAGAGCATTTTAAAATAAATGCTTTTAAATTTATCCTCCTTTGGAAAAACAGCAGAAGATGCCATGACAAAAATGCATCCTCCTTGTCTTCACTTTATTCGGGCACATTCACTACTTCTAGAAGATTTATTTGTAACAGTTTTTATTTTCCTCTATACGAAAAATAAAAGATGGATGAAAATTGATCAGAAAAGACAAGACAAGGAAATAGTTCCCTAAATGGAGGCCTAAACTCCAATTAGTGGTTACTAAAGCAGATAAAAAATTTTGCTGTTGGGTTGTCTTGCAGCAAAAATATCCAAAAATGCCTTCTGTCATCTGTGCTGTGCCAGGAGATTGTGGCTTCTCCGATGTAGGTCTCTCCTCTCTCTTGCTCTCTTTTATCCGTGCTTTTGCTACCTTATGCAAGCATAGATTTCGCAGAGGATCTAAAACTACTGCACCCTACCATCAGTACCATTTAGTTGCACCTATAGAGATGCCTAGACCTTCCACTGCCTGAAGCTGACATTGAAAATCACTTTGATTTTTTAGCTGGTGCAGCATATGGTTATCTTGGCTTAGGCAAAACCCCTGATAAACTCTTCCGCTTACTTTTTTTTTGCACTTTCATTTTCTAGTTGCCAGTTTTCAATTCCCAAATGTCCTAAACTTCATTTACTATGTTTTTGCAACAGTATTTATTATGAACTGCACTCAGGCACACTGTTTGCGTTGTGAGAAATGCACTGCAGCATGACTTTTTTCCCCCTACCTGTCGTTTCTATAAGCCTGACAAGGCTGTTGTATGACACTCGTATCCAAAGGTTTACTCAGTTTGGTAGTTTATCCTAAGGTTATTGGCAATAATGAGCAAAATGTGGTTGCCAGAGTTCATGTAGAAAGGGGAATAGAGGGGTAGGGAGGTAGCTAATAAAATCCTCAATATAAACACACAATATATATTCCATTCAGACAGTGAAATTAAGCAAATTGTATAAAACACCCTTGAGGTACCACAGTCTGCAGCCATAAGAGAAGATTGCGTGAGGCTGGGAAGTCTTGGGAAGAAAAATGTCCTTCAGACCCTTTGCACACAGTTTAGAAATTTTTATGGCTGCACTGTTTTCAGTTTTATAACATCTCTGACCTTTGTACTAATCGCTGTCACTGAAGCTTTGTTGGCTGAAAAAATGCTGTAACATTCATCCCTGGATTCAGAGTTCCGGTCACAGAGTTATAATAAAATTGCATGTCAACTTGATCCTGTACCTTGGTGATTTTTTTCACTGGAAAAGGTACAAAAAGGTGAAAATTTATAGGATCCTCAATACCTGGTTTTATGCACATATATATGATTTAGACATACCTGTCATATCCAAGTTTTACATGGTAGATTTTCTAATAACCTTATTGTGTTATTTCCCATGCATGTTTTAGGTGGAAATTTATTTTTTTTCCATTCAAATTCACTTGAGGTTATATTAAAGTTTCTCATACAGTTTCTGTACACTGGGGTTTGTTTGCTTTTCCCTCTAATCGATACCGCTCCTTAAAAAAGATTATGGTAATGCATATCTTTTAGCCTTCTCTGAAGAAGAGATAATTTTAGGTTTGCCATTTTTACTTGGTGGTGTGTTCCTTACTGGGAGACAAATTCTTGCATATGCTTTTTGCTAAGAAATAAATGTTAGCAGGATGTTTACTGTGATCTAAAACTCTAATTTAAGCCCACTACAAACTAGGACGCCTGCCGGATTTATGTCAAAGGCTTGAATGGCCAGCTAGCCTCTGGCCAGCTAGCATACATGCACTGTAATCTACTCGTGTATGCTGGAGAGGACAGACAACTCACATATAAACAAAACAAATCCTTTCTTGAAAAGCCCCTTGGTTATAGAGTGGTGTAACATCCAGGCTGTGGTACCCATCTATGACTTCCATTATTTCTGATGCTTTTTAAGTGGGCATAGTTTCTGTATTCTATGAAAGGATATTGGTACCTCCAAAGTTGACAGCGTAATGCTCACATAATAAACAGGATGCAGAAAACTTTATGGTGAAGAATTTATTTTGGGAAGGACAATGATGTGAAATTCCCTGCAGAGAAACTCAGCAGACGAAGTCAGATTGCAATGCAAAACTAGTATTTTAAGAACACAGATTGCTATTCTGTTATCCTGTGCCTAATAAGAGACTTACAAAAGCTTAAGGGCTGGACTGCTAACATATTTTTCTGATATTGCATTGGTTTTATCAATATCTTCATTTGAAAATATTGTCTTAATTTAATAAGAGTTCCAAAATGTAGAACAAGCCAGAAATTTATGTATGAAGACTGAAAATGGTGCTGTATTTTCCCCATTTTTAAGTTAGTATTAGCAAAATATGTTGTCCTTTAGTATAGTTTAATCAACTCTGTTGTTGCTTCTGGCAGCTGTGCCAGCTTTTGTTGCAATATAGCTCATGTAAACATGCAAATATATGGTGAGTTTAAACCAAGGTTATCCCCTTATTAAAGCTATTAGTCCAGATGACTGAGAGTAGGGACATACCAGTGTTAAACACACATTCAAGGAAAGTTCTTATTATATATTTTATATATTTATACATATGTGCCTAGAATTGCATGTACATCTCTCATACATTTCTTTCACTGACTACATTGATATTAACTGCTCATACATATTACATGTGACAAATTTATAACTTCCACTGTCACAGTCTCCTAATTGTTTTCTCAGGTCTTTCCATTATTCCTCTATGCTTATACAGAGACCAGCTAGGGCTGTACTAAACCCATCAATTCCATAACATACGGATTCCATATGTTCTTTCCTAGGCAATTTCCTTTCATACCTTTCCACTAGATTAACTCTTTATTGCTTAGGGGGGTTCTAAAAACTCCAGATCACCGTGGCAATTATTCTGCCTTTTTGGTTATTAATTAATGAGTAATGGAATATGTTCACATTAAATAGCTGTATTACTGATTAGGTTTGAATATTCTATTCGAAACTGCCTCGATTGTAACACTATGGTGTAACATTAAAACGGTCAATGATACTAGCAAGTGGATACCAGGGTATTTTTACTGTGTATCCTCCACGGTGCAAGGCAGCTACTTGAAGAGTGTTACGGATTTTCTTCCCACCTTACTAACAGCCTAAAAATCGCCTCCATAAATTTTCCGTCAGTTTTCCTTCCAAAGTGAATATTTAATTAGCTTATATTTAAACATTGGCTTGTACTTATACATTGACTTGTATTTATACATAGACAAAGGCACACACGTATATATATATACACACAGACATTCGCAAATGGAGCATATGTTTAATACATCCATCTATGTAGTTTTATGTGAAAGGATTACATTACGTAGAAAGCTAACCTGATGAACTGATGGGTAGGAGCGTGCACTCTGCTTGGGCATAGTTTAGTACCTTGTGCTGGAGTTTAGCCTGAAGCTGACACTGAACAGAGGCTGGCGAGGGAAGGACTATAAAACACTGGAGCAAATACTGAGCAATACTTCCCTTGATATAGATTGCTAGCTTCTGGCGATATATTTTTAAGGAGTTCCAAAAAGTGTACGCAGGTTGTTGCGGAAGATAATACTTTAGGAATCTGTAGAGGCCAGAGATATTTTTGAATCATATTACACATGGAGAGATAACTGGCAATATAATCTGTCAGCCCCTGTCTGCAGTTCCTCCATCTCTACCCTGGTCTCCATACTTTTTTTCTGGTGTTATCAAGTCCTTAGAGACAATGATGGGAATTGGATGTCGTATTCAAGATACAAATATCTTGAATATTCCTGTTTATTCTCTTTTCCTTATCTAATAATTCCCATCAGTCATTTTCTCTTTTTTGTCCACTGTTGATCATTGAGATTAAAACTTTGGAGGATTTTCCACAGCAGTCTCAAGGTCAAGAGTTAATAGGTAACTGAGCTACAACCCACCTCTGTGAAAGTACTGATAGGGTATTTTTTTTCCCATGCCTCTTACTTTGTATTTCTCAGTGTGAAATCCCCTATCCCCAGTTACTTCTTGTGTTAAGATTCCCCTGTAACACTTTGCAGTCTAGCTTTCATTTTGTCAAGCTGTCACCTGCTTATATATTCTCTTTTACTGGCAACCTATGAGTTCAGATCCAAGTGAGATGACAGTGGAAACCCACCTCATATATAGACTGGCAATTTATTCCTACCATTTAATTTCTATTTCTATTTGGATGTTATCTTAGAAAAGGCTGTCCTTTCTTAATCTATCTTTGGGTTTTATTTGTTTGTTTTTTGTTTTGGTTTTTAAGAACCTTTGCTTAGGAACTTTCCTGAAAGCTCTTTAGAAATGTAGATAGTGTTTATCTGTGCAAGTAATCTAGAGCTATGTACTCACTGACTCACCCAATGGTTTTAACAGGTGTTGTGAAGGGTGGCTTTCCTTCACAAAACTGTACTGTCTCCACCCCCCCCACCCCCTTACAGGATCATAGCCACATGTCCTCTAATTTCGTACTTTATTACAGAGTGTACAAATTTTTCCATCGCCTGGGTCAGACCTAGTGTCCTAGGTCATACAGACCACTTTTCAGAAAAATTCATGTCCCACCACTGCCTTTCAGTGCTCTGTCCTGGGGCTATCTCAGATAGCAGTTTACCCATCACAAGTAATGTTTCATCGGTTTCTCACTTAGAAATGCTTTGTTAATTATGGATCTTTGTGTTTTGATTAATTTATTATTTTAATTGTAAAAAGAACTAGGCACCGCACTGATCATCAGACTAAATTTTATAGCCACTGGAGAGAAAGGTGAGTTTTAAGTAAAGAGTGAAAGGAAAGGCAGATTGTGTCTGCTTAGCATTTTGTCAAAGAGTTTTTTCCCATGTATAAGAGGCATTGCACAAAAATACAAAACAAAACAAAAAATTAAAAAAACCCACGGAGATGTTGAGAGAAAATTACAAGTAGGCAGTAAACGCTTTTGAAACAAGAGTGTTTCTTGACATGATGATAGATCACTAGGCAACCTAGGCAGCTTCAACCACTGTGAAAAACCTTAAATACAAAACCCTTTTAGATCAAAAGGGAGAAAGAAAACAATGCAGAGAATCAAGGCTTGCTTGGTGGCTATTGTCATACTCACTGTGAGTTTCATTTCATACACCCTATCTACTGGAAATTGTCAGCAAAACAAGAAAATTTGGCAAATACTGTTAGCTGTGAGAATCTATGTGAAATGAAAGCTGTGACAGACAGGACCCTAAAAACATGCACACAGCAAAATGTCTGAGAAGCCTTTGCTGTTAAAAAAGTGAGACACTGGATAAACGTTTTCTGCTAGCTGATTTCACAGTCCCAAAATGTCAGTGTCAGTGCTGAATTCATGCAAAGCATACAAGTCTTACTTCACGTATATCCAGGCCTACTTTATTGTGTTTAACTGGAAGTGGGCAAAGTTAAAAACTCATGTCACAGCAGATAAAGCCATTGTGTTCCTATCCACATTCTGACCTTAGTCCAGCTCAGTAGCATAAATCAAGTATCGTTTTATATTTCATCACAACCAAGTCTTTTGATGCAGACCCCTCTGTTAGATTAACCAATACTTTCATTATTAAAATTCATTTATTTGGCTTTGCTCCAAATGTAAATGATCGTCATTTCAGTGGTGTTGAATAATAATTATAGTTTTAATTCTTTTAGCATATAAGGAGAAGCATTCTAATTATTGGTACAGTCTTGTGGTTTGCATAATCACAGAATAATAGAATGGTTCAGGATGGAAGGGACCTTAAAGATCATCTAGCTTCAACCCCCCTGCCATGGGCAGGGACACCTCCCACTAGACCAGGCTGATCAAAGCCCCATCCAGCCTGGCTTTGAACACTTCCAGGGACGGGGCATCCACAGCTTCTCTAAGCAATGTCTTCCAGTGTCTCACCACCTTCAGAGTAAAGAATTTCTTCCTAATATCTAATCTAAATCTCCTCTCTTTCAGTTTAAAACCATTACCCCTTGTCCTGTCGCTACGCTCCCTCATAGAGTCCCTCCCCATCTTTCCTGTAGGCCCCCTTTATGTATTATTTTTTTGTCAATGATAGTGATGCTGAGGGAATGGTATTGGCATGTCTTACTGTAGTATTGAGAGATGTAGGAATTGTTTTTATATAGGCACATAGCATCTCTAAGCATAAAGCATGTTGTATTAATAGTTGTTTTAGTAGCCACCGATCAGCTGTAAATGTTAAAAATTAACAAGAAGTTGCTTTTTCCTTACTACAAAATGACTCTGAACATTAAATATCTTTTCAGCAAGAGTTGTTCTTTTGGCCACCAAGTGGTTTTAAACATTAAACATATTTTAAAAGTATTACTGCTTTCAGCCACTGGATGACTGTAAACATTAAATATGTTTTATAAAAGCTGCTTTTCAAGCTACTGCCTGCATGGCTATGAACATCATTTTTCTTTAAACTCGCTTTCCAGCCACTGAGCAATTTTTTTCTTATAAGCTCAGTTTTATTTATAATTTTTCACAGCTTAAACAAGTGCAAGGTTTCACTGGAACAAGGCAGCTCTTTGTTTATGACAAATAATCGTGTCCTAGCCATCTTCTCATAAAGACACTGCAGGTAATGAGGCCAAAATTAAAATGGATTTTTACAGATATTTTGCATGGACAATATGTGCATATCTAGTGTTCTTCTCCCCCATTTTTGTGTATAATTCTGCAGTAAACCAAAATAATAAAAGCAGACATGAGTGGTATTTTATACTAAGAGAACTGGTCTAAGAAAACAGTTACTGTTGGATTCTGTAAATCAATCAAGTCATCATCAGCCCTAGAGGAGGACAAAACAGAAGGCAAAATAGTCACAAGATTGCTAAGCAAGTGGGAGTCACTAAACCAAATATGATTAAGGGCTTTAATTCTGTGTGCAGAAATAACTCCATGTGGCAAATTAGTTGTAATCCTGGGAAGGCCTGGAGTGATAAGAAAAGTGTTCGTGAGAATCTGGCTTAACAAGAGCTAAGAGAAAAAAACCCACTGATCACAAATACTCTGTTAAGGACAAATTATTCTGTTTAGAGAATCCCATAAGGCTTATAGTCTACAGCAAAGACACGGCAGGTAAAAATAAGACCTTGGGGGAAAAAATCTACATAAAACAGAAGTCTGAAAATATCTACAGAATAAGGAACAGCACATACTAGAGTATCTTTAAATGGCATGTCAGCCAATTATTAAGTGTTACAGTCTGTCGACCTTGGATTTAATGAATCCTGGATACTAAACATTTCACCTTATTTGTTGTAAGGAACAGCATAGATGGGCAATCCAGACCAATGTCCATCCCATACATTGTAGGTTCTTCCTAACTAAGGAACCATTAAAGATCACAGAATCATAGAATGTGTTGCTTTGGAAGGAACCCTTAAAGGTCATCTGGTCCAACCCCCCTGCAGTAAGCAGGGACATTTTTAACTAAATCAGATTGCTCAGAGCCTCTTTACGGAGGGCTCAGAGCCCCCATAAAGATCTTATGGGAACATGAGCCTGATGTCCCTCCAGCCTTTGCTAAGTTTCTGTAGAACTGAAAGGTGCAAACATGTAATACTGTCAAAACTTTTTATGAAAAACCAGATGGCTGTCTGATGAGTCATCTCACAGGTTAACTGGTGACTGACAAATTAAACAGGCGGTTCCCAAATTGGTAGAGAAGCATTCTTTATATCATCCTGACAAGCTAAGCACTGGCTGGCTGGGAACCCGTACGCCAGGCAGTCTTCTCTGGAGCTGGGAACCTGGCAGGTTTGTCTGTTCCCTGATTTCTCTGCCATACAGTTGATGACAAGGCAAGTTGCCATGCTTCCCAGACAAGCTAGTCAGCCTGCAAACTAAACTGGTCATAACTACATAGGAAGAAGAGCAGTGGAAGTGAAACAAGCTGTCCTCTTTGCTAAAAACTCTTCAGTGCTGATCTTGTTTTCTGGAGTTTTTCTGGAGTGGAGCAGGTTGAAGTGAAAGGCCCAAACTATCTGAAATATCCCAGTAAAGCAATATTCCACTGTCCAGACATCCTTACTTGCCAGTTATGGGGACCTTTTGTGCAGAAGCCAGCAGTAAAAGTGAAATCATTGAGGGTTAGAGAGGAGAAGACTGGATATAGAGATGTGCGCTGATTTCAGGCAGGTGTGAAAGTAAAGAATGATAGAAGAGGAAGGGTAAAAGCTTTACAAACTCTACAGATATAAGCATCCTTGAGCAAGGACTCCCTGACACACCAGCCTGCACCAGTTGTCGACAGAGAATGTTGCAGAGGCCCACAGGGGTGTAATTTCGACTACATCTTGGTACACAATTGTTTCAAATGATGATTTTCACTGGAAATAATTGGTTGACTACTAGTCATCCCATTGACGCTAGCACGTTGGTTTGGGGATAGAGATTCTAATGGGTAAAGGATAATATGAATCCAACACTAAATCCAATAATAACCAGG
This sequence comes from Rhinoptilus africanus, assembly GCA_013400135.1. Classification (NCBI taxonomy): domain Eukaryota; kingdom Metazoa; phylum Chordata; class Aves; order Charadriiformes; family Glareolidae; genus Rhinoptilus; species Rhinoptilus africanus. Next base: position 17,948 of record VXBO01011835.1, on the reverse strand, counting down.
TCAGGATATCTACAGCTGGAGAGTATCTCCTCAGTCATATACTTAATCTTCCATCTGTGTTTATTGCTGTTAGTACGTCAAGCATCAATGTTATCATTTATTCTAATCTAAAGGAGTATCCTAACTTATTTGAAGCATAAGATAATTATGTGTTGTAGGAATATCACCGTAGAAGCCTATCTATCCACCTGTCCCTGTAAATGGCCAGAAGTAGAGGTTAGGAAAAAGTTAAACACGCATTCAGGTACATTATCGTGTAACAGTCTACCTGGAGGTAGGTTTTATCCAAGCACACCTTACTTATTTATTTTTTAAATCTGTTGGTAGAGTTCACAATGATGTCAAATACTTCTCTAATCCCCATTTTGTTCAGTCTAGTGACTGTACATTCTTGAAATCGATCATGTCATTCTACAAAGCATTTCCTTTTCCTAGTTTTAACATTTTTTGACTATCAGTCTGGAAGATAAAAGGTGAATAGGAACAAATAATTTAGCTTCAGTATAGTCCTAACTACTGTATACATCTCTATCATGTCCTGTCTATTTGCCTCATTTCTAAGTTAAACAGATGAAATCTTTAAAGTCCTGTGTGGAAAACTTTTCATGTCTCAATCACTTTCACTGCTTGCCTCTAAGGCCCCTTTATTTCTGCTGTCCTTTTAACGATAGGGCAACAGTAATCAATATTTTCAACAGCCTTGAGAGAATTCAGATTAGAAAGATGCCTGAAGGGCAGGTTCAAGTGCTCAAGCCTGCAACTGATGGTCTTGCAAGAAATGATACAGACACAGATGCTCAAATTATCAGCCCCACTTGCTACTTATTTGGTTCAGTAGCTCCAGATTCATCCACTTTTTCTTGCTGCTTTCACTCCATATCACCTCATGCCTGAACACAAACCAAACCCTGTCAGACAGTTTTCAGCAGATGTTTGATAGTCCTGGGATTCTTTCATGGCTCTTGCATGTGATTCTGAATGAATCCTCTGTTCACAGATTTTAAGTCCCAAACCAATATTAATCACTGAGCATAATCCAGTGAGACATAGCACCTCGCTGTTCAAACAGCAGATGATCCTGTGTGCCTTCAAAAGATCATCCAGTTGCTAGTACAATAGAAGGGGGAAAAAAAGTTTTCCTCTCATTGAGTAGAAAAAATAGCTTTACTGTGATATGTTAAAGAACTGCATTTGATACTTTTATTTGCAATACTGGTGGGGGCATAAGTGGAGGAACTGTTAACATTTCTGGAGGGGACACAGTGGCTGAACATATGTAAATTGCTGCTTTTATTTGCCACAACTCAGATTCAAACAGTGGTGTACTAGGAATTGCTCCAACATAAAATAAGGGATAATCAGTTCCTACATCAGCTTTTCTTTGTAACCAGTTCCTAGATCAGCTTTTCTTTGTAACAAATAAACAAAATCAAATTCTAGCCTTTCCTTCTGAAGAAAACCTTTCATAAATGACCTGAAAGGTGTCAAGATGTCAGTCTGCCTGCCTGAATCAAAAGATGACAGCAAGGCATCAGCTCCTAAATTCCAAAATCCATATGAAGCTGATAATTGAACTGGCAAGTTGTAAAGACGGAATCCTTTCTTTGAGCCACTACACAGCAATAAGAGATCTCTGAACTGCTGATTTAAAGGAAAGATACAGGATAAGAACTGCACCAGCACATCCTACTGATTTACTGTAGAGCTGAAGTTGTGGCAGTTCAGTAATACCGATGCTGCAGTCTGGATGATTTATATTTTAGCCACCTTTATCAATTTGCTTTGCGTAGCACAAGAGGACAGTAACAGTGACGACAGGATAGGTTTTATGGCAGCATAGTACAAGGGACTTTGGGATACTAACTCACCAGCTACCTTGCATGGCTGTCCTAATGGTTCATTTCCAGTGCTACTGTTACCCAGACTGCCTACATTAAATCCCTCGTGAGCCTCCCTGCCTACGTTGCAAATGTATTTTTTGATTTGAGTGTTGACTTACTTGTGGACACAGTGCATTGTGTAGATACTGCTCTGATCAACAGAAGAGGTTTTAGACTTGTTAGTAAGATCTCGTTACTGGATGTCATCAGCACACTCTCAGGCCAGATTTGTAAAAGTACTTTGTCACTGAAAGATTTTTATAGGCATCTTGTGGGTTTGTTGTTTTTTTCTTGATATCTCTAAGTGCAGGGCACGTAAATGGCTTTGAAAACCCTAGTCAGTCTTTAGCCTCCCAAACAGCTTTTAATAGCATGAGCCATACCTCAAGCAATGCTGAGCATCCCTAATTTATAGGTACCTAAATTTTGCCAGCATACATTGTAAATATGAAACAAAATGTTCTGTAAATTTGGAAAGGTAGACCGAGCAATATCTCTGGAGCCCAACCAGATCAGACACAGATCAAATTCAGCACAACTACAGTAGGTGATTTGGGGCATACTGTACAGGGTTAGATCTCCGCATGGATTTATTTGTCTAATTCCAAATTAAGTATCTCAGTACCTGCCTGAATCTGGAAAAAAAGTAAATTTCTATAAAATTGTTTCATGGATGCCTAAAATGTCACCTAAGCCTGTCCCCAACCTGCTTACACACAGAACCATCTGAACTTTACACTGCTGAGCAGCTAGATGCCAATTAATGCCTAAACACTGTCAGAAATCATAAAGTAGATATACTTAATTCTTTGTCGGAAGCTAGTCAGTGACATTTTCAGAGTTCAGAGTTACATCTCATGCAAAATGTGGCTGGAAGAGAGGTTACATGGGTTTGATTTTGCAGTGAGGGTGGTGGAAAACTCACACAAGATGCTGCAGACACAGCGTTAATCCTTTCCTTTTTTAAAAACCCCTTCCTCATGTTTTAACCAGCAGGCCAGAGAGGCTTTCTTAGTCTTTCTCCCTCCTCCCTTTTTTTTGACTTGATGAATATTTAATGATCCTATATAAAACAGATCAGCCTCCTTCTTCAAGAGAGAGTGATGGTCTGAGCATTCACTTAAGAGGTGGGACATAAGCATTCAACCACCATATAATAGAAGAGTGAGTTAAAGTAATCTGTATCTCATGCATCCACTGGGCATTCAGGAAGGACCATCATCTGCTTCTGCATTTTGTCAGAATAAGGTTAGTTTAAGCTGTTAACACAGAAAAGGGTTCAAAACAGCTTTTATCCAGTAAATACTTTCTGAGAGAGAAGGTATCTACGATGCAACTTGTCTCATTGGTATTTCTTACAGGCTACAGCACTAATAAGCTCACTTATTGCTATGCACCTAAATAACACCAGGGAGAAGAAAACTGCATCTGAGCATTTTGCAGTAGCTCTTTCTGTGATTCATGCCCTCAGTATCTCTGTGTTGTAGTAGTGTATAAAACCACTGTGTAATGTTACTTCTCTGTTTTATAGGTGTAGTCTTGAAGGTGGTGAAAACTGAGAAGGAATATTCATTGCAGAGCTTGCTTCTTAATGTATATATGTTACCAGAACTGAAAAACCTGATGAGAGTGTACTGAAAAGATGAGAGTGTATGTGCAAGGAAACTGGGGAAATTCACCTCAAAAAAAAAAAAAAATGCCTTTTTTAATATGTTTGTGAAGGATTCAGGAAAAAAATGAATATCTTCCAGTATTTTGCTTTAATTATGAAACAGCGTTGAAGATAGAATAGTTTGAGCAACTATAAGTAGCATTCTAGTGGTGTGATTCAAATGCCAGCTATAAAAATACTCCAGTTCATCTCAGTGATTAAAATGAAGGTCAGGCTGTATGACAATGAATTTATAGCTGTGTCCTGGTTTGAGGTAAAACAGAGCCAATTTTCTGTTCAGTAATTTTATTTTTCAGCTAAGCCTCTCCTAACTAACTGAACTCTCTGAAATTAGCAGCGTATTTTTTAAGACAGCAGTCCACTTCCAGAGTAATAAGACCTTATTGTTTATAATTTATACCAAGGAATGGTATGCAGAGAGGCTCTTTCTTATAATTATTGTAACAACTATGACAACTAAGGTCAGCTAATTTTGTTATGTGCCCAGTCGGACAGTTGGAAGCAGAAGAACATAGAGTGGTCACACCTATAGGGAGGAGCGGACAGGACAGGTGACCCAAAACTGACCAGCAGGGTATTCCATCCCATCTGCATCATGCTCAGTATAAAAGCTCAGAGGTCAGCCCTCTTTCTTCAGTGGCTGGAATCCAAGGAGGACTCTGTCTTTTTGTCTGCCTTTGATCCCGATCTGTGCGTTCCTTAATCCAGATCCAGAATCCAGTTCTCATCCATGACTGAGCCAAGTTTGGGACTTTCCCAGTGCCTGCAAGTTATGTGATCATCATCCTGGGAGCTTGATATGGTTTTTTTATATATTGTGTATATTTTATTATTTTCTTTTTATTATTTTATTAATATTTTCCTTACAGTAGTTTTGTTTCTTTTGAAACTCATAAATCTCTCTCATCCTTCTCTTCCTAAAGGGAGATGCTTTCCCTTGTCTGAAGGGGAGAGAAGAGAGCATCTGTCATTCATTTTAGTGGCAAGCCCAGCCCAAACCACAACACTAGCCCATGTATTTATTTTGTTTATTTACTTATTTTACTTGGAATTAGGATAGAGTTTTGTTTTGCAGATCTTACCACTCCTGATCTTTGGGGAAGATCAATACCTTGGATTGTAAATTAGAAATTTCAGGGGGAAGACAAGAGTCCCTGAGTACATTCCAGTTGTAGATATTTGATATGTAGGCCTGGTTTGGGATTTTAGCAGATGAAGATTTGTCTGCAAAGCAATAATACACCAGATATTAAGCAAATATTTTGCTAGGAAATGTAAAACTCCTTTTTTTTTAGGAGCTAAGCAATAAGTTGCAGGATATCTAGGCCATATTTAGGCATGTTTAGTTCCAGCTTTGATATTTCATGAGTTCAGAATTTTATGTATATCAAGGCTTGCCTATCTCACAGATTTTAGAATTTATGAATAAACATAAAGAAGTTGGTGGGAGGGGGTGGCATAGAAAAGCAATTTTCTAGAAAAGAATTCTTAGTACAGTCAAAGAAAGGTGAAACTGCACTTCAGCCTGGATAACAATCAGATATGGTCTGTCTTTACCATTTGAATTTTGTCTTTCCTTAGTCTGGGGTTGGTTTTGTTTTGTTCTGTTTTGTTCTGTTGGTGGGGCTTTTTTTGTTTGTGTTTTTTTTTTTTTTGAGGGTTTTTTTGTGTTGGACAGTTGTACCAACTTAAGAATTGCTTTTTATCTGGTCTTCAGAGACAAGTGATTCTGATCATCAAAATAGAGAGAGAAATGCAAATCAGAGGGAAAAAATCCCAGAGCAGGCTCAGAATAACTCAAACAAGTAAATGATTCAAACCCTTATCTGGTAAGAATTGTGGAGTTTCTACCTTGATCATTTCAACAGCACAAAGTACAGAGCTAGGCATTTTGTAGCATCCTTAACTAGAATTTTCTGTATCATGGCTGTGCCATACAAATACTGAAATACTTGTATTTATACATGTCTGTACGGTCACAATTCATTTGCATGTTGTCCTGCTCTTTTTTTGTCTTCTGCCTTGTTTAAAGAACATAATGTATTGCTATAAAATTGAGGTATTAAAGAAGCCATTGAGAAAGCTGCAAGAGTTTAGGATTAAAATTTAAAAAAGAACAGTGTGGCCTTCCTAAAGAGAGAGAAGGAGCACACTGAGGCAGCAGCCACTTATTCCTTTCGATTTCGAAAACAACTGAATTTGACATCACTGTCTGATTTTATTCTTTTTTTTCAAAGTTCAGGTATTTAATTAAGGAAATTATAATTTTTCAACGTGTTTCATTTTAAAATCCTGATTATGAGTGAAATGTTTGGAAACTGTATATATATAGCCATGTATGTCTGACTGACATCAGGAGAACGCGACGTTGTAGTCACTGGTGTTTGCAAGGTGTTAACTTACTAAATGGTGCGATACCACAGAATTCTCAAATAGGAGAAATTCTGCTTGAAGAATTTTTTAAAATACTGTAATAAAGATTTGTCTGTCCATAATGTAGCGATAGCAGGGAAAGGCAAATAAATGTTTTCTGCTTAGATTTTACAGGTGGGAAAATTCGCAGGTAAGGAAAGTTACTGTGTTACAGCTCAGATTTTTCCTCAGAGCTTTCTGGCTACTAGTTTTACCCCAAAATTTTTGGCTACAGATGAGGAACAGAAGGACATGATGAAGGAATAGCCATGCATTTAGGGAATGAAACTACCTATTCTATTACTATATACCTGTCAGTTACTCCAATTATAAATCCCGATTACTTTTTTTGTGTGTGTAATATTATTTGGTGTCATTGGCTTCATTACTTTTAAAAGGATTCTTTAATTTAACATGTCTAAGTGATTTGCTGAATAGTTATGTTCTTAAAGGTTTTTCTTGAAGCTAGGCTTTTATTAATATTTTAGATAGCTCCAAGTCATTGCTACCCCAAATATTTGGGTCTTGGAGTGATGTAATAGTATCAAGGAGTGGATATGCTGACCTGGACTGTTGTTCATCATTTTACCCAGGGACAGTTCTCCATGAAGAGAGAATAATTTCTCCTCCCACTGTTTGATCTGTCTAAGCTTTTGACAGCACTTGAGTGTTGGGGAAGGGAGGAGGCAGAGCCACCTGGGTGGCAGGGGGAACTCAGGACAGAGAGAAAGAAGCTGGAAGGAAGTCCAAGAAAAAGACACCCTGAAGCCCTCATGCAGGCAAGGTTCAGTGCAGATCTCCTGCTGAAACTGCTCAGAAGTCCCCTGAGAAAACCTCTGGGGAAATGAGTTGGTTTAGATATATATAATTTCTATACCAGAAGGGCTGGGACACTGCACTCATGAGAACTATAGGAAGTTGGGAAGTGAGAATATAACGTAAGCTTCTGAGACATATTTTTCAACATTAGCTTTTAAATACTCAGATAATAGACCAGAAATTCATATATTTGGGTATTTTCTTTGACATAGCCTAGACATTATGTGCCCCTATGTTTCTGATATTGTGAACAAATCTGTCTCATCACATTTGAGCTCTCTCAATTGGTAACAGATGTACATCCAAGAGCATGGCAGCTCTCCTTGGTGACTGGTGTGAGTTTCACAGGTCATGCACACTTATTTTTTCCCTTTACACATAATGGTAGCAAATACTTAATCCTTGCCATAAAGTTTGTCTGATAGAGAATAACAAATACTGTTTTCACTGTTAGAAATACCTTCATTTTTATCATCAGGAAGATAAACCACAGGCATGCCTTTAAAATCCAATCTATACTATATGCTCATCTATACTGTACTCTATCTCATCCAAACTAGACAGATAAAGTGGCATATTGAATTATTTCTCTTGGTACCAATATTTAATCTTAACTGTTTGATACCTGGATGTGTGTTTTCTTTCTAACATCTGGGTGAAAAAAATGGGAATCTCAGTTCTCAATATTTTTTTTTACTTTTTCATAGGTACCTGAGCTCCACTGTATTTTTACAGCTTAGCAGATGAAGGGTCTGACACTGTATTCCAATTCGCAGAACACCGAATGTTATCTACGGAAAGTCTGCTGTGATGAACTAATACATTCCATGGCAATTTCCAAATTTTTCATTCAAAATAGAATCTGACAGGATTTCTGTTTTAAGGTAAAACAATGTCAGAGTTACAGAACTGCAACTATATTCCCACATGCAGAAATAGATAAACTCAAACTCTTAGACAGATTTATGAATCTGGGCAACTCAGAACCTCATTCTTCTTCTTGGCTGTTTTTCTCCCTAATCTCCCATCCGCATTTAGGGACTCCCTTCTGACAATGAAGTACTACTGCAATATGAGAAATGGAGCCTAGCCAGAAATCCCAGGCCCATATTCATTTTGTTTATTTTGTTTGCGATTCCTTATTTTGTTTGTGGTTCCATATTTTGTTTCTCCAATTCCACGAGAAATAGGATCTTATCTATACAAATATACTCTTTTTTTGCTGTTTACCTATGGGAAACAGAAAAAATTCATTTTCTGAAAAAGCTCACCATATTTTTAGAAGTAACAGGATTCTTCTGATCTGGAAAATTTTGTGAGACTAGCTGTTGTAAAACCAAGAAGGAGTACTGCATGTGTGTATTGTGAAAGTACAACTGGTAAAGTTACCAAGATCATCTCTTCCGTTAAGCTGACGAATTTATGTGAACTTTTTTACAGATGTTCACATCAGTTCTGAACATTTTTCCAATGTCTTTGTAAATTAGTTCTACATTCAGCAAATTCACAAGTATTTCTACAGATCTTATGCCCCAATTCAGCAAAGCAATGTATCATTTAATCTTAGCATTAATTTCAAGCATATTGAAATACTTTAAAAAGATTTAAGGCATGCAGCTTTTAATTTTAAACTACTGCTTGTCTAAATATCCATACTATATGTAGAATAGGAGATGACCCATACTGATTACATACTTATTAAACTCAGAATACTGAGGAAAATTCGGCTAGTAGTATTTAAGATAAGAAGGAAATAATATAAGCATGTGAGACATTTGCTGTCAGAGCTCTTTGTCTTAAGGGATATTTCCTCATCAGTATTTTAGTATAATGCAACTTTCAATTACGCATTATGGTGACAAACAACATTCAGAGGTTTTTATCTTTTTTTGACCACAAGACATATGAAAGGCTAATGACCTTTAAAGATGGTGTTATTTTCATACACTTAGGTTTTTTTGAGAAGATGCTAACTGCACCTTTCTTTTACATTTGTACAGTAAGGAACGGCATGTCACAATTTGGTAGCGTACAATATATTTACTTTTGCCACTACTCCCTTTCCTAAACTAGATCTTTAACTCATGAGCAGTAATTTCATTTTCCTTTCTTTCATTTCCCCCATCTGGGGACCATGGTCTGTCATTGTATTTTCTTGTTTCACAAATCTAATGTTTTGAAAAATGTATGCTGGTGTCCTGAAGAGTCATCAGGACCTAATCTTAGTGGTGAGTCAGAGATATATATAAAAACTATTCATTTTTATTTTAATATTTCTTTTTGTACCATCCAAAGTATAAAATCTGTGACATACAAATAAGTCTGTACAAGCAACTGTTTTTTCTCAGTTCACTGACCAGTTCACTGACCTGCAAGATTAGGGTGCTGTAAAAAACCTATTCATTTTGGAATCAAAGCACGAAAGTTTCAAAACAAAATGCTTTCACCATTCTAAGTGTTATTTCAGAGAAGTGTGTGGCAAAGCTGTTCAGCACAAGTTTTGAAATATCTTTGGTTAAGCTGAACCTCAGTTTTTCAGTGATTTGTCTACCCCCCAAAATTCAAATAACGTTTAGGATTGTGTTCCCAAGGTTAAAACCCATTGCCTTTTAAAGACTTTTTAAGATTTGAAGTGTTTATAATAACAATCTTAGCGTAAGAGCAATTAGCTTTTGCAACATGGCTTTTGCAACTCCTGTGCAGACTCACTGTGTGTGAAGAACGCTAAGATCAGCTTGGAGGCTGCATGGTATGTGTTGTGTGTATCAAGATCTTTTTAACAGTAGAATTCCCAGCTGAACTGTAAACAGTCTTTTATCCCAGATGTTGGTGTGCAAGAGATACGTAATTGCAGATCTGTAAATATAGCTAAAATGTTTGTAAATATTTCTAGGATTGGGGTTGGTTTTTTTTTTCATAGACATTACCCAGTATTTTTTGCCTCTCTCACATGACAAATATCAGCAAACGAAAACAGGATTTCTTTTCCTCTAGAAGAGGCATATATTTACACCTTCTTTTTTTCTATGTGCCTTGAGTATTTTAAAAGTACAAGCATAACTAAGTGGTTTGCAAGCCACTCCCTATTTCATCTATGTGCCTCCAGTCCCATTCGGCTTAATGAGTTCCTGTGCATATCATTAGGCTACTGAGCTCTGATCACCCTCATGACACTGGCTGGATGCACTGTACAGTCAAAGCTGAGGCTACTGAACTCCAACCATCTTCAAATTTACTCACTACAGTGGCTTTCACTAATTCACAGTTTTATTAAGCTACCAGTAAGAACCTGAAAAATCACCTTTCTATGCCTGAAAACCCCACTGAGCCTGTAAAAGGCCGGTGATAATACTGAGAAGCTGCATTGAATTCTAATGGAAATGAGCCTAACCTGAAGGAGGAATGCATTTTTCTTCCAAAGACTATATAGTTAATATTGCCGTTGCTGTAGGTAAAAACATCATTCAAATTTACGATTTTGTAATGGATTATACTAGACTGTATGCAGATCACCTCTTACGCAGGAAAATTATAATGCTTGAATGCAAATGGTGCAAGTAAAATGAAGTGAGCGATTCTCTGGCCAAGGGGACTGCAGCTGGCCACAGCTCCTCTAGATGTTTACAGAGGACCTGTTCATCTGTCCACATCTGGTGTCAGCCCAAAAGGTGAATATCTGGAAGTGTCTCTTCACAGCTGGCTCCAGGCTATAGATGGGCTGTTGTGGAGGTCATAGAGCAAGAATGTTTGGAAGTCAGCTCCCTCTGCTGTGCAAAGTGAAGGCCAGCCAGAGCAAGGAACCCATGAAACATAGCCTGAAAGAGCCAGGCGATGGCAGGTTTTTTGAAAGTAAAACATAACCAAAACTGCTCAGAGAGCAGGTATAAACTTTGTGACAATACGTTATACCTGTTGTGGTTCCTGTTTTTAAAGACATGGCTGTCTTTTAACAAAAAGGCAGGGCTGATAGTGGCTTTTCTGAGGATGGCAGTGAAGGTGATGAAGCAGCTCTGCAGCTGACGCTGCGCTATGAGCCAGCCCATGCCATGTACTTGGCTGGCCCAAATGGGGCTCCAGCAGACCCCAGCTCTTCCTTCGTGCCACGCGAAGAAGTTTTAGGATAATATCAGTAGGTAAAAAAGGCGTTTCAGTAGGTAAAAAAGGCGTTGAGCTTCCTGACATAGAGTGGTTTTAGATCACTTCATCTCCAAAAAAGTTGCACCTGATTATCACCATTATAAGTTATCTAAAGATGCCAGGTGTTGTCTTTCAGTCTGTGGAAAGCACTGTGCTATGCTAGGCAAGCATGATACTTTTGTGGGAAAGAAAAGCTTGAAAAAGATAAAAATAACATTTTTTTCCCCTGATGCTGTACTGTAATTTGTTTAACCTCTGAAAATAATCTTTAAAAGGATTTTTTGGCCAGATCGTGGGAAGCTAAACAGATAAGTTCTGTGTTAAATTTCAGCTGAATATGATTTGAAACGGAGGTGATATTAAAACCTGAAAATAATAGTTTTAAAATGAAAAAAAAACCCCTAAGAAAACTCCCGAAAAAGAAGAAAAGAAAAAAAAGAAATCTATACCACATCAGTCTAAAGTATGATGCATCAGAAGTATCAGTATGGGACTGCATGTGTTTATTACATCTCAGTGTGTTGTTTCACTGTCTTTGTACTTGCTGGTCTATGTAATCATCGCTCCCTGTTGGATTTCATGTAAATTCCAAGTGCAAGCAATACTTAGCTCTTCTGGAAGCATTTTGCTGTACAGAACTACCACACGAGGCAAGACGATATTCCCATTGCTCAGTGGTCCTCTTGTTCTTTCAGCCTTATCTGTCAGCCCTTAGGGAATGAAGCTGCATCTGCCGTGGAGCTGTTTCTGTAATAGCTCTCTGAGAGCCTATTCCAGGTAGTCTCTAATTAGACACACCCAGATGGTGGGCACTGAGCAGATGTACTGCCAGCTTGGGGTGGATATGGAAGAAGGTTTTCTTTTGCCTCCCCATAGTTTGTCTTTCTGATGTTTCTTCTCAATTTTTCTTCACGGCGATCTTTTGAAATGTTTTTTGGTTGGGTTTTTTTTCACAATTCCTAAAATATGAAGTAAACTCAAGCACTCTAATTTTTACTGCAGCTCTAATCTAAAGTATTAAACATTCACGGTGCTTGGTGTAGTTTGAAGCCTAGACGTATTGAACTTATATTACCCAAATGCTGTCATGAACAAGCCTGCTCATTTGTGCTTTGATACAGAATCTTTATCAGCAATTAAGATTTTGTTCTTGGAAACTAATTAACAATTATGTTCACGCTGCTAGAGACGTAAGTAAGCACACTCAATCATGTCTGTGTCGCCAGCCTTGCAGATCAAATGAATGTAACTAGCTGGAATAGAGTCTGATGTTTTCAGTCACATGAGTAAACACAAGAAGCAGATCTCCAGAGTGAGAAACACTTACTTTCTGACAGATTTTTTTCACAGTAGAACCATACTTTAAGTGTTTAGCCATGTCTGACACTGGAAAGATTTCAAGGCAGAATACTTACTTACCCAGCAATTCAACCATCATGTTCACAGTGCAGTGCTCCATGCTTCATTTGCCATAACTGTTGTTGTATTTTTCACAGTATTTGAAAATTCAAGGAAATAATAATTTTAGTTGAAAAGTTCCTGTATTACTCCTCCACCTTTCTAAGCCCGATCACAGAGAATTAAAAAAAAAATGTATAATCGCAGCTCATCCAAAACCTCTTGGATTTGGAGTACAATGTCCTGAAACCACCTATGTTTCAACAGTTTTAACAAAGTCAGTCTTCAAGTATCTTCTTTGTAGTGATCTAATTTATTTGAAAGCAATGTTCACAAAATGCCTATGCACCAAACTTAGTCACAAATGATGTGAGAATTCGCAAAGTATATAACTTGGGAATTGAAGATAAACTTGAAATCCTGAAGGCAGCTTTTGTGAATCGGAAAGCTTTTTTTGAGGAGGTTTTGAATACATATTTACAATCTAACTATCAAGAAACATAACTAAAACATGATTAAGTCATTATTTGTGTAATGCTTGAATAATAATAGATTTTCACAATCCATGTGGGTCTTACTGTGTTCCTTCTTGTACATTGCTCTCTGTTTCCTTCCTTGGAAGGAAGTCTTTCAGACCATGTTATCTTTGAATATCTTCTATGAGAGAGAATTACAGTGATTGTTAATTGGTGAATATGTAGGATGGCCACTAAACTGCTACTTAGTCATGCTGCTGACAGATGAAAAGTAAGGAAATATGGCAGGGAGATGCCATTTATATCCTGCATTTTAAAGAAGAGAAAAGCAACCAAACCAAACAAAAAATCCCACACAAATGTTTTGCAAGTATTAGATTTTTAGAAGCTAAACCCGGAGGACCTTTTCAACTTTTTCATCGTTTGACCCTGATGGTTGAGACCATCTGACAAGATACATGAGCCACTTTAAAAACAATTTAATCAGTAACTGTGTTGTATTTACATATACTTTAAAATTATATCTAATATATTCACCTACTCAGTGAAGAATAAGTATTCTTCTAAAATATTTCTAAAATCAATCCAACTGTGAAAATTCAAAGATGCTCTGTAATTAGTCTTTATTTTCCATTATGTAATCTTTTTCATTTGTATCTTCACCTCATTTTCTAATGGAGAGTGGCATCAAAAATCCTGAGAAATCATAAGCAAAAAGTGTTTTGCAGCTTTTCCTGACCAATTGCATGCAGAGTATTAAAAATCTACTGGAAAGAGTCTCCTCTCATGGTTTTTCAAATTCAATTTTACAGACTCAACAGATCTAGAAAAAAATTTTGATTAGCTTTCAGACTCCCACGTCTTTATCGGATTGAAATCAGAACTCTGAAATTCTTGAAATTCACCCATGGCTAGTGAAAATGTATTAGTGCGCACAGTTACAGTATGTATGGCAAAAAACTTTTAAAGTTTTTGATCTTAATGTCCGCTGAAGCTAGGCGCATGATGCTAACCACTGAAAATATGGCTTAGAAAACTTTGTGTAAATTGTCAGTGTTTTAATATATTCTGGTCAGCTAATGCAGTTGTGCTTCTGATAACATTTTTTGAATGTTTGTTTTGAGGCCATAATTGGGCAATTGATGCAAAAATAAATACAGTGATTTAAAATCTTACTGTGCCTCAGAAGTGCCATCCCCACGTTTGAGCAAGCAGAAAGAATCACATGAACACTCCTCATCTGGTTTAGGGGCGAATCATTCGTCTTGGCTTGAGCTGCTGCTGCTGAATGCTGTTCAAGCCAGGCTGGAGAACGTTGCGCTGGGTTCAGGTGCAGAGAGCTCCCAGCCAATGTTCTGGAAACTCGGCTGTGCAAGATGTGACGTAGAGAAGGTGACAAATGTGGGTATAGAAGTACATGGGCAGGAGCAGCTCAAGGTTCCCGATTACAGGGTGCAAGAGTAGGCACGCGATTGTGCAATCTGTGCGGCTCACATCGTACCTCCTCTTAACCCTGCTAACGAACGGCTGCAGGGTGGTGCGGTGGTGGTTTGGTTGTGGTGTAAGACAATGTTAAGACACTAGTATGGACATTAAAAGTCGTTTAGCCAAAGCAGTGTGCTCTGCGCCTGGGGTAGTTTGTGTTGGTATTGTGGCTTTTCTGCTTTTAAACCTAACCAAGCTCTTATTCCTCTCAACGGAGCATGGCATTAAGCTGCATAGACCTAACTAGGTAATTTTAGACAGCTTAGTTCAGGGATAGAGGAGGTTGTGGTGGCAACGCATGTGGTCTGTCTGCATCACTGCTTCCACTGTTACTTCTACAGTTGGCGGGGATTATACTCCTAGGGTTTGGGTTTTGCCTGTGTCATGTTTTAATCGACCTTCTGTCCCTCTGCTCTGAGAGTATTTAGTACCTTCCACAAACAACAACAGAGAAAGCTTAAAACCCAGCATGGTCCTTATAAATGTAATTATAACTAAACACAATTTTCCCTTTGTCTTTTAAATGAAACAGACAAAACATGTACATGTCACTGATCTTAAATGAATGTTAACTCACAAAATCAGAGGAAGGAGAAGAGAATATTCACATTCAGCCTCAGTTATGTCCATATTATTAAATTATCTCTGCTGGTCTGCCTATTATTTTGTGCTCTGAGTCCTTTCTTTTCCTGCCCTTGCTCTCATTCTTATCTCCTTTCCGTAAGAATAAGTTATTTATCTGATTAAATGTTAATTAGTGACTTCAGTAGGGCTGCATGTGTGTAACTGAGAACAGAATTTTGCCTAAAGAATTTTTAAAAGCAAATGTGTATTAACAAAAGGAAACTGAAATGGTGTGTGGTTTTTAATATAATTACCTAAAAAGTCAAGGAACTGAAAGCAAGCTTTCTGGAACAAAATTCTTTCTCAGCATGTGAAGTAAGCAGAGAAAAGGGGCACAGCACATGACAAATTTGGTAGATTGTTCTTTCATATCTACTTGTAATATGATAAAGTTCAGATATACAGACATTAAAGAGAAAATAAAAGTAAAGTGCAAGAGTGAAGTATCTTTAAGTTTACCATAAAATTAAACTCAGACTTCTACAATTGCTTTGTTCTTTTTAAATTAAACCTTAAAATACGTTCATCATACAGCTATGTTTAATGCAATGTTTAAGTTGTACAGTACTTACTTTGTTGGTGAGTGACTGCAAGAGGGCTGGGAAGAAAGGAAAGACCTGCCCATTTAGTTCCTGGATAACATCTGAGGAGGGTTTATTTAGTTAGCTGTTAGTTAGCTGCAGGTAGCCTTATACATCCTTGCTTTATACATCCTGCAGGTTGAATTTCTGTATTGCTCAGGAGGCCACTGCAGGTGTCATCCAATAAAGCACACACAGAAACAGCAGTGGACACAAACTGCAGACCAAATGGGCAGCCAGTGCAGCAGGTTGCAGGCCATGACTATTTGTCACTCCTTGTGCTCTCTTGTCCTAAGCAGCTGCCTACTTTTCAGTCCCCAGAGTGGCTCTGTAATAAGGTGCTAATAGCTACCTGTCATCAGTCCCAAAGCTTTATCCCTGGGAAGTGAATGGGAGTAATTGGGAATTAGATCTAGGTATGTACTGAAATGGAGGAGCAAAAGGCTCCCCAGCCTTTCTGCAATCCTGCTATCTGTCATGGAGGTTTTTCTTTTTCCTGTGGTAAAAAGAGATGGAAGGATGCCGTTAAATATACTTACATAAAGGTGTGATTTGGTAAATCTCATGTGCATACTTGTAGCTTGGCAAAGATAAATCAATAGCTTTCTCTTCTGTGCACTAAGCAAAGCAAAGCAAATCAAACGTGCCAACAGTCAGTTGTGGAGATAATTGCATGAGCTTTGTCTTTACCAAACCCTGAGCCCAGAGAAACCACAATAAGTTATCTAGAACAGAACGTCTGACTTCATATTTGGTTAAGAAGGATTACTTTTGTAGAAAGGAAGACATCTTTGAGCTTCTTGTTTTACTAAGGTTCAGTTCTGATTAGAAGTGTTTTTCCCTATAACTTTCATAGTAATAATGAGAACACACTTGTAATTTTCATTTCTTTCCTTTCATGAGCTTGCACATAAGGAAGTCTGTCACACTGTGACATAGCTTGCTTGCTTGCTTGCTATGCCAAAAAGGGATAATTTAATCTATTCCATAGCTTCTTATACAGGAGGGTACAAACTTCTCATTACAAGGTGATGAGAGAACAAAAAGGAGAAATTATCCCATACTAGTTTCAGTATTTCCTTGTAATGATGGGAATAAAAATGCTTCGTTTAGTGCATTATAATCAGGAAGTGAAAGGGATGAAAAATGAGACGTCATTAGAATGATGTCGTGTTAATGGCCATGCATTGTTGAAGCCAAGTAAGAACATAAAGTGTACAAATACTGGAAAAACAAGAGTTTAAATAAACATGTAATTTCAGATATCTATTTGCAATTCTGATGAAAGATGTATCTTTTTAAGTGAGTCCTGCCCCAGATCATCAGTAACGTCTGTATGGAGTCCTTAGTGTGTGTGGCTTCCTGTCATAAGAATTCTTTGTTGGTTTGTGCCACAATCCCTATAAACATCACTCATTAATCTTAGCCAATAATGATCATGAAGTCAAAAAAAGGCAAAACCAGGAAACTTTAGTGGCTTTGTTTTGGTCTAAACCACAGAATTTTGTTTAAGGAACTCTGAATAAAGAGCCAGTTATCTTGACAGAAGGGCATTAGTATACATAAAACAAAGATACATAAAACAAAGGATTGCCCTAACTTACAGGGTCCAGTTCAGAATATCATAATGACCATAGTGTTTTAAGTCAAGCTATCTGACATATTTCATTCCTTCTGTGTTGACAAAGGACATACTTCAAGGGTGCTCCTGCTTAACCTTTCTTGCACTGCCAGTGTTCTGTAATTAAATGCATTCTCCCAATGAAAAGGAGAAATAATGAATGCATAAATCAGCTCTTGTATCACAGTCTAGGAACAGCAGCTAATTCCATTGAAGGCAAATTTAAAACAAAAAAATAATACTTTTTGATTGTATTCACACTTCCCACAATCTGAGATATGGAAAAGAACCACAGTCAATAAAAACAAACATGCTAGAAGTAGAAGTCAGATTCTGTCAAATTTTGGATTAGTGCCATAATACCTATATAAATTTTTCAACGCTGTTGTGGCTCCTGTCATTTTAGTTCAATTTCAAAAGACAAGACTTGTTCTAGAAGTGTACTGATAAAATCCATTGGAGAAAACAGCACTGGTCTGAAAAAAACATAGTCAAGTTCAGCAGATTTGGTTTGATCTCCATGTACCAGGGAACTAACATGACTTATATTTCTTACTAGTTTTACTTTTTAAAATTGGAAGTGACTATCAATATTCCTTTTTCTGACTAGGGAATCGTTAGCCTAAGTAAGCTGAGAAACTGTTACAGAATGCTTTTCTAGCAATTGTGTAATTCACCATACACAGTCTTGGCACTATGTAGTTTGCATATGAAAGCATGTTACTACCACCATCAGTTTTTAAACAAACAAACAAACAAGAAACTTGATACTGTATAAAATCCTACAAATTATAAATGTGAAAAAAAATTAACTTTCTCTGGTCAGTAACAGAAGACATATAT